>JADLZN010000723.1:0-60642 GCA_018155175.1 Sinocyclocheilus anophthalmus
GTCCCGGGGGGGGGGGGGGGGGGGGGGAGCCTTGTCGAATTGTTGTATAAAATCACCTATCACACTTGTACCAGTGTAATATGGCTGATGAGACGGCTATATCAGCATCTAACATAATATAATATAATAGAATATAATATAATATAATATATATAGATATCCAAGTTCCATTTAAAAGGCGGGGGGCAGTAAATCACTGGTGTATACACACACACACACACACACGTTGGGTTTCTATGTTTTATGGGTTCATTCCATAGGCATAATGGTTTTTATTCTGTACAAACCGTATATTCTATTGCCCAACACCAACCCTACCCCTAAACTTGAGGAACGGAAGGGACCCTACCCCTAAACCTACCCCTCTCAGGAGACTTTGTGCATTTTTAGATTTTCACAAAAACTCATTCTGAATTATTTATAAGCCTTTTGAAGTATGGGGACACTGAAAATGTCCTCATAAATCACCTTCTCGTTGTAATACCTATGTCATACCCATGTTATTATACAAATTGTGTCCTCATAAACCACATAAACATGCACACACATATGCATATATAATTCTCTGCAAATATCTCTGTTATTAGGTATTCGGTCTTTTGGAATAAATGTCTTTTTGGGATACAAAAAGCTATATGTTTCTCTTTTTTTGAAGCTCACTTAAATACAACTTTCAAAGTTTCAAAGGACAACCCATAGTTGAAAACACAAAGTGTGAGGGTCTCCTTGGAGCAGACTCATCCTCAGAACTCCCGCCTCAGCAAGTGTCAAAGCCCAGTGTACCCCACATTAACAAGGAAAGGGAATTAGAGACCACTTAAATGCTGTGTCAGGGAATTCAACCAACAGCTTAGGGGGCAAATTTAATTTAACACTTCACCAAGTCCTGGTCTCCGTGCTTTGATGAAGGCATCTAGTTGAGCCACCCAGCGAAAAAATCCTCACCACTAGTGGGGGTTACAGGGAAGAGAGGGGGACCGGCGGGTTGAGGCATTTGAAACAGGTGAAGGGTGTTCGAGAGAGGAGGACGGTCAAATAAAAGTGCCGTCAATGCTGATTAGTTTGTTTCTGATAGTTGCCGTCACCTGCCAGAGCGTGTTAAGTCTGGCTCCTGGAGACTGTTAGGCACGGCTGGAGGACACAGCTTATCTGAGTTTATTCTTAGCTGTGTCTCTCAGCCAGCAGGGTTTCCGCTGGACGTCTAAACAGAGGCCTTCAATAGCAGCCTGTCATATTTGATTCAGTTGGCATGAATGAAAATATGAAATATTGATTGGGTGAAAAAAAAGACGGTTACAGGGAAAAGGAAAGATGCCAGTATGATCGGCACAAGAAGAGGACGTAAGGGCCAGTGGGGGGTGGTTACTAACGGGGAAGGCTATTTTTGCTAACAACGTCTTTGTGGCTATAAAATTTGTGTACTGTGGCCCGAGTTTTTACATGAAGACGCGCAGGTTACGAATTAGCATGGGGAGGAAAGGGGGGAAAGGGGGCGCGGAAAATGTTGTTGGTAGGCGACATGGGGGGGGGGAAAGAAGGGAGGGAAAGAGAAGAGGACCCATTTATTTTTTGCATGGAGGAAAAGGGAAAAAAGGGGGGAGAAGGGGGGGGGGGGGGGAGGGGGGGGGGGGAAGGGGGGGAAGAAAAGAGAGGGAAGAGGGGGGGATGGGGGGAAGGGGGGGGGGGGGAGGGGAGAAAGGGGGGAGGGAGAGGGGGAAGGAGGGGAAGGGAGGGGTAAGGGAAAGAAAGGGGGGGAGGAGGGGAGGGGGGGAAGAAAGGAGGGGAGAAGAAGGGAGGGGGGAAGAAGGGGGAAAAAGGGGAAAAAGGAGGGGGGGGGGGTGGGTAAGGGGATAGGGGGAGGAAAGGAAAGGAAGAAGAAGGGGGGGAGGGAAGAGGGGGGGGGGGAGAGGAAGGAGGGGGGAAGAGGGGGGGGGGAAAGGGGGAAAGGGGGGGGTAGTGTGGTGTTTGGCACCATGAACTCTTATTGCAGTTTCATTTGGATGGGGGGATTTTCCGCTTTCATAACAGCAAAATTTACAGAGGAGAGTTATTACAAAAATAATCGATAGCAATGACATTTACTAAAGCAGTTTGGCGCTAACCATACACATTTGCTGGCATTGCTGGGGCCATTATTTAGGACGCGGCCAAAAAAAATGCGGGTTAGAGAAAGCTGATTGTTTGGGCAGCATGTGAATGGCGTGCGGATTGAGGTTGTTGCATGGAGGAGGGGAGCATGCGGCATAGCAACTAGACCCGTGGGGGTTGTAGTAAAGGTATATGAAAAGTTTGTTGGTGGGCTCACGTATTAATTTAATTTAGGCATAATGCCAGAAGAGAAACACAATCCCTCAGGGGGCAGTATCTTTGTCCAAGGGCCATGTTATTGTTATTATTTATCTTCGGAAAAAGAAAAGGATGACCTTGGAACGGGTGCTGGGCGTACGAGCGTAGGTGAAGTGAGACAGCTACAATTGCCGGAGGTAGTGCTAAGTCGAAGACTTAATGCGCACCGAGCAGGAAAAAAAAGGGGAAAAAGAAGATGCAAATATGTTTTGTGCCGCCAAGGGAAGGAGGGGTGAGTTCTTTTGCGGGGTGGCCTAACTGATGGCGTGTCTATTATTTGCCTTGAGTGGTTTAGGGGGTTGCGACTGACGGTGGGCTAGATGGGGGTTGCAGGTGAGTGCACTTGTATACTGCGTTGGTCCGATATGTAACGAGTGTTGCTTCTGGAGTTCTTTAAGGTTTGCCATTGATGAAAGTAGAATCACCCACGGGGAAATTTCGGCGGAACGGGGTGGGGGGGCCAACAAATGCCAATGCTGTTTATGTGAAAGGTTGCGCTCGAAAGAAAAGGGGGGAAAGGAGAAAACATGGGGGGCTAGGATTTGGATCAACGAGTTAAGGGAAATGAGAAGGGGGGGGAAGGTGTAGAATGGAGACTTAAATCTGTGAATGTTGTCCCGAAAGTATAGTGGTTGAAGGTGGTAAAAGGGGGGGAGGGGGAAGAGGAAAAGAAGGGTTGTTAACAGTGTTCTGGTATTAACAAAGGTAGTGGGTGAGAGGTAAATACCAAATAGGCGGGGGGTGGAGGGCAAGTAGTGGGAACATGGGTGAGGAAAATTTTTACTGCAGTTGTCGTGTGTCAAAGAATATAACTTATTACAAAAGATGGTTCTTTGGTTAGGGGCTGAGGGGGGTAGAATGGGAAGGGGGAGGGGGGAAAAGGGGGGGGGGAAGGGGGGAAAAAAAAGGGTGAAGGGAAAAAAAGGAAAGAAGAAAGGGAAGAAGGAAAGAAAAAAAAGGGGGGGGAGGGGGGGGGGGGGGGAAAAAAAAAAGGGGGGGGGAAAAAGGGGGGGAGGGGAAAGGGGGAGGGGAGGGGAAAGGAGGGGGGGGAAAAAAGGGGGTGGCATGGGAGGAGGAAAATTAAATTTTCGGTTTAGGTGAAAAACTATTGAGGCTAAAAATGGCAGGGGACAAAAACATGTCGGCGGGAGGGGGGGGGCAGTGGGGCATAATGAGTTGGGTAGCATGTTACGGTCGGGAGCGGTGGACGAAATAATTCGCTATTAGCAACATATCACTTAATACGTTGCAGGGTTACGGGGGGAGGGGAAAATAGGGAGAGGGAAGGTGGGCATATTACTGGGGGGGGGTTCGGGGGGGGGGGGGGGGGGGGGGGCAAATGGGGGGGGGGGGGGGGGGGGGTACTTGAATAGTAGGGCTCAAAGGGGGGGTAGGGGGCGGGGGGAAGGGTAGGGAAAGGAGTAATTCAGAGATTTACGGGACGGAGGGGGGGAAGGGGAAAACTTGATTAGCAGAAAGTACTGGGGAAAAAAGGGGGAGCATTTTTAATTGTTGGCGTGTGGGAAACAAGTAATTGAAAGGGTAAACGAAAGGGCGAGCGACTTTTAATTATATTACAGATGAGTTGAAGTGGGTGCAGGAATAAGAAAAGTGGGGAAAGGTGGTGCAGACATGGTAATGGAAAGGTGTTAGGAAAATGGGTAGATGAATAAGTAAAGTTTTCGGGGGCGCAAAAGAGAACACTAGCAAGGCTAAAAGGGGGGGGGAAGCTTGTTAATTGTTACTATAAATAGAATTAAGAAAAATACTGGGGAAATGCACTACACAGCGATGGTGGGAAGAAACGAAACAATCACTCTGGACAAAGTTAGAGTAAAATGAGGAGGAAAAAGGGGAGTGAAAGGGGTTCAACACCAAAGGAATGTACAAATTGCATAGAAGGGGGAAAGGAAGAAAAAATCAGGTAAAAAATGAACGTGTACAGTCGGTTATACGTGGCACCCTCAGTGAAAAGGGGGTACGAAGCGGCAAGGGGGGGGGGAAAAATGGTTGTACTTTGGCTTCGAATGGGGGGTCAAACAAGTAGACGAAAAAAAGAAAACTGGGTGCTAGAATGACAAACGTTTATGGGCATGTGGTTACGTGGAAGGGCAGATTTTGGTCAGTATATCTGTAGAAACCTCATTTTCCAAACCATTGCCTCTTCACCGAAAACTGGCAAAATGTTTAAAAGCATGTGAATAAAAGAGGAATATATGGTGCGTGGGCGTTAGGTTTGCGTTTTGGTCGCGTTTCTAAAGCTAAGTGAGTAAATTTATTATTATGGATGAACCATATATCTGAGCTGTACGCATTAGAAAAGGCATGATACTACTTAATAGTGTTGGGATGGGGACTCAGAACGGGGCTATGAGCGTGTAAGAGATAGTAGAGCGCCAAATAGAGAGAAAAAAAAAGGGGGGGGGAGCTGACAGCACTGAATGTGTAGGGGTAGAGAAAGGAGAAGAAATATGCTTGGTGGGGGGGGGATTTTAAGGGGGGGAGTCTGGTGTGGAGAGTGTGTTGGAAAATAATTTTTTAAGATGTTTTAAAGAAGTCTCGAATATGGCTGGCGACGGCGAGAGGGGTGGCTGGGTATCGGGGACTTGTAGGCAGATAATGGCAGAAAAAAGGAGTTGTGAAAACATAGAAGAGAGAAAAAAATATACAGATGGTGATAGATAAGAAGAGTAGCTGGGTTCATATTGGTGAATGAATAGTTTATAAAGTGGGTGGGTGAGTGGGGATTTATTGTCGGGTGGTAGATGCAATCTAGAAGGTGTTGTCCGGCAGGGGGTGCGAGGGGGGGGGGGTTATCCGAGGTCTGGTCAGGTGTTGCGGGGGGGGGGACAGGACCTAAAGGTCTGAAAATCGATGGGGGGGGTCTGGAAGTGGAAAGGAGAATGGGGGGGGCATGAAATGTTGCTGGCTAAAGAAACATATTGCGTGGTATTATGAATAAAAAAGTCGCAAACAATTGGCTGTGCTATTATTAGTTGGATGTTTGGTAGCAAGAAGGACAGGGGGGGAAAGGTAAGGTATGTGGCATTTTGAAAAAGGCGAAATTGCATGGGGGGGAAAGGGGGAAGGGGAAACAGGATGGTTTAGACTGAAATTGGGGGATGAAATGTGTGAACCAATAGGGGGGAGGGGAAAGGAAGGCAACGGGCCAAATTATTGAGGTCAATGTGTAGAATGTCGAGGGGAATGCCTTGGGCTGAAATAAAAAGAAGAGTATTAAGGAGGATTGGGGAAGGTATTAACAAAAAAAAAAATATCACTGATGGGTGCTGTAAAAGCGGGTGGGGTGGGAAGCGCACTGAGAAAAATGAATCATATAACTCTTAAAATTGTATTTACATGTGTTGGTGGGTAAAAATTTATTGTATTGTCGGTAACCTGGTGTGGTCTCCGTGGTTAGGTACAAAGTACAGGAGTTAGGAGGGTTAATACAGATACGGGAATGGAAGCGGGCAGAGAGCAAATGGGGGATAGGGGGTTCATAGGATCCAACGGACCAACTGCTTGTACGAAGGTGAAAATGATAATCAATGTCTAGACTTTAGGAGCAATCCACAGTTAAACGGTTTGGGGGGATGTTGGTTGTGGTGTGTCAAGGCGTCAGGCCGGGGGTATCGCGTGCTGGAAAAAAGCGTCGAAAAACCAGGAGGCAAATGTCGGAAAGGGGGGGGGGGGGAAGAAGGGGGTTTCATTTATATGGGCATAGCTCAAAATAGGGGTGAAAATCGAAAGCGGATGGGTAGTAATTTAGGACGATAGTGTGAGCGAGTGACGGTATACAAAAGTTATGTGATAAAAGGTAATAAAAGCTATGTTCTGGGGTCTGGGCGGAAAGTTGCCCAAGAAGAAAGGGAGGGGGGAGGGGGGAATTGTACACGTGTTTTGGGGGGAGGGTCTATGTAAACCTATGCGAGGTAATTGAGAGGTAGCCGCGGATTGCCGGGGGAGGCGGTGGAGGTTGTGCATGGACGTGGACAATCTCCTTAACTGGTGGAGTGAAAGGTCTCTACGGCAGCAGACATAGGAGGATGGTAGCGAAGGGGTGCGAGGAAAGGGTAGATGTGAGGCCTTGGGGGAAAAAAATCAGGGGGTCCATAATGCTATCTGGGTAGGGGTTTCTGCCGGGGGGGCTGGCAATGAAGTTGCCGGGGAAAGGGGGGGAAAGGGGGGGGGAAAAAGAAAAGAAGGGAAGGGGGGAAAAGAGGGGAAAAAAGGAAAAGGGGTCTGGGATAATCGTCTTCTAGAATAAATGGGGGGCTGGGGGTTGCTTAATTGGTCCGCGAGGTAAAGGGGGAGGGGGGGTCTAAAGTAATTCTGCCCTATTCATGGGAAAAAAAAAGAAAGGGGGGAGAACACGCAAATCGTCCTAAGCCCGGGGGGAACGTCCGGTCCAAATGATACCTCTAAGACAAGAAAAGAGGGGGGGGCCGGCGGGAAAAAGTGTCCAGAAAAAGATAAAATTGATGAAAAGGGGGGGGAAGGTGGGGGGGAGGGACCGAAGGTAGCGGGGGTAGGGGGGAAAGGGTAAGGTCAGAAGATGGGGTGGGCGTAGGGGGGAGGATAGGGAAGACAGCCCCATGCGACATGATAATGGGGTGGGGGGCGTGTTCAATACTTTGAGAAAAAGGGGGGGAAGGGGCGAAAAGCGGAAAAGCCGGTTGATTGACTGAGGGGGAAGGAAGGGAAAAGGAAAAGAGATCTGTCGGGGCATAGTCAGGATGCCAAGGGCTGAATAATAGCCATTGAATCATCTCACACAAATAAGAAAAGAAAAAAAGAGAAAAAAAGCGTAATGGAGTGTGATGGAAGCAAAGAGCATCATGGAAAAAGGTGCATGGGAAGTCGAGGGAAAGGGAGGGAGAAAATCAGTATCAAACAATGAGTCAGGAAAAAGGGGGGGGGAGGGAGGGAAAGGAGAGAAGAAAAAAAAAGGAGGGGATTACAACAAGAGGGGGAAAGAAGGGAAGAAAAGGGGAAAAAAGAGGGAAGGGGAAAAAAAGAAGGGGGGAAGGGGAGAAAAAAAAAAAAGAAGAAGGGGAGGAGAGGAAAGCGGGGGGGGTGAAAAAAAGGGGGGGAGGGGGGGGAGGAGGAGGGGGGGGGGGGGGGAGGGGAAGGGGGGGGGGGGGGGGAGGGGAAGAAAAGGGGGAGAGAGGGGAAAAGATGGGGGAGGAGAAAAGGGGGGAAGGGGGAAGAGGGGAGAGAGGAGGGGAAAGGGGAGAAGGAGGGGGGGGGGGGGGGAAGAAAGGGGAGGAAGGAAAAAAAAAGGAAGGGGGAGGGGGGAAGGGAAGGGGAAGGGGAAGGGAAAAAGGGGGGGAAAGGAAGGGGGGAAAGGGAAAAAAAAAAAAAAGAGGGAAAAGGAGGGGGGGGGGGGAAAAGGAAGAGAAAAAAAAAGAACGGGAGGAGGGGGGGGGGGAAAAAGGGGGGAGGGCGAAAAGGGAGGGGGGGAGAGGAAAAGGGGGGGGGGGGGGAAGAAGGAGGAGGGAAGAAAGGGGGGGAAAGGGAAAGGGAAAAAGAAGAAGGGAGAAGGGGGGGGGGGGAAAAAAGGGGAAAAGGAGGGGGAAGGAAGAGGGGAGGGGGAAAGAGAAGGGGGAAGGGGAGGGAAAGAGGGAGAGGGAAAAAAAAAAAAGGGAAAGAAAAAAAGGAGGGAAGGGGGAAGAAAGGGGGGGGAAAAAAGAAAGGGGAGGGGGAGGGCAGCAACCTTTGTTCCATTAGGACATAACTGCGAAAAAGTCAGGAGTTGCAGGGAGACCATACCTTTAATTAATGTAGTTTCATATGTGCACGTTATAGGCTTCAACAAAAAAGGGAAGGGGGGGAAAAAAGGAAAAGGGGAAAGGGAGGAGCATGGGGGGGGCCTCAAAAATCAGAGGCTCACAGGAACGGTGTGTATGGTGAGACACTAGTGTGTCTTTGATTAGCTTGGGAGGAAGTGATGGGGTCATGAACACCAATGATTGGCATGACGTTTCGGGATAATGGTTTTGTACGTGTATGCTTTGTATAGCGACGGGATTGGGTGCTATGTGTTCTATTTAGGAGGTGATTGTGAGCAGAGGGGTCGAGAAGAAAAGGAAGGAGGCGTGGGGTTGATGGAATTGGTCGCGATTGAGAAAGGCATGAGAAAAGGCACGACAAATGTAAGATGCGGTGAGAAAGAGCGAATACAATGAGGTCGAGAGCGCGCGGGGGGAATAAGTGCGGAAGGACAGGGTGGTTGAAGTGGATATAAATTGTGTTGATTAAAGACGAAGGAACGACAGAGAAAATTTGTGGGTGGCCTGCGGAAAAAAAAACTGGGGGGGGGACAGAACAAACAAGTGGAGTGGCTCGTGAATAACTAAAAAATGGGCAAGGGGCGGGACCCGAGTGTTACCATGTTGAAAATAGGGGGGTGAGGAAAGCAGGGGTAGGGAAAGCTGCGAAGCGGACGGGGCTGGTGGGACGGAAAGCGCGAGTGGGGGGGTGGAGCGTCAAAATGCTGAGACGTACCATCTGATGGACGAGTAAAGTTTACTGGGATCAGGATTAAACGAGGCCATACGACAAGAAGGTGCAGCCGGCTTGGGAGGGAAGACAGGGGGGGAGGGAGGTCGCAAGGCAATAGGGGTCGATACTTTCGGAGGGGCTAAGTGGGTCTCGTCCATGTAGGGGGGGTGGGGGGGGCGGGGCTGTGGTAAGTTCGGGCGGGGCAGGAGAGGGAGGCAGTACCGTTAGAGGGGGGGGGGCCCTATTGGGCCGGACACATGGCTGGGCCAACAAAGCGGGAAGGCGTAACGAAAAAAATCGGAACGCTGTCAGGGCGGGATGTTGATTCAAGTCGATGGTTGTAAGCTTGCTCTATTGGGTGGTTCAGAAGCTATAATAGGAAAAGGGAAAGGACTGGGTTACACGGGAGGAAGGGGGAAAAAAGACGGAAAGAAGGGGGGGGAAGGGGGAGTTCACAGCCAAAAAATAAATCAATCCTGTGTCTATTGTCACGAAAGAGAAAGAAAGGGAGGGGGAAAGGAAAAGGAGGGGAGGGGGGGGAAATTGCTGAAAAGGATAAATCAAAGGGGAGTAAGCTGTTTCAACACAAATATACGGCTTGAAAATGGAACAAAATGTTTGGGAGAATTAGGGGGGGGGGGGGGAGGGAAAGAAAGGGGGGGGGAGGAAAAGGGGGGGGGGGGGGTGGTGTCTGTACAGGGCCACATAAATCATGTTTACACAGGGACTGGGGAGTAGTTGTGGTTACGGTTAGCAGTTGTGTCAAACTGCAGAAACATTGGTGATAAACAAAAGAAATATGGATAGAATATAGAAGATATATAAGAGATTTCAAAAAGAGAGAATTCAAATAATGGGGGGGGGGGGGGGGGGGGGAAAAAAAGGAAAGGAAGAGCTGGTACAAAATTGGGGGTTGTGGTGTGGTGTTGTATTATATATAAGCGCGGAGCACACACACACACAAGCTTTTGGGGTATGCTAATAAGTAGGGAGGCTTATGGGGTGAAATGTATTGGTGCTGGTAGTAAAAAAATAAAGTGGTATGGGAATGAGACCGTAGTTATAGGAATCATTAGTGTTGCCTGAGGCATTTAGGTCTTCAAGGAGTGCAGAGGTATGGCGCTACAGTCTTTCATTGGAGAGGAAAAGGGGGGCCGGGTAAATAAAGTGTTTAACGTAGGTCGGATTGTCAGGACCCGGACGAATAAGTATTTTGTTTCCATTCAGTAGGGGGGGGGGGGAGGGGGAGTGTAACTGTCCAGGAGATGAGGATCAGGGGGGGGGAAAAGGGATAATGCAAGGGGGCATGGGGAGACAGCCGAATGGCCGTCATTTAAATGCAGTGGCTGAGTACCATGGGGGAGAGGGGGGGGGAAAGGGGGAGGAAGAGGGGGGGGTATGGCATGATAGTCCAGAGTTGAGGTGGAAAGGTGGAGAGAATCAAAGGGGGGTGCCCGAGCTGATGATAATAATTTAGAAATCGGAAAAGCCTGAGATGGGTGGAGGCACAAAAAAAGTGGTCATGGGGAGTATCAATCAGGAATGTACGCGGAGGGTGCTGCGAAGGAGTGGCAGGTAGCTGGCGACAGTCATAATCACGAAGATCATGGGTGTAAGGATTATAGTGAGCGGTTTGGACGTTAAAAGTTAAAAAAAACTTTATAAACAGTACGAGCACAGCACATAAGGAAGGTAGGGCGACGGGGTAGTGACAGGGTAATATGGATAAAAATAGGGTAGGGGTGTGATAGGAGGTGGTGGGTTTAGTTTGGATAGGTCGGTCAATTGAAAAGGTGGTAGCGAAAGAGAGGGTCAAAAAAGAAAAACAAGGCCCGGAGGGAGAGAATGGTGCGTAGTATTGTGGGCGGCAAACAAACTGCAAGCGAGGGCGTGGTAATAGTCTGAGATGGGGGGGGGGAAAAATATTGGAAGGGGCAAAATCAAATTGCTTCTGAAATTGAAACTCTAACTTTAGGGCAACGTTTAATTTGTAAAGTGATGGTCCTTGTTTGCGCCGTGGGGGTGTCAGTAAATAGGGGGAAGGGGGAGCAGGGGGGAGGTAAAATTAAAAAACTATCTGGAGGTAATATTGCATTAGGAAACTACAGAGGGGGGGTACTGGGGGGAAAGCCAGTAAGGGTAGGTGTATCAAAAGGGAAAGGTATGGTGATGTAGGGATATTTGAGGGCTTAGGTAGAACGTTGTCCTGTTAAGGTAAAATAAAGCAAAATAATTCATATTAATTCTAGGGATAGTAAAGGTACATTGTCAACGTGTAACAAGGCAGCCGTTACAATCAAGTGGTTAGCCAAAAGAAGGAAAAAAATTTATTCATATAACGGAAGGGGGGTATTGAGAAGGGGGGGAAGGGGGGGAAAAAAAAAAAAGGGGAAGAAAGGGGGGGGGAAAAAGGGGGGAGGGGGGGGGGGGGGGGAGGAAGAAAAGAAAGAAGAAAAAAAGGGGGGGAAGAGGAGGGAAGGGGGGGGGGGGGGGGGGGGGGAGGGAAAAAGGGGGAGAGGGGGGGGGGGGAGGGGGGGGGGGGGGGGGGGGGAAAGGGGGGGAAGGGGGAAAGAGGGGGGGAAAAGAAGAGGGGGGGAAGGGGGGGGGAGGGGGAGAAGGGGAGGAAGGGGGAAGAGAAAGGAGAGGGGAGGAAGGGAAGAAGGGGGGGGGGGGGAGGGGGGGGGGGAGGGGAAAAGAAGGAAAGGGGGAAGGGGGGGAAGGGGGGGGAAAGAAAAAAGGGGGAAAAAAGGGGGAAAAGGAAAGGAGAGTGGGGGACTAGGAAGGTTTCATGGTGACCAGTAGTATGAATGAAATCTTTTTTTCAACACCTTTTTGTATTTCTTATTGGAAGGCTGGTACATGGGATGTCAACTAGGGCTTCATTGATCCTTAATCTTGATGGCCCGCTCATGTTTTGAGTGACTTTGTGCAACTATACAACCAGGGGGTGCACCAAAAATCAGTAAGCTCAAGATCAATGTGAAGGCACCTACAGTCAGAAAGGTCAAAGTTCCCAGAAAGAAATACAAAACACTTGCTGAACTAATGAAAAAACGAATCAAAAAAGGAACTGAATGTAACGCAGATTTGGGTTGCATAAAATGATACTGAGTGACAAGAATAGAACAGATAAATGTCAAACGAGAGGCTTTAAATTTTTTTTTTTTTTTAAAGGCATGTCATTGGTTTAATTGGGAAACAGACCCAAAATGTGGTAAAGGATGTTAATCAGAAAGTGCAGAACCCAATGGTTAAACCACAGTTTCAGGACTGGTTTGTGTCTCCTCATACGGCAGAGGAAAGAAAGGGGGAAAAAAAGGAAAGGGCCTGGTGAATGGAAGCGTTGTGGATATAAATTTGACACACCTGGTGGTGCTCGGACACTGAAAGGTGTTTGTCAAAAGGTTACCCTCGTGCCCAGCGCCGCCTCCTAAAGGACACATCAAACCATCAAGTGGTGTGCTCGGGGAAGGCGGAAATCTTCCATTCTAAGATGGTTTTTTCGTAGTGCGTGGGCACGGTACTGTTAAACCCTCGGAACCAATTGAATCTGGTTCTTGCATCAGATGCATTTGCAGCAGACGACACCATGTCGACCAAGTCATGTCTGACAATGTCCACCAAAAGGGAAAGGGGGGGGGGGAGGGGAAAAAAAAAAGGGGGGAGGTTTGTGCAGTGTGTTGAATATATTTGATGTCGACTGAAAAAGAAAAAAAGGAGGCGGGCATCACGAAAGCTACGCAGGAAAAAGGGAAAGGGGGGGGGAGGAAAAAAAAGGGGGGGGGGAAAAGGGGGAAAGAGGGGGGGGGGAGGGGGGAAAGGGGAGGGAAGGGGGGGGGGAGGGAAGGGGAAAGGAAGGGGGGGAGGAGCGGGGGAGCGGCCAACTCTTTGTATCCGTTTGGGCGGGGGTCGAAATGGCTGCTTGTCATCTGTTGTACCATTGATTCAGTGGGGGGGGGGACGATTTAAATGTTCCGAGTCAGTTGTACTCTTATCTTTTCTTACTGTTCATTTTCGGTACTGTGTGGTAGGGGTTGCTGGGGGTGTCAGGATTTGCACTGAGACTAAGTCATATGATGGACCCTTCTGGAAGGAAACCGTCTCAAATGGGTGCAATCAGTGTATTATTTAACAAAGCCCTACAAACATGCAGGTTTGGGGCGTATAAACAAAAAGAATATGAAGTAAAAGTAAGAGGTAGGAAAGAAATCAGTGGTCAGTGTTGTCGCAGTAGACAGGTCGCTGGGGCACTACCGATTAGGGGTGGACTGTATATGCGCCGAGGTAGGGAGTCGTGGGGGCATTTTGTCTCGTCCTTATTGTTTGCTACCTTAGAGGAAAGGGATCCTGTCACTAGGGCTAAATTTTTCTGCAGGATAAGCAGCTCTGCTGCTTGTACAGCTAGGAAATTAGCAGCAGGGGGGGGGGGGGGGAAAGGGGAAGGGGAAAAGGGGAAGGGGAAGGGGGGGGGGGGGGGGGGAAGGTGAGGGAGGAAGGGGAAAAAAAAAAAACACAATGTGTTCGATGGAATATGAGTTAAATTTTGAATGTGCTAACCGAAAACAAGACAAAGGCTCGCACATCAACTCTCATACACAACATCTGGGCAGGTCTGTACGTGGCCGTCGGCACTTCAGCACTAAATGCAGGGATGGAGGGTTTGCGTCCGGTAGTGGTGATCTTGGAAGAAGGTTGACGTGTGTTATCTAGGGAGTAACAATATTTAATCTAAGAAACAGTACGGCCACTAGTCAAATTAAATTCGAACGAATGATCCAGGAGACCATAACTTGTAGGCTAGTTTTCCTACACGCGTGCGGTAGATTAATAGACCGTACGATGGGTGGACGTCTGGTTTTACAAATGTGTGTGTAGATAACCGTCGCATACGTCTGACGAAAAATAGACTGTGTTGAAATCCCATGGACAGCACATGAACAAATCCAGCGTCACACAAATAATCTGGGACCCTAAATACGTAAATTAATAAAGAAGGGTGGGGGAGGATTCACAAAGAATAACTAGCATTAATGAAGTAGGTGGAAGAAATTAGCATTCGACTAGGAGGAAGGAAGGGGAAAGGAAGGGGGGGGGAAAAAAAGGGGGGGGGGAAAGAAGGAAAAGGGGGGGAAAGAAAGGGGGAAAAAAAGGGGGAAAAAGGTGGGGGGGGGAAGAAAGGGGAGGAAGAGATAAACGACTGTACAGCAAATTGAGGGAGTCATGGTTACATAGTAAAAGATGCCGGATGTAAAGATAGGGAGACGAAGAATCCATAGTCATGGTGTTAGAAGTAGCGGTAGGGGCAATATGCATTGTGGTGGGCCAATGGCATATATGATAATGGGAGTGTAGCTGCTGTAACACGTTAGAAGAAAAAATCTAAAAAGAAATGGTGAAAAAGTTTGTGTTAGGGTGTCAGAAGGGAAAGGGCGAAAGCAGCTTCTCAGTAGGCCAGGGTGCCGCCAAAAGCAACATATGGGTTGATATCTTAGGTTTATCCGTAAAACTTTCATAAGGTAGGGGAGCTTAGGGTGTATATTACAATGGAGGGGACTCTGGTGTCCAATACGAAGCATTTTTGGGGTGTTGTAGATAAGGTGGCAGGAATTGGCCTTGGGGGGTGGAAGGGTACTGCCCCATGCAGCAATGAACAGCTGTTGTACAAACCCTAAAAGGGTAGCATATGCACATGTTATTTTGGGTCAGTATGTTGTGTAAAGGGAAGGAAAAAAATAGATTCTCTGGAATAAAAATTGAAAATAAGTTATTGTGAGATTGGTTGACAAATAAAAACAAATGTACAGTGATAAAAGAGGAAAGACCGCAAGTAATCCTCACTAATAGGGGTAGGACTACGTATGGTAGTACAAAGTACTATATTATGTCCCATTGGGCACAACAAAGCTTCGCAGTATCCCCCTTAAGTTGGTGTTAAGCAACTTCGTTTATGTTGTAAAAAAAAAAAAAAAAAAGTGATATCCCGAATTGAGGGCAGGGGTATAAGTGATCATGTTTAAGTATTTTTACAGATTAAAGTTTTTTGGCGTGATCCAAGATCTAATTATTTCTGATGAAGGATACTATGTGCAAATAAATATACTGTACTTATACGATGACATAAGTTATGCATGTGTTATGGTACAAGTACACGAAAGGGGGGGGAAAAAAAGGGGCAAAGGGAAGGCTTTCTCAGAACGGTGGATACTGACATGGATTGGGTGCGATGACAACTCAGAAAGCTTAATTAGGGTCCTAACTGGGGGGTAAAAATTCAAAACTTCTACTTTGCAAAAATGGAGTATTAATGCGTAGAGAGCATTGATCTAAAGGAGTGGGAAGGCGCACGGGAATAGGAGATGCGTAGTCTCAATGGTGTATTTAGACTTGTAGGGGGTAGGATTAAATGTGGATGTTAGGGGAGTTTTGAGACCAAATGACGTGTGGTCTCCCTGTCCTAGGATTGTCGATCTCTGTCTGCCGTTTGGGACATACCTAGAGAAGGGGAACAATACTGTTGCCGAAGTTGGTTAGATATGGTCTATACTGTTTGAGAATAGCCAAAAGAATAAAATGCTGAACGAAGGAAAGACAAAATAAGGAAGGGGGGGAAAAAAGGAGGTGGGGTGTCAAGAGTAGGGGGAAGAAAAAGGGTAAGAGGGTTTCTTTTAATTAGTAGATATCAAAAGCTGTTAAGCTGTGACTGGGTTTTTGGATAGTAAATGACATAAGTTTAGATGGTGGGAGATATGGGATTGGGTGTACAAAGTGAGTGCAGACTATAGAAGTGGCAGTAGTAGGAGACGGTCTAGTCGTGGGCCTTTGTGAACAGCCTTAACGAGGTACGTGAAGGGTGAATGGGGCACATGATTAGGCCGCAGAAAATGGTTAGTGAGGGGTTTTGAAGTAAAGCTCTGAAATTGCGTCGGCCGTGCGGGGTAAGGGAGCAATTAGTGTAGGCATGGGGATGAGGGAAGGGCAATGAAGGTACGAGGGATCATGGTAGTGTGAATGAAGAGGGGTCTAAATCCATGGATAGTGAGTAAATGTCTAACAAGAGAGGTTCTGTGATGCACATCCCGTCTCCACATGTATTTCCTGCAATCACATGAATCATTTATGCTCTTTTTCATTCTCTTGTCTTTTCTCTCTTTACAGCTTCCTTCGGCAACATTTCATAGCTTGTCTATCCTTTTGGCAGCTCTCTCGACGTCCCGGCAGATACGGGAGGACTTGTTCCAAACGGCTACAGACAGAAAGAGAGGGCGAATCTGCCTGGCGGTGGAGCTGTGGACTGTTAACTCAACACCAATTTAACAGACAAGAAAGTCTTTTTATGCAGATCTGAATGGGACTCAAAAGGACAAAGTCGGACTCTAAAACTGTAATATAGTGATAAGATTCAAGTCTCACCTCATCTCTACAAAACCTAGAGCACCAACCAGAGCTCTGTCAGACAACAGTGAGCTTACGGATTGGCTCAAGACGTTGACTTTCAAGAAGTTGACTCCCAATCAAAAGATGAACATTGATCTCAGATTAGGTTAAGGAGCGCTTCATCTCATCTAGTGTTGGGATGTCTGACAGACCTGCTTTTTTTAACCCAGCATCACTCGCTTGGACTTAGATGCAATGCTGAAGAAATCCTGTTTCTACAAGTGTGGGAACAGACAATTCCTTCTCCTACCTCTCACGATAGATTGTATCATTTCATTTGCAGAGAATTAGATGTAGATTAAGGCATGAAGTTTGATTATCCATTATCTTCCCATTCAAGCTAAAGGGATGTTCACACTGACAAAAACAATGACTACATGATCTGAAACTGGATATTATGGACAATTTGTTTAAAAATGAACATTGAGTGTTAATAACATCAAATATACACACCTAAAAACCAACCATCGTTTTGCTTTTCTTCTCAGGATGTTAAAGAGCTTCATACATTGTTCCTGCTGTTACCTTCATAACTTATATTCTCGATTTCAGTGTGCTTTTTAAAATCTTGCACACAATGTAGCAGGTTTTCTCCTAATATACAAAGAATATATCAGAGTATGTATATACCGTTACTCTAGGAGTTAGAGTACATGTCTAGATAACTCGTAGAAGTCCCAGTTGTCCAAGCAATAATGTAAAGAGGTGCCACATGTCTGCATGGCTAGACCTGTTAGAGAGTTTTTAAATCACAAAATGTAGGTCTACAACATACTCTACGCAAGCAAATGCTTCTAGGTTCTACATCAATTTGGTGTTGTGTTGCAAGATGTAGCAATTTATAACACACTTCAAGTCAGTTTTCTCTTTCAGGTCAACTATTGTGATGGCGGAGCAGCAGATTGAAGAGAACACCAAATAGTTGTTCGTTTTCATTGGATCAGTGCTGTGTTTAACAATGTTGGTGTTTGTTGGGTCAGTGTGGACATGGCAGTTGTGTTTCCCAACATAATATATCCAAAAACTAACTTTAAATGTTTGAAATGTTGCTGGCTGTGTGAACTAGGCTTTTGAGTAATGAGGTTTGTTATCTCCAAGAATGCAAGAAGGCATTTTAAGTATGTACTGTAGAGAGACAGTTTGTTTCCTCTAGTGTGATAAAGGAGCTTTTGCGGAGAGAATATAATTATTTCCATATTGTGATTTTGTCTTTATTAGTGCTGATGAATCCTGAACGCTTCAACACTCAACTACACTGTGATGCAGTGGCATGTTTAAGGAAAGCTTGAATGTTAGTCTGAGTTACTGTAAAATCTCATTTTTACAAAGCAGCTGGAGTCTCAGTGTGACACCAGTCATCGTTCAAGGCTTTTACACAATGTACTCAAAGCTGACGGAAATCTGGCCCCGTGACACAAACCAATTCAGTCCATCCTTGTAAGTGTTTATATGAAACTGACAGGTCGGAATTCTCTCTGAAATTCATGTGACGTAATGATAGATGGGTTTCCAGGGGGGGCCGGGGAGAAAGATGGGTTTTCCCAGGCGTTGTGCTGATTCTTGCATTCTGACACACTAGCATTTTTTTCTCTCCAGACATGCAATGGGTTTCTTTTAAATCTTGTTATGCAAAAAAGTGAGGGAAATGAACATTGGTTATGTAATGACTTGCTACCAACATGATTATACAAGACATGGTGTGGCAAAGACAGCTGTGTGCGTGTGTTTTGGAATAAAGTTTTCAAAATACAGATTTCTCATATGTGAATTTGTCTTTCACTATTATTTGAAACAATTGTTGTATAGTGGAATAAAGTAAAGGACATTTATTAAAAATGCCCAAAGCACCCAATTTTGTCAGATTTATCTACAGTAAATAAGCCTTTTACTCCAGTCTTCAGTGTTACAATCCTTCACACACTACAATGCTCCCATATATCACCCTTTCGGTTTTGACGATTTAAGCCTTAAAAGGGGTCATATGATAGCTATTTTAAGATCATTTTTTGTTATTTGGTGACCGAATATGTTTGACATATTGGTTTAATGTTACAAAAATTAACAATTTTAAAACTTAAAACATTTGTAGGTCCTCTATGCCCGCGTTTCGAATAAGCAGGAATTTCCTCTATGCCCCGCCTATCTCAAATGTGTCGTTTTCAACAAAGCCCCTCCTTTGACAGCGCAGTCTGCTCTGATTGGCCAGCTGACCCAGTGCATTGTGATTGGCCGAACACCCAAGCACTCGTCGGAAATGTAACGACCCCTTACCATAATCGCGAGCTTCAACTTTCAAAGTAAATATCAAGACAAGTTAATAATGTCCTTAGTTTTCACATCAGTTTCAGAACACGAAAGGGGAACAGAGTCGCGTGACAGACACAGTGATGATGCAGTACACAAGCCGCGGTTAAGACAGCTGACGTGCTATGATTTCTGACAGGCAGTTCACTCTCCTGTGATGTGACCCTGTTCCCCTCACACACACACACACATGATGCGTTACTCTGCACTGCGCAAAACTCTGCATTTGACCAGTCAATAGCAAAAAAACTAGCAAATACTTAAACTAATACCAAAACATACTTACAGCCGCTGATTCAGAAGCACCAGATTTGTCATAGCAGTCGGAAATGGCCCTTTTTTTTTTTAGAAATAGCCTTTGTGCACAGCAAGCCTTGTACTCTTCTAGGTTCAAAAACCTGTCGTCCATAAAATGCGTTGCACAAATTCGAACATCTGGGTTGTGCTGTTCTGTTGTAAATAAATCTTAACCAATGATTCCTAATTGCATCTACTTCCGGAAGGCCAAATAAAGTGCTTTTGCTTTCGCACTGAAGCACAGCGTCTCCCTGACACGGCTGCTTCAACACTATCAACGAACAGTCCCCTACTGCTGTTCCTGAAACCACGCCGTCTTTCTTTGCATGCACATTTGGCGGCATTATGCTAATATTTCCACATAGTAACGTAGACATGTGGGGGCGTGTTAGAACGAGCCGTTTTTAGGTAGGCGTGGTTGACTCTTACTTTTATAAAGAATACTCTTTGGATTTGAGACTTTAGTCTTTGCAACTTTACAGATCTTCTTTATGCACCAAGAGCTTGTAACACTCCAAAGAGAAAGGAAAAAATCGCATCATATGACCCCTTTAAGGCTAGTTCCCGCCAAAAATTAAAATTATGTCATTACTTACTCACCCTCATGTCGTTCCAAATCCGTAAGACCCCCGTTCATCTTTCTGAACACAAATTAAAATATTTTTGATGAAATTCGAGAGCTTTATGACCCTCCATAGACAGCAAGGGTACTACCACAATCAAGGCACAGAAACGTAGCAAGGACATCAGTAAAATAGTTCATGTGACATCAGTGGTTCAACCATAGTGTTATGAAGCTAGAGAATACTTTTTGTATGCAAAGAAAACAAAAATAATGACTGCACCTTGTGTGCAAGCAGAGGAATACACACACATGCATTGTACTGTTGTGAACGCATGTCGAAAACTGACATGGAAGAGAAGAAATTGTTGAATAAAGTCATTATTTTTGTTTTCTTTGCACAAAAAAGTATTTTTGTAGCTTCATAACGTGATGTTGCATGGACTATTTAATTAGTGTCCTTACTACACTGTAAAACAGTTCCAAAAAACAATACTGTTATTTTAACATAACAGTAAAATACTAAAAATGCTACAGTAAAAACCTATTAATTGGTTAACAGTAAGTTCCCCTACTATATATGATGTGTGTTGGGCATTACATGTAATTTTACAGTTTTTGGAAGTGAAAAAGAATGTCATTGTACCGTGAAAAAACGTTTATTGAATTCCCTGCATTACATTTCACATTTGATGTTTTTTTCGTTGACATAACTACATTTCTTTTTCTTACCAGTTTGTGTAAATTGGGTTGTAGGTTACATCTAATGTTGTTAAATTATGCTATTGGGCATTATTTCAGTACTTCAATAGGTTGGTTTATTAACATTATATCAGTTAATGAAATACGGTATTTTATTGTGAATTTAAGTTAAATCTGTAAAACCTAAAATTTTGCTACATTATTTTTTACAGTAAAAACTGTGGCAACCACAGCGGCCAGTTTTTTACTGTAATTTTTTACGGATTTTTTTTTTTTACAGTGTGTTCTAGGAACATTTCAGTTGTGTTGCTGTTTATGCAGGGTCAGAAAGCTTTCGAATTTCATCAAAAATATCTTAATTTTTGTTCCGAAGATGAACAAAGGTCTTATGGGTTTTGAACGACATGAGGGTGAGTAATTAATACATAATTTACATTTTTGGGTGAACTAAACCTTTAATGCGCAGCCTATTCTCATACAACGTGATGTACCAAAACAGAAAAAGTTCATTGAGTTGCTTCCACCATCAGAAAATCTATCCGTCTGTCTCTCTTTCACATCCACAGGTGTTCTGTCCGCTCCTGCTGAGCTAGATCTCCCCACACAGGTGCAGTGCAGACTGAGATGGAGGAGAGGTAGTCACCGTGCTATTTTATTCATGAAGGACCTCTTTGAGCCGTGTGTCTGAATACCTCAAGCTTCTCCTGGTCACACAAGAGAGAGCTGATTCACTTCAGCAGACCCACGGTCAAAAACACTTTTAGCTTAACTATATCCATCTCAAACATGTTTTTCTATTGTTCCTTCCTTTGTTTTTAGTTAGTAAGTCGCCTAGCTTAACATTTTCAGACATGATTGATGCGTTGAAACCTGGTTATGATGTCAAAAACACTGTTTAGGCAGCCCACTAGGTTTTAAACGAAAGCCATTTTTTTATGTTTTTCCTCAAACTCCTCCACATTCCTTTAATCACCAGTTTATTTCCCGCTGCGTGCATTTGGCCCGCATCCATTATTTCTCCCCTTCTCATTTTCAGGATTTGAAACCGCTTCTAAAGCCTCTCAAAAGCATTCAATGCTCAATAGAGCTGTTCGGTTTGTATCCTAAAACCCGTTACAGAATTAGCGTTTTCGAGCCATGGATTCCCTTTTGAGTTTCCAATGGGTTTTAGAATAAATTACACGTATTCATACTTCAAACGTGAGTTTCGAACTGTTGTGTGCTTAAGAAACATAAGTTGCTGACATAAGGACAGGAGTTTATGTGCTTGATGAATTGGACAGTCGTTGTAATCCTTATGTAGCAGTTTGTTGGCAAATTTGATCCCTTTAAAGAATTAGCCTTCCATGTTGTAGCTATAGAAGACCATTTCCACAACAAATAACAAAATAAAAATAAACAAACAAAAAAAGCTGTTCAGAGAGTTTATATCTTCCAATTTTGAGTTTTAGAATTTTCCCCCAAGTTTATATCTCATAATTTTGACTTTCTTTCATAGAATTTAGAGTTTATAAAACACAATTCTGACTTATTTTCTTTAAATTGTGTTAATATCTCGCAATTCTGACTTTTTTCTTAAACTTTTTGCAAATTTCCATCGCTCGCATTCCTGACCTTTTTTCTTTTCTTGTGAAAAAAAAATTGCAAGTTTACATCTTTAATATTTCACAATTTCAACATTTTCCCAGAATTCCCATGACTTTTTATTTATTTATTTATTTAATATATATTATATATATATATCGATATATTATATATATATATATATTATATATATACATTTAATTGCCATTGATACTGTAGAAAATTTTTTTTTATTTTGAGTTCTGAGTTTATATCTCACAGTTCTGACTTTTTTTTTCTCACAATTCTGACTTTTCTGGTTTTTTTATTTAAAATATTGAGTTGCAACTTTTTTTGTATTGAAATTACGAGTTTATATTTTGCAATTTTGGCTTTTTAATTTTTCTTGGTGGTGTGGTACTTCTGATTTGTATATCTGGCATTCTGATTTCGGTCGAAATTACAAGTTTATACATTGAAAATCCAACTTTTTTTCTCAGAACCTTGCAATTCAGATTTTAAATAAAATGTTTTCCCCTTTGAATTGAACAATTCTGACTTTTTGCATATTATTTGCATATTTCTTTCAAGAAATGTTTTGGTACATTACACTTTGTATTCATATCAATGCACAAAATCACATATTACATGTTCAAAATTAATATTGCTTTTTTTATGATCCAGCAGATAAATTTTATTCACAAAATTAGGCTCAGATTGGCCACCAGAAGCGGTGACTGATTTGGCTTGCTGCCCTGCAGCTTCTGCCAGGATATTATCTGTTTTTCTACAGATTCTTTCTAATGGTGTACACTTATTTATTATTACTTTATATTATTGCCTGCCCAATGCACCCAAGTGATTTCTGAATTCGGCATTCATTATTAAACCAGTTCAGTCTAGTTCATCATTCTGCTCGTAACTTTTAAACTTCACACATTCAACACGTGAGAACCAAAGATGGATTTCTTCTCCTCCAGAGAGCAGAGCTTCAGGTCTATGAATCCAAAGAACTTCTTGTGTAACAGATTTGAATATAGGCCTACTTGAAAGCTGTTTTATGGCATCAGAGGACACTGAATTCTCTCGTTTGTCATCCACTTCTCTCGTTCACTAATAGGCTATAAACACCTCCTCAGGTCATTTCTCCACAAATGAACACAAACACCATCAGCACAAACAGGCTCTTTAACTCTCTTTCACCACCTGTTCCTTTGTTCCCTGCAGGGAAATCGTCGGCCCAGAGTCCTGAGTGGCTGGGCAGTTCTGCCACCGAGATCAGAGCCGTGCGTCTGGCGCACACCGCACCGTTGTGTCTCTGAGAGTGTCACTTGTGGAAGCAGCTGTCACACAAATAGATAATTAAAGAGCGGTCGATCTCCACCGCCACCTTGAGAGGCAATTACCACACGACATGGAGGATTGCAGCCGCATAATGATCTGTGCGTTTGGAACACAGACACACACAAATGCATGCATTATAAGCAGCCTGTGACATTCTGTGACAGCATCTGACAGCACTGGAGCTCAGGGGTTATGCCTCATTGGCCACCACATGGCTTAACCAATCAAAAGCTGACATTGCAGAGGGCAGTTAGAGTGCTGGGACACTGTCCAGAGCGTAGTTTGTCTTATTCCCGGAACTAGCAGCGAATCTGCCACCTGAAAATATCCCGCCTCAGGAATGCAGTAGTCTGTGCAGCCTTCGATTCAATGCCACCACATGCAGTGTTGTGATTATATTAGTCAATGACAAATGAGAGTGAAAAACACATGTACCATGTAGGGTACTCTTTGTTTTCATGCTGGTTTGGTTTTATACCATTTTCAAGAAAAGTCTAAATCTAATCTCATTTCAAATTTTATTTTTATTGTGTCATAACGCCTATGCCAAACTCTTGCTCTATGGTAAAGCACTAAAGCCTGATTGACAGTTGCTTTGAAATGATGCACTGTAAAAAAATAAATAAATGCTTGTAATTTTAACTATAAAACTGTAAAAATGCAATGCAGAAAAAAAGACACTGAAAAACCTGTTAACTGGTTAAAGCTATCCCTTGCTGTGAAAAACAGTACTAGATGTAATTAGACATTTCATGTAATTTAACAGTAAAATGCTGTAAAAAAGGACAGTTTGTGGAAGTGAAAAAGAACAAATAATCTTATAATTTACAGTGAAAATCCATAAACTGGCTTTTCCAGAATTCCCTGTGTATCATTTTTTTGTTTTGTTAATATGTTTTGTAAATATTTACAGAAATATTCTCTATTTTAAAAAATGCAATATTTTTTAAAAGAAATAATAATAGTGCCATAAATAATCATTATTAAGGGCTTTCCTTTATTTTATTTATCTCTATTCTTTATATTTTTTGATTTCAGGTCAGTTGTATCCACTAAATGAGTTGCATTTTCAGTGTATTTTTACATGAAATAATAGTTTGAGACAAAAATGAGTGTCATGCCATTGACCGCCACTTTGGCAGACCTCATATATTCTTTAGGCCCTTTATTTTCTGAAATCATGGGAGAAGCTACGTTTTTTGATCATTTGTACTACTTTTCCAATCATTCTTTGTGCGAACACAAATAAAAATAAATATAAATAAAAATAATAAAAAATAAAGCAACAACTGCCGATCTAAAGCACATCCTTTGCTGCCTAAGTAAAAAATCTTTTTTTTTTTTTTTAATCGGGAAGTAAAAATAAATTAATAAATAACACCGAAGTCTTGAAGGCAGCATAAACCCATCTATGTCTTTGAAGTACTAACAATTAAGGCGACTGAAACATTTCCCAGCATGGTCTATGTACAAACGTTCTGTGCTATTTTAGCAAGGCTTTCCTGGTATGTTCTCTTTCATTATTCACAACACCGTCTGTGACGGGACAAATCCAGGACTAGTCAGGCGCAGCATGGATGCATATGTATCTCTGTCAGTGAGCTGGTGACAGCAGCATTTATTTGAGATCCCTGAACTGCTCTGCTATTGTGATATATGACTGCACTTTCCCTCTGGGTTCTGTTCATGTTGTGCTCCACAAAACACATGTTACACACTCCATCTATTTAAGATGAAAGATCTGCGCGGTCGATCATCACTGTAACAGATACACACACACACCGCCTATATCTCTCATGTCATCTTATTTATCATTGAACTCTTCTCGTCGCTCCGTTCTCTCCGCTGCAGGCACTGGGCCGTGACTCAAGGTAAGTGAACACCTGATGGTAAACTGACCAGCAAGTGTTGAGAAATCTGCTTAATGGTGTTCAAGATCTATGACACCGTTCTGCTTTATCAGCAACACACGCAAATATCAGTAGATTTATGCTCTGTCGATCCCCATTCAACCATAACCATTCATTTCAGCTGCATTATATGATGGGAAAAGGGAGATAAAGAAAAAGAGAGAAAGAGAGAGGGGAGGTAATGGGATTGCTTGGAGAATGAACTATTTTCTATTTTATAACACATTTTCTATTCTGTATTTTAACACACAATTTACATTGGGGATATTATTGTTAACTAAAGACAAACTAACTAACTAACAATAAATAAATGGAAATAAATTGAAATGAAATAAATAATTGAAATGAAATAAAATATATTCAAAAACTTAAGTACTACAATAAAAAAAAAATTCACAAAAACTATATAGAACTACATATTGGAAAAAAAAACTTCAACTAAAATGAAAATAAATGATAAAAAATAAAAACGAATTCAAAATATTAACAGAGACTATAACAGTATTTCAGTCATACTAAAATGACACTGTTTCATATCAAATAAAGAGAACCGAAAATGTATTAATATAAAAATGTATATAAATATTATTTTATAATTATCATTTATGATTTAATAAAATACATTTTGATAAAATAAGGTTACCGTTACACTCAATAATGATTACTCTAAACTTCATAACTTTTATACCTCTTACATGCAATATTACAGGCCAATCTCCTTTCGCCTATAAGAAACAATTATTCTATGAATTAAAGTAAGGTAAATAACTAAATAGATCTAATCAAGTACTATGGCTAATAACATTGTACTGCGTAAAATTGAGTGCTGTATTTTAAATCTGACCTATTCATGCACGGAGAACAATATTAATGCATTTTCATAATAATGCTTACATTTAACAGCCATTAAAACAATCATTATTGGTGTAAAGAGTCATATTTTACACTTTTATTTATTTAAAATATATAATTGTATATTTTGTATAGTAAGGTAGGCTATATTTTTTAAAAGTAAAAATATTAGTTGCTGTGCATTTATGTTTTAAGACATAGATGTAGGTAATGCGGAAGAGACATTCAAGAGAACTAGATCAAATGAGCTAAATACTGTATTTTTGTTTACTGTATATTCACATCTCTTTTCTACGAGTAGCTTGTGACTGAGCCACAAATGGTGGACCACCTAGAGAAACCAGTCGAAGACCCCTGGAAAGTGCATTGATAGACGAATCACAGTCTCTCGATGCAAAATGGATCGTCAAGGGAACCCAAAGGAAACGGCTTTTTTTTGTTTGAACTAGCAGCTCTCGATCATACAAAAATAACACACACATTGCCAATCTCAGCAGCAAAAAGAAATGACTCTCCATGTCTTCAGTTATTCTTGGATTTCAACAGCGAGGGGTTACTCAGAGCTGAAGCGGTCCTTCACACAGCTTGCTTTACTTCATTTCAAGGCCTGGGGGGGGGGTTCTGTATGGGGGGGGGGGAAAAGGAATATTTATAAAAATAGAACTAAAATACAGCTGGAGTGCTAACATACAGTATAACCGCAGGGTTATGGGAACGTGTCCAGATGACATGAACTACCCATTATGTAAGAGTACTTTGTAACTCTGAGAGTAGTTCGGCCTTCCCCAGTCACTAACACAGAGGTCGGAGTGCAGTTTATGGCCTCTGGTAGACATATGATTTTCTGTAGCGCTCTGGAGAATGACTTGATATATTAATAACACACAAAACTTGTCATCTTCCAGAAAAAAAGCCAATAGGATTTAGATTCATATTTCATGTGCATTATTAAAGTCATGAGATTGATAGTTTGAGGGACAGGCCTGCACAGCCCACAGCCGTGTTAAGTGCTCATCACCCGTTATCATCCGTCATAAACTCATCCTACTGTCACATAATCCTGCACTATACTACTGACGAGTGGACACTTTTATGAGAATGAAACGTATATGAGAGAAGAAAGAGCAACGATGCAAACCGCTTTTGGTAAATAAGATAGTGAATGATTACTAGAGTTAATTAACTAATGCTCTAAAGTATAGTATGATAGTAAGCATAAGCGTGTTATCATCTCGCAGAGCTTGTCTCTAGAATAGGGCTGAATAGTTGGATTTTAGTTTTACTTTTGAGAGCTACACTCTTAAAAATAAAGGTGCTTCACAATGTCATAGAATAACCTTTTTTTGTTTAAATGGTTCCATAAAGAACCTTTAAACATCTGAAGAACCTTTCTGTTTCACAAAAGCTTCTTTGGGGCGAAAGAAGGTTCTTCAGATTATGAAAACGCAAGAAAGAGATGGTTCTTTAAAGAACCTTTGACTGAATGGTTCTTTGTGGAACCAAAAATGGTTCTTCTATGGCAGGGTTCCTCAAATCTCACCCTGGAGGTCCAATGCGCTGCAGAGTTTAGCTCCAGCCCTGATCAAACTCAGCTACCTGTGATTTTTCTAATGATCCTGAACACATTGATTAGCATGCTCAGGTGTGTTGATTAGGGTTAGAGTTTTAAACTCTGCAGGAAAGTGGATTTTGTGGGCCAGATTTGAGGATCCCTGTCTATGGGTCGATCGCTTGAAGAACTGCTTTTGAAGCAGCGTATTTTTAAGAGTGTACTTTTGGACAAATATGGCATTTACAGCCAGTATAAAACAGGAATTCGTTTTGGGGTCTCCGTCACATGCCGAGAACAGCAGTCATGTGCCTCCCTCTCCTGGTGACCGCAGCGATGGCGCTCACATTACGTCATAGTTTGAAGAGAGGAACAACAAAGGGTTAAAGCCTCAAGCCCTGTGACGCAGGTGCGGAACGCGTGACCTCACTTGATAATGGTTTAGAAAACATACAAAGGAACAGTTTGCGCTGCAAATGCAATTTTGACGGATTATCGAGACAGAATTTGAGAAAAGCCGTGAACTGCTTAGTTGTTAAATGTAGCCTAATTATAATATTAAAACGTTCGAAATCCCACATGCACGCGTTTAATTGAATCACTTTGTAAACAGAAATAAAAGATGTATTCGATCGTTTAGCAAGTACAGAAACCAATAAGAACTCAGCTTAATATTTACAGGAACACGGCGTCGTGTTAACTTTTGTCTTCTGGCCAGCAAAAATCCAGATAATAACTAGTTAAAATAATGCATTTGTATCGATATGTGCAAATCCGCATGATATATAGTATGGAAAAGAAGACGAGGTCATAACGATATGACTATCCTCAGATAAAAAACTAAGCAATCTTTTCTCCAAACTTAGAATCGCACGCGTCATGATAATGTTGGGGGACGTTCTCATATATTTTTCTTTTATTTCATTTTGTGATTTTGTTGTTACTAGGGGTGTATATGTTTGTATACGTGTTGCTAATCCTACTAAAGGAAGAAAAAAATAATAAATAAAATAGGCTATTATGCGTCCGCCGTAAGCTACACTGCTGTCGTCATAAGCGAGCGGCGTGACGTCGAGCCGCATCAAACGCTTCATCCAGGCAGGGCTTTATTACGCAGAAATACCCAAACGATTGGCCTGATATCAAAATGAGTGATCATAAATAATAACGCGAGAGTTTGTAAGTTGCCTGCTGACTGTAGTCACAACTGTCAAAGGCAGCGGCGGATACGCCATACTGTTACTGTACACGCTCGCGGAGATCATATCCATATCAAACTAATACACGGCATAATCCCGAGGTAAGCACCGGAACCGAGACCGCGCGACGCTGTGCCTTGCCCTCCGCTTTCCGTCGCGTTCACTTCTTCCACCCTCGATTACTGCACTAAACATATCCCCGTGCCTCCTTTAGCGACAGCGCGAAGGGTTTTTTTTACTCCTCCTTCGTATTAAAGTCGCCATTTTGCTTCACTGCCTATGAAAGCTTGTATTTTCATATTTGTGGCGGCGTTTCTGCGTTTTTGTGCGCGTGCTTTCGAGTTGGATTTTAATGAGAGCGCTCGTGGATTACATGTTGATGAAGAGGGGCGCCGAGTGCAGTCTGGAAACACGGTGAACGGGTTCGGCTTGTGGGCATTTGCCTCCGCTTGCTCGTTTTTCTTCCTCCTCCTTCTTCTTCATCTTCTTCATCATCTTCCTCCGCGGATACGCACAGCGGGGGCCGTGAGTGTGGCTACCCGACCGTGACGCCCGTCTGTCCGCGACTCCCCGCGCGTCAGGTGCGTTTGCCATGTAAAGTCAAGCGGCGCGACGCGAGAGTAAAGGCTACAGCCTGACCCCACGTGGGTGACCCGCTCACCCGCTCACCCGCCAGCGTTGGGTGACTCTCCAGGTAGGTGTGGCCTTCGAGAAGTCGATTATCTGTCAATACTGCTAATAAAGGCATGCGCTCGCCGGACTGTGCAAAGCTGCGCGGTTTAACGCGTTACAAGGTGTTAAGGCTTTTTTGGGAATGAAATATACAAGAGGAATGTGTTGTGGTGTTTATGGGTAAACTGTCAGACGTGATGCATACACTCACTCACTGTCTGAGCACTTAAAAAGACTTATGTGGGTCATTCTTACTGTGCAGTAGCAGGCCTACATTCTCATGTCCTTGTTCTAGCATATTGGGTTATTAAAAGTTTGTTGAAATGTTGAATATGAAAATCAGATATGAGTCTTACTGTGGAGTGAAAATGATTTAAGACCTTCATTTTGTGTTGTTGCAGTCTTGGAAATAATGTTTTCATCGAGAATCGATATAGATTTTTACTGTGCCCTCAAATATCACTTTCCGTCATGTTAGTCTGTGGTCAAATCTTTAACTTGAAAATGACTACAGTTATTAACGAGTTCCCTAGGACATCATCTGCCAGGAAGTGTCATCATTTTTCTCCCCGTGGGAAAACAACAGAATAAACATCTACAAATACTAATGCGCTGCGTTTTTGTGGTATTGGATTTGTTCCACTCTAAAAATGCCATCCTGTTTGATAAAATAGTTTGATTCAGATTAATAAAAAGCTCTTGATTTCCATTCTTGTAAGTAACCATTTTATTCATTTTCTTGTTGTTCTGTGAATAATGTCATTATATAATTAATAATGCTGAAGTGTTTGATTCTGATCAGAGCATTTTAGAAAGTTTGGAATAATATCATTAAAAACAAAATAGAAGTACTTGCTTAAATTACAAATCGGGCGTATTTATTCTTCAGAAGTTACAGTTTTGATAGGTACTGCATAGCAGGAATGAGCCATGTGTGTTTCTCTGATTGTGTAGACACACTTCCATCCACAGTCTTTCTAAAGTGTGTGATCAATTCCCTAAATACCATAGCACTTAGTCCTACCAGCTGCTTTTCCTATTAACTTATTGCTCTTTTCCTTTTTGGAATAAACTTCTGGCTCACAAATGAGTTGCAGTCTCTGGGCCATAAATAATTTGGTGTAATGATCTTCAGCACTTGAAGATCTATCGTTCTTCTTTGTGGGTTAGGTGATGGGAGGGTCGTTCTGTGATCTGGTGATGCATTATGCGGGCCTGTTTTGTGGTTTAATAGCACAGCTGTGAGCAGTACCTGTTGTTTTGGTTGGCATTTTAAAAGGGAATGGTTGTCACGTCCTGTCATATACAGTATGCTGTGATGGTTAGAGGGGTTACAGCTTGATTTCACATCTCTTTCAGACGTACTGTATGTGTGTGTGTCAGACAGTACATGTACAGTAGCTTTTCAACCTTTAGTCTTATGAAAGTTTGTCATGATCACGCGGTATTGCCTAAAGTAAACCCTTTCAATTAGCACTCTCCGGAAATGTACTAGCGCCTCTGACAGCGAGACATTCCCACGGCATGCATTAGATGAAACATTTATCTGTGGTGTTCATAAAATCTCCTTTGACACGTGATAAATCATACAGCCATAAGCCCGGCCACTGTTCAGCAAATAATAGAACACTAAATTAATGGCTGTTTAAAAAGACACAAATTAGTGACCCATTAGGCCAAACCTAATGAAGAAGTGAAATGACATTGATTTAAGTTAATAAGAAAGTATGATCACATTCTAATCAGTGCTGTTTATTTTAATTAGGCGTTGTCAGGCTTCATTCATTGCAATAAACTGCCCGTTTCCCTTCTGGATTGATGACTGTGAAAAAAAACCATTCAGCCAGAGTTTTAAATTGATTAATTCATTTAATTATTATTTATATTATATTATTATTATTATTATATGTGCATTCCGTTAAAATTAAAAAATGATAAGATGTGTAGTGAATAAAAAAATCAACAATACGATAGATAGATGGATAGTACATGGATGTTGCTGGGAAGGCTGGAATGGAGGATGGATGGACAGAAGATAGATGGACAGATGTGCAGATCTATATAATAGATAAAGATAGATAGATAGATATATGATAGATGTCTAGACGGTGGATGGATGGACATAAAGATAACGGATTACATATAGATGGATGATAGATAGATAGCTGGATAGACGGATATGGATGGATGACGAAAGATAGCGGAGGACCATAGATGGTTAGTATAGATAGATAATAGATAGCTAGGGATAGACGATGGATGGCTGACGCGATATATGGACGGACGCTAGAATAGATAGATAGATGGTTGGATAAATAGATGGGTGGGGTGCTTGGGCAGACTGCGGACTACAGACATAGACAGACAGATAGATAGATAGATACGTAGATAGATACGTAGATAGATAGATATAGAGGATGGATAGACAGAAAGAGACGGACAGATAGATCTATAGAATATATAGATAGATAGATGGAGGATGGATGGATGGATGGATGTGTGGGTGGGTGGATGGATGGATGGATAGATAGATAAATAGATAGATAGAAGATAATAGATGTTGGATAAATGGATGGATGGGTGGACTGAGGCAACTGACGGACAGACAGACAGAGAGACAGATAGATAGATAGAAAGATGGATGGATAGACGAAGACAGACGGACAGATAGATAATAGGATGATAGATATATTTGGATGATGATGATGGCGGGATGGATGTGGGTGGGTGGGTTGGGTGGATTGATGGATGGACAGACAGACATACGACCGCTTCTACCGTAATATCCGTCCATATCAGCGACTACGAACTATCATGGCTGTGTCAGTGACAGACCTGCTACCAGCCTCCTGACAGTAGGCACGCTATAGACAAACAGACATATACAGAACAGGGGCCCTGTCGCTGACAGACAGAAGCTGCACAACATACAAGCCAACCATACCGGGGGGGCTGAAAGACTGTAATTGGGTAAATGTTTCCGCTCACTGAAGGCGCAGATCCAAACAAGCAACAAACTCAAAATCATTATGCACAATAAATATATTGTGCACTATGTGTCTGTATGAATTGTGCCATTCTGTGTGTATGCTGTACTGTCTCTGCAGGTGTATGTAATCCCAATTCAAAAACTTTCAGATACAGTGAAAACATCTTTGGGTTTATGTTGTTGCTGTGCAGATAATGCATTTTCCTTTGGCCTGATCTATTTGTGTCCTAAACAGGCATGGACACCTCCAGCGGTGCCCGGGTGGTGAAGCCTTCCTCGGGCTTGTCAAAGGGGCGCACTGCCAAACAGGCCCACCCCGCAGAGATGGCCCGAATGGGCAGCACTGAAAACGACAATCACAGTAAGAACGCAAGCTGCTTGCTTGGGTTTAAAAGTACAATAAAGATTTTCAACTAACACACACAGGGCATGTAAAATGTTAACAACTCATTGGTTTATGCAGGTGGCATTTACCAAAAAAATTTGTTTACATGGTAGGCATATTAAAAAGGAATAACCAACTTTGTAGAATCGTTGACTTCATTTCAGATTTTTGTTTGCACAGTCTGTGGAGTACATTTGCACATTAAAATAGCTGAGTTACAACTGCACACTTGCTTCAACCTGTTTGACATCTCTGAGGTTTTGACAAGCGATTTCACACTTGTGTGCTTAAGAGAGGAAATGATGGCTGCCTTATTATGGTGAAAGGTGTTTTGACAGATGGGAGTAAGGTTGTTTTTAATGTCAGTGAAATACATACCATCTCCCTGCATGGCTGAACTTTAGTCCTGTACACATGTTCAATGCTGGAATAAAACTGAATAGTGTATCATTTCCTCTGCATTCCTCAGGAAAGTATTGAACAAAACCGTTTAAATGGACAAGTGGAATGGAAAGAAGTGGTTAAAAGGAGAAATTAGGCAGTATAGCACTGATAACAGCTGCTATAATCTCATTGTCATTGATAAGATAGACATTACTCTGGGTCAGTGTTAGTAGGGCTGCAATGAACAGTGACTAAATCAACAATTATTTGAATGATTATTAAAAATGCAAAATGCATCCATTGCATCCAAAATGTCTCTTGATTGACTCTTCAGCTCAACTATAAAGTTAGAAAAGTGTTTTTTTTTTAACTGCTAGATGTTCAATGGTAGTACTGGCAGTACATGTTTTATCAATTATTTCTGAAAAAAAAAAAAAAAAAAAAAAAATTGTGCATTAAACAAAAATATACAATTAAGTTAATTGCAACCAAACCTAAGTTTAGGAAGCTAAAGTTCCACTACATGTTTTATTATCCGAGTTTCTGTCCACATTTTTTTATGTAAATTTGGGGAGGATGGAAAATTGGGGATGCTGGATAGATAGTAAAAATGTCAAAATATGCATAAAAAAACTACATGGAAACACTTAAACTGCATAAACTATGAACACATTTACTGAATAAAGATGTGCTTCAAAAAATATCTGACTGAAAAAAAAAATGCTTTGTTCATTCTGAAATGCCAGAATTTCTATTTTGCACCAGTTTCCATGGAAGATATGATTTTGTTCTCTTGATGCAAACTGTTTTTGCTGCCTTTTGTGTTTTTTTTTGTTTTTGCAGTATTCCAATCTTTAACATTTTAAGCTTTAATGTACATATAGCGTAAAAGACCCCATCATTTTTAATCAAATTGTCCAACACTGTATCTCAAAATCCAATCAACAACCGATGCACACAACCAAGTCCCTGTCCTACATTTTTCTATAACATTCAGATCAGATGTAGCCTACATCACAATATTAAAGAAAAAGTCTGTCAATACTTGTGTTTCATTGAGACTCTCTATTGCCATTTTTAAACAAAAAAATTGGGTAACACTTCAGTATAGATTCTCACTATTAACTACTTGCTTATTAGCATGCCTATTATTAACATATTGGCTGTTTATTGGTACTTATAAAGCACATATTCTGCACGATCACATTCTACATCTCTAATCTCTACCCAATGCCTCAACTTAACAACGACCTTACTAACTACTAATAAGCAGCAAATTAGGAGTTTATTGAGGTAAATGTCATAAATGGTTTGTTAATAGTGAGAATTGGACCTTAAAATAAAGTGTGACCAAAAATTGCAAGTTACTAGCAGTGCTTTTATCGTTAATGTTGCCAACATCAATATTACTTTGTGCACTTAGCCATAATTTGTGTGTAGTAAAGCTATCTTTCAATTTCACATAATACATCGCATGTAAGAATTTATGCAAGAACATTGCATGACATGACCATACAAAGATGAATAATGTAAAACTGACATTTCCCACAAAATCCGATCTGACAGCTCAAATTATAAATCGTTATTATAAGCTTAACCATTTTGAATTGGGGTAAGGCAAGGACACAGTTATGAATTCAGATTTTTTTCAGTAATTGTTTCTTGTTCACTTTTAACTGTTCAGCTGTTCATTAAAAAAAAAAAGCTTCCATAGTGCACCTTTAAGTAAATTAAAATGTGATGATTTTCTCATTATGCAATGCAAGTATCATAACAAAGTATGCAAATACATTGACAGGACACAATATCATTATGTTGCATTAAGCCACACATACAATGCAACATTATAGGCTCTAACATGTTCTTAAGAGTGTGTCTGGAGCTGCGTCTTCAGTGTTTTAATGTTGACCCTAATTGTTACACCCCAGTTTTAGAGCGAGAGATATTCTGACATGAAGCAACTATAACTCACATCCAGACCACCAATCTGATGCACAATTAGGGAAATGTCGTAATTGAGTATGTGTATGTATTGCTGTTTAACGAGCTCTTGTGAGAAAACGAACAATGTTTCAGCGTTCTGGTCCATTCACTCCACTACCGCTGCTCGTTTCCGTTTTTTGGCAATTAAGTGCTTTGAAAGGGAATAAGAGGAAGTTCCATATTCATGATTTTTTGTTGTCAGTATTAGGCCTGCATGGGCATTATTAGTCGCAAATTGAGGATCTCTCTGGTACCCATAATTTGATAGGCTTTAATGATAATGGATTTTTCTGCTAAATGGAGAGGCTTATGGTACTACAATTATGTGATTCAGCTGTTTAATTTGGTAAATGTAAAATGTGCCAACTGTTGCACAGTTTTGGTAAGAAAGCTAAATTTGAACGAGAGCTTGTGCAGCTACTGCTTTGAACTTAAAAAATCCCAAAATTCTTTGCTCAGAGTGAAGCGAAAGCAGCCTGGCAAAGGTCTGGTGGAAAACAAACCTGGCGCTGATTCACAAATGAGCTGGGAGAATGATATTTGTGCCGGGCCATGCTGTTTGAATTTTTCTGCGGATTGCGAAGAGCATTTTATTGCTTTCACAGCGTCAGGCCAGGCTGTCTCTGCTGGAGAATATTTATCGCTGAGTTTGCAGCCCCCTATATGCTGAGCGCCTCTCCTCGACTCAGACTACATGTTCAAAAGCAGGTTCCTAATGCATTCATTTAACACTAGCCGGAATGGATGTCGGCTTTGTAGAACAACAACCTGCCGTTAGTATTTCCACCGAGCGCAGAACGCCGTCTATACAATAGTAAGTGACACAGGGAATTGATGAAGTGGCTTAGGGGGTTAATTGATTAATTGACACACATTATATTCTTATCAGGGTTTTTATTGATGGCTCTTTCAAGGGAAGACCATTAAGAGTGTGTTTTTCCTTGCATTGAGAATGATTTACGTTATGGAAAAAGGAGATTTTCAGTTTATTTACATATTCTTTTTGGCTTCATATTTGTGGCCTGTGGTTGTGGCTACTGCTTTTAACTTGTAAACAGTGTGTCTGGAAGGAATTCAGACATAAACAATAGTGTTTCCTAGCTGCGGTTTTGATGTCACAATGCCACCGATTAGTCAGTCGAACCCGAAGCATTCAGTCCAGCCTCCCTGGGATGTGGGTTAACCCAAAGCGTCGCTTGTGTGTGAAAGTGTGTACGTGTTTGCGAGACAGTGCATGGCTTCTTCTGCCAATGGTGCGAGACACTTGTCTGGTCTCAGGCTGTTAGATGTCAGCAGCTGCATAGCACAGTTGCAGTTGTTTAGTTTCTTATGTCTGGAATGGCTTTATCTTACTTTCAAAGGGCTGTGTTCAACACGTTTGTAGCATTCAGATTTTTCCCCCTGAAGTCCATTTGTAATTACAGAAGAACCAATATTAGGTTAGGCTTTATGAGCCTAATATTGCATTGAATGTTAATAGAAAGATAAAACAGTCAAATATTAAGTCACATTACCTGTGACACTGTCGAAATTGCACTGGTGTAATAGTGTTGCTGGATGCACTATATTTAGAGACCAACCAGATGGAGCCATTTATCTGTAAACATGATATGTAATAACTGATAAGCAATGGAAAAGTTTGAATATCTGTAAGCAATGTTGGTCAAAACGATTTTCGATTTTCCGAGGTGTTATTGTCTGATAATAACATCAGTAGCAATGCTGAATAACATACCATTCATCTGGGAACTGCAGGCCGGCACTTCTTTCACATCTCTCATATCACACTGACCATACTCTCTCTAATTTCATTCAAACAGTTATTTGCCACGGACACAATGTGTGGTTTCATGAGTCACAATACAGGAGTGAATTACAGTGACCAAAGACTGTTCAGCGATTTTAACTAAACCACCATAAACAGAGCTGCCGTGTTTTGTTTTTGTTTGGAAGTCTACTTTGCAGAGAGCACTCTTGAAAGGTTGCCATGTCCTCTTTTAATCAATGCTTATTAAGTATCTCTGGGTTTGTTGTTTGGGCTCGGCTCATGAAGCAATCCAGTTTATGGAGTTAATAAAGTAGACGCTATATTTTGGTATGTGGCTTATTTTCAAGATAACGGAATTGGGTTTGAGTTTATTATGTTCATATTTGTTCTTGTTGTTTTTTCTAGCAAGATCTGGCAACACCAATGAGTTAAAATGTACCCTGTGACTTCTTGCACTGCACAGACAAAAGAGACACAACTCGCGTTAAAATATGTCATTAACAACAAGTTGCTCAGTTCAGTTCTGTACACACTGTGTTGAATTATTGTAAAATGTGGTTGTCATTACCTGTGTTTTTCATTAGTTAATTCGGTTGTAGAATGCAGTGGTCACGTTCATAAATTACTGTGTGTGTGTGTGTAGAGAACAGGATTAAACACTAAAAGTTATATTGACAACTGAATTTAGCTGCAGTGTGTATGTGGCCATCGACTGTATTTATCGTAAAATGAAGGACTAAAGTATTAAAGGCATAGTTCCCCCAAAAATGAAAATTACCCCATGATTTCGCTCCTCCCGCCTCCAGGGTGTATATGAAACTTTCTCTTCGACGCATTGCAGTCGAGTTATATTAAAAACCGTCTGTCTCTTCCAAGCTTTATAATGGCAGTAAATGTGTGTAGAGATTTTGAACCAAAAACAAAAAAAAATTAAGTGCATTCATCCATCATAAAAAGTACTCCACATGGATAATAAATGCTTTCTGAAGTGAATCGATGCATTTGTGTTGGAACAATATTCATAATTAAAACTTTATAAACAGTAATATCTAGCTTTTGCTAACGGTCATATGCACGCTCATGAGAGAGTAGCGCTTCAGCATAGAGATTAGTTTATAATGTTTTAAATCTGGATCTTTTTCTCATACAAAATACCCCCCCCCCCCCCTTTTTATGATGGATTAGATGCACTGCAAAATCTCGACAGCCATTCACTGCCATTGTAAAGCTTGGAAGAGCCAGGATATTTTTTAATGTAACTCCGACTAGATTCGTCTGAAAGAAGAAAGTCATATACACCTAGGATGACTTGAGGGTGAGTAAATCATGGGGCAATTTTCATTTTTGGATGAACTATCCCTATAATAGTAGGCCTGCGGTAATATTGTTGAAGTGTTCATCTTTTTGCCAGAAATACTGTTTTGTCCTCTGTAATGGATTGAAGATAATAAACAAGCATGATTTTAAAATGCTTTCTTCTCAAATAACATTTTATGCCCTCTTCATTATTTATGGGGTGAAAAGCTGTATAATTAGTGATATGACTGTACATTATGTTTTAAATGTCTGAACTTGGTCTAGGCTCAAAGCAGTTTGTTTGGACGTTTTTTTTTTTTTTTGCGGAAGCTTTATGTTTAAAGAGCTCAGATCAATATTTTGTGTCTAATTATTTACTCATGTGGCAAGTAACTGTGTAATAAACTGGATAATGTACCTGTACATCCAGCCAGTTGTTATCAGAGAATGAATCATAAAATCCTGTGTCCCATGAGATACATTACAATGTCTACACACCCCTATTAAACCTGAAAGGTTTTGAGATGTAAAAAAGTGATTTGTTTGTTACTTGAATTTTTGTAGAATATTGCGTTAAAGGTGGAAAACACCATTTATCTTGGAGCCATTTTAATCTCAAAAATGTGAATTTTAAGAGGAGTTGAGACGTTCCACAGACATAGTTCCTTCTGCACTACTTGATCAACATTTTCTGAGTGTGTTTTTGGGGGGAAATTGGAGCAATTTGTCTTTTTCTACATTTACTGTAGGAGTTCTTGATCACACAGGTAGTCATAAAAACATTTTGTATAATTCCAACAATTTTGTTTTGTATATAGTGTGAAATATGAATTGTAGCAAGCTGTCATTTAAAGCCCACAGATCCCCACTGGGGAATTTGCTGTCTTCTTTTCATTATATACTTGGCTCTTGCTAGAGTGATCCCATAGTACTTGAGAAAACATATTTTCTGAATTATATCACCCATTAGATTGAAGATCCAGTAGATAATAAAACACTCAGCTTTAACTGGAAATAAAAACAAAACAAAAGAAAAACATAGTAAAGTAAAATAAAAAGAACTGGTTAAAGTCAACCAGTGTTATCACTAAGTTACTATTACAATTTATATTGATAATTTAAAGCGGTTTTTAATTCACTATTTTATATATTTTTAATTTATAAATGAAAACAATAACATGTTTAGCTAGCTAAAAAAGTTAGTTTATTTAATTTCAAGTAACAAAATGTTTTTTTTAAATTTAGTTTTAGCTTTAGTTAACTAAAACCATGAATTCAAGTCAAATAAAATAATGACATATAACTATAATATATGTATATATAATAGAATAGAGTTATGTAATATAGCTTGAATTAATGTAGAAAGTATTGAATATGACGGAATCACTGTGTTACACCAGTGAAAGTGAATTTTAAGATTCACATGCATGTAGAATTAGCTCTTCGAACTATAAACAAAACTTTTAATCAGTATTTTTGTCTTTTCTTGTAAAAATATTTAAAAATAAATATTTAAACATTCTTACGATAAAGTTATTAGGAAAGCGTAGCTCCTTACTTTTTCTTTTCATTATATTTACAATAACGTTTTTCTAGCATAAAAGCATAAAGATTATTACATAAAAAAAAAAATGTATGAAATGATTTTTTACAGTGTGTTCACTTTTTGCAGTATGCATGAACTGTACTGCCCATTAATAAAACCCCTGTCATAGTTTTCCTCCCTTTCTCCTTCACTATCTCTGAAACTATTTATCTCTGTCTCTCTCTCCTGTGGAAAGCTGAATGATCGCAGTGCTTGCTGAGGCTTTGGAAAGCCTTTGGCAGCAGCTGTGTGCAGTTGGCCAGTGCAGCTGAAAGAGGCAGTAGGAACAAATAAGGTCATTCTTACTGACTGCTGTAATTGTAGTGAGCGCGGAGCAGACACACTTTGTGACTGTGTGTCTTAAGACCTTTTTGTGCGAGTGTAACATATGCCTCTGTATAATTGGCCTCTTTCCTGTCAGAGAGACTGGAAAAACTATTACATACAGCATACGAAAGAATAATTTCATTTTTTTGCTCAAGGTTTACTCGGAGTTATATATGACTGCATTCGTTTAGCAAAAACAGGCAAATTGAAAACATATCAGTCTGAAAGTTCTTTGGTGACACTAGAATAACTTTATATTCAGTAATGCTTAACAGATCATTAGTTTGCTTGCATTCAAGTAGTTACAAAAGTCTTGAAACTTTGATTCAGATATTTTCATTCACAGAGTCTATACAAAAAATATGTCATGTCATAATGTTGTAATGTCATTTAAAGCACACTTTTCAAGAATTTCATAGAAACAAGTTTCAATGTTTGAGGTTGGTTAGATTTTTCAACCATTCAAAAGTTTGGGGTTGGTAAGATTTTTTAAAGGGGTCATATGATGTTGCTAAAAAGAACATTATTTTTTGTATTTGGTGTAATGAAATGTGTTTATGCGGTTTAAGGTTAAAAAAACACATTATTTTCCACATACTGTACATTATTGTTTCTCCTCTATGCCCCGCCTTTCTGAAACGCTTCGATTTTTACAAAGCTCATCGGTCTGAAAAGCGAGGTGTGCTGTGATTGGCCAGCTATCCAGTGCGTTGTGATTGGCCGAATACCTCAAGCGTGTGACGTAAATGTTACGCCCCTTACCATATTGTGATGATGCCCTGTCAGGCCAGAGCGATGATTCAAAAACATGAAAACCCATTATAAACGAGGCATTTGTTGCATCCAGTGGGGACATAATTATGGATTATAATGACTTATACTGTCTTTTTACGCGTTGCGTTGCATCGCGCTGCATAAACATAAAACCATGTCTGCATTTGTGATCGGAGAAATGACAAACAAGCCCTACTCTACACTGCCCAAAAAACTCGCTTTAAATATAAAAAATATATAAAAACTCTTTAAATATAAAAACGTACTTACAGACTGTGAGTCAGAACAGCCGGCATTGTAGTCTACTCTACCAGGATCAGGAAACGGTCCTCCATAAAATGTGCTGCACACATCTGAATATTTGGGTTGAACAGTGTTGTAAATACAACTTAACCACTGATTTCTAGTCGTGTCCTCTTTTGGAAGGCCAAACAAAGTAGTTTCGCTTTCACAACGAAACACAGCGCCTTCACGACATGGCGGCGGCAACAATACTACAGCGAGAATAAAAGTTACGCCTTCTTTCTTTGCGTGAACATTTGGGCGGCGTTATGCAAATCTTCCCACATAGTGACATAAGACATGTGGGGGCGTGTTAGAATGAGCCGTTTTAGGTAGGCGTGGCTGACTCTTAACTTTTATAAAGAATATCTCTTTGGATTTGAGACTTTAGTCTTTGCAACTTTACAGATCTTCTTTATGCAAGCAACATTTGGAATTGGCTGCATTAAAGGCTGGGAAATGCATTTCAAAGGATAAGACCAAGAGTCTGGTGATGTCTATGGGTCGCAGACTCACTGCTCTGATTGCACGCAAGAGATCTGCAACTAAATAATAGCTTTTAATCTTTTACATCTGCCTTAAGTTTAACTGTCCCAATACTTATGCTCACATCAAATAGTGGGATGAACTCTAAAAGTCCTGTCCTTTTTATTTGGTAAAACATGTATGTGTTAAAACAGCTGTCTTATCAGAATGTCAATAAAATGTGACATTCTGATAGTTTTGTCTCATATTCATCTTTTAATCATATTTGCAGATGTCTTGACTACACAGCAAACAAAGCAATTTTGTTATTACTGACCCAATACTTAAGGAGGGCACTGTACACACACACACACACACACACACTTTTACTGTTCTAAAGTAAAGAATTTAGACACGTTCTGGTTGTTAAACGCCACTGGATCACATCCATATATTTTGTACATTAGACTCTAGTCGCCTAATTCACAAATTCAGTGGCTGCTCTTTTATTGGATGGCGGTGTTGCTGTGGTGCTGATGCTGTCAGGTGGCAGGTCACCGGGGACGACGCAGCTCGTTTCTGACCCACTGCATCGCGTCCATCTGTTCAAAGCCTGAGCGCCGCCCATTCCACACCGTTACTGAAGAGAGCTGCTAGGTGTGAAAACAAACTGCATCACATGCAGAAACAAAGTTTGAGTGTGTCTTTTTCAGCCTGGTATCTTTCCCTACTCTCTCTTATTAAAGCTTAACATTTAGGCTTAATATCACAGTACACCATGGAGTTGCATTTTAGGGTTAACAGTGCACAATTGGTGCTTACACCCTTTCAAATGTGCTAGTGTCAAGTGTTGCTTCATTGAGGGTTAAAATGGCTCAAACCTGGGGTTTAAAAGAGGTTAAGTGTAGATAATGATTTTTGTGCTTTTCTTTTGTGCCATAAAATGAATAGTCTCTTTGTCCTGTATTTAGATAGTGTCAGACTGTTGACGTTATATCTTGATGACAGATGTGATAGTCCATCAAATACACATTATCATTTTCTTCTTTATCTGATGACCCATTATCCCTGAGCAACAGCGTAGTTGATGAAAGAAATGTTTGGCAGATGATACCCCTGGGCTAATTAGATTTGGCATCATTTTATTTAAAGAGGAACCTAAAATTTTATATTATCATCAGAAAAAGGCTGTTCTAAAATTGTTTTAGAAGCTTCTGAGGCTTATGATTCAGTCTGCTCCTAGATTAGTGTACAAGGGCAACATTTTCCTGGAGCACTATCAGCAGCAATGAATTATGGGATGTTGGGACTGCTGCAGATTTTCAGCAGATGATGGCTGGAGATTAGGCCTAGAACAAGCTCTGCAAGGCCAATGATGTGCCGTAGCTTTATGGAGAGTAGTTTAAAAATCGATTCAACCCTTAAGAGTCAGTGCAGGGACCTTGAGTCAAGGGAAATGGATCCTACCATTTTTCTTTACTTTTTGGTGACCCCCACGCGCACACACTCCACAACACACCACCCACACACACACACAACACACACACACACACACACACACACACACACACACACACCACTCTGCCAGTCTCACTGTCGCTGCAGAAATCTGAATCCATTCAGAAATTCAGTTTGCTCTGCTCATTTACACTGGCTCAATATTATGTGAGTCATTTTTGTTTGGCTTGCAGCATTGTAAAATACCACCTGCTGGGCTCTTTTATAATTTAATTAACAGCAATGTTATACTTAATAAATTATATAACAGACGTTTGTGCACAAGGAATATTTTTAAAACAAATATAAAATGAAATAGCTGGGAAGCAAAACAAACTTCCCACAGGGAGGTCGATGTGGTTAAATAATAACTTTTGATTTTGTTTGCCCAGAATTAAAGACCACTTGCAATCAAAATAGGAGTTAAATGTTTATCAAATGTAGTTAATAGTGTTTTTGCTGTTCACTTCTATTTACAACCAAAAACAAAGATCAAACAATGAGGGCATATATTCACACAAGTGACGAGGGAATGAATTAAGCTTGTGTGAATGAATTTGTAATTCGTGGCTACGATATATGTATATTTTTCTCACATGTCATGTGCGGGGCACCACAGTATCGTATCTGCAGCTGTGGTTTGAATTTTGTTTTGGCAAAGACTTTCACTTTCCATTACTGACTCTTTGTTTTGACAATGGATGATTCCCTGAAAGTTACAGAGGGTTGCTGTTTAGAAGTCACACCTGGTATAGTCGCCGGCCCTTGTTGTTATATTTACGGATATCACATAAATACACAAAAAGAATAACATAACCCTACTATTTTCCAAGAATTGCAACCAGACAGGCTAAACCATAAATCATATGGTAGACATACCATAGTGAATCAGAATAAGACAAGAATATGATTTTGAACTTCAGGGTTCTACTTCAATAACATAATTTTCTGTAGTGCAGATTTAGCATAATTACATATTAGTTCATGATAATGTACAAAATGTCATTCATTAATTTCATTTAAATCATTCGAAAACTTTTGATCTCTTCGGTTGCTCACATCTATTTTGGATTTGTCTAAAATTAGCTGTGAGCTGTGATGCCGTCTGGGAGTAAAAGAGGGGATGAAGAACTGACAGTAAACCCGAGTTTACACTAGTTATCTTAAAAGAATAGTTCAGCATCTCTTAGAATAGAGTGAAATATCTCTTTAAGTAAGATTTATTTTCAGAGTGTGTCAGTAAAGTGATTGTTACTGTAGCCATCTGTAATGTCATTTCACAGGGCAATAGCAGTGCAATCTTTCTACATTTAAACATTATAAGCCTATCATAAAATGTATTTATTTTTGCTAGTTTTGCATAGATGTGTTAGTACTTGGAGAAATGTTTTTTTAGGCAAAATGCAATAGTCCTGTTGACGCTAATGAGCTGCATTCCACATTAAAGGCGAGCAATGCTTTATTAGTCTCATTTTCTCTTTGCTCTAAATGATGTGCTTAGTACTTTTGATTTTCCCACCACATAAATTCACCAGAAGAAAACATTTTTCTCCTTTATTTGTATAAGAAATGTAATGCATGGTTCATGGGTTGTAACATATAAGTGAAGCTTTTCAATATAAAAAGCACTCTGAGAGAGTGCGCTTGACAAAAATATGCTTAGAAGTTCATAAATCATTATGTAACTGTAAACAATGTCCTTCTGAGAAGTTTTATGCTGTCTTCTCATTGGTTTAAGTCCACTTTCGACATTTGGACATGAGCCATGAAGAGTAGATTCACTGGCTTTTTACAATCATGCCGATTCATACAGCATTGCTTTTACCCTGTGTTTTCAAAGTATTTCTTTTACATTAAAAAAACACTGTAAACTTTTCCACCTCAAGACCGCATGCTGTATATGTGTGGAGAAATTACTGATGAGTAATTATTACATTTACCCACCTCTTGATGGAAAACAAATTCTGAGAAACGTGTTTTTTTTTTTTTTTAAATCTCTCTTATGCTTTTGTGCTGCCCTGACCCCTGTTCTCATCTGGGAAAAGGCCAAAGCATAAGGAAATGAACAATGAGTCTTGAACATTGCGAGAAAGTGGAAAATGAAGAGGGGGGTCAGTGAGTCCAGCTGTTGGTTTTGATACTGTACACCCTTAATGGCTTCAGCAGACCCTCTATAGCTTCTTTGCTCAAACACTGTGTTGTATTAGTGTGTGTTTCTAGTTTTTAAGTTCGCACAAATTCTAGTGTTGGCTTAAAACAAAGGACTTGGTGTCCTCAGTGATTTTCTGTGCCGCGGCTCTGCTGTCTGGAATGGTTCTCAGTCAGATGATTTATTTGGTCCATCACACACTTCAGACTGTTGCTGTGTCTAAACAACTCCAAAGCACTTCAGAACAACACAACCTTGTTTCTGCAAAGACATTCCGCATGTTTTCTACAAACAGCGTCTGGTCTGATGTGTTTAGGTTTCACGTGGCGTGAGAACGTGACACAGGCAAAAAAGCTACGCAAAATCCCATCTGAGCGATCAAACTGAAACAGATTTCCAGAAATGTGATTTGAATTGGATTTCAAACCACATATGAATGAATGTAGCTTGAAACGGATTAGTAAAAAACTTATTATATGAGATTTTTTTGCCGTTCACACTTGCTAAATATGATCGGCACAAAAAATTGCTGATTGATTCTGATGGAACAGAACCACTTGAGAAGGTGGCAGAAAACTGTTAAGCCAGAAGATCAGAGGAGCTCTCTTGGAGAAAATACAGGTAGTTCACAGAGTTCAGGATTTGTGATCACTAGTCTTAAAAGTTAGGCTAGTCATCTATTTTTTTTCTTCAAGACTGGTCATAACTTTTTTAATTCAGTTATGAAAAGGTAGATTGGTCTTATTTGTATTGGGAAAGTAAGCCTGATTACCCCTTGGCAACTGCTAGTTGGTCAAACTAGTTCTTAAGACACAGTCTTAACATGGTGGCTAAGTTTATGCAACTGGCCCCAGATATGCACAAAAATTGGATTTGGACTGACTTAAAGGCTTAAACGTTTCAGGACAGTGGCTCTTCAGGAGCAGGATTGGACACCGCTAATTTATTTGATCAAAATACAGTAAAAACAATCATATTGTAAAATATTATAACAGTTTAAAATAACTTTTCTCTTTTCATTAATCCTTTCTAAATGCCTGATTTGTTACATCAAACATTCTTACGTTTTAAAACGTGGGAAATCATGATACATCTTTAATGAATAGAATAGTTTCAGAAAAGTTTTTTGAAATAATAATCTTTTGTAACATTTTAAACATTTTCCCTTTCACTTGGTCAATTTAATGCTTCCTTGCTGAATAAAAAATTTTTTTAATATATAAAAAGTAAAAATACCACCTGAATTTTTGTATGTCATTTGTGCTATTCGCATTATTTTATTTATGGCTCTTTACCTAAAATTGTAAAGACTCGATAATGGGGTCCGTGGCAAATTCTTTAATATAAAAAACTTATTTATAGTCTGTGAGTCAGAACAGCCGGTATTGTTGTCTACTCTCCCAGGATCAGGAAACGTCCTCCATAAAATGTACTGCACACAAAAGAATATTTGGGTTGAACTGTTCTGGAACAGTGTTAAATACAACTTAACCACTGATTTCTAGTCTGTCCTCTTTTGGAAGGCAAAACAAAGTAATTTAGCTTTCACAACAAAACACACAGAGTCACACACAGCGGGCTTGAGTGAGCAGAGGCCGGCGGGCTTGAGAACAGCGCGCCGGCGGATTCGACGAAGGAGTGGCCGGTGGGTTTGTGGCAACCACATGTGACGACCCTGTGCTGGACTCCGCTTTGTCCATGGTGAAAGACGATCCGGCGATCCACAGCGCAAAGTTTATGTATTTTCTCAGCAACCAGCACGGATCAGCTCCATGCATTACTAAGCGGATATCGTCCTTTTTTGGAAGGCCAAACAAAGTAGTTTTCCTTTCACAACGAAACACAGCGTCACACACGACATGGCGGCAGCAAATACTACAGCGAGAATAAAAGTTACGCCTTCTTTCTTTGCGTGAACATTTGGGTGGCGTTATGCAAATCTTCCCACATAGTGACGTAGACATGTGGGGGCGTGTTAGAACGAGCCATTTTTGGAGGGCGTGGTTGACTCTTAACTTTTTATAAAGAATATCTCTTTGGATTGAGACTTTAGTCTTTGCAACTTTACAAGATCTTCTTTATGCAAGAGCTTGTAACACTTCAAAGAGAAGGAAAAATTGAAATCGCATCATATGACCCCTTTAATGAAAATATGAAATTAGAGGCATTAGAATGGACATGCAAAGATAGTTTCTGAATTTGTATGAGATGTGAATTGCAGCATCATTATGACATATGACGGAATCTGAATTTCAATCTAAATAAAAACTTTATTTGTTGTCTAAAACTAATGACCATACAACACACTTAAATAGAAATCAGCAAGGAACATACTTCACAATGTTCCAAAAAAATTACAATATAGATATGTAAATAAACATTATTAAATAATTATAAATCTTTTTAGCTATTCCAAAACATTCACGTTTGCATCTACATTTGCATTTCAAAAATATATTGTATTGAGCATCACTGTTTACAAAATATTTTTAGCATATATTTAAAACATATTTTAGCCAGGAAAAAAATTGCTGATTGATTCTGATGGAACAGAACCACTTGAGAAGGTGGCAGAAAACTGTTAAGCCAGAAGATCAGAGGAGCTGTCTTGGAGAAAATACAAGTAGTTCACAGAGTTCAGGTTTTGTGCGTTTGAATGTGGTGAAGGAGGTGAAAACAGTTTCTGTGGGTTTTAAGTGCTGATTCTGGAGTGGAAATACGATGTCGTTTCTGAGTAGCTGTCAGAGGAACATTCACAGAGAAGGGTGTGTTTTGTCCTCAGTTCTTCTGGGGAATTGATTGTCTTCCATCTTCTCTATGAAACACGGTTTTGCTGTGCTACTGCCAAAGGTGTTGGAAAGCCACAGGCTGGACGTGTCAGGACGGCTTTGAGCTAATTGCTAATTAGAGCCACATGCAGTAAAAGGAATTCAATTCTGAGGTAAATTAGGTTCTGTTTTCAATTCTGAGGTTTCTAAATTTAAAAAAAATTGTTAAATGAACTTAATTAAATTAAGATTTTATTTATTTCATTTTGACTCACAATTTTTCTTAAAAAATGACTGAAATGTACGGTGGCCGAGAAGTGCAAAACAAATCACAATTCTGAAAACAAAATAACAAATTACAAACGCAAATGCAAATCTAAAAACAAAATAACAATTCAAAAACAAATCAACAAGTCAGAAAACACAATGACAAATTCGAAAACAAAATAACAAGTCAGAAAACACAGCGACAAATCCGAAAACAAATGAACAAGTCAGAAAACACAATGACAAATCAGACAAACCGGAAGAGGTAGGTATAGTTTGACACAGCGCCATTGGTTTGGGATTACTCACCGCTGATTGGACGAGACATCTGTCAATCAACGTATACAGGGAAGAACCAGCCGAAGAACAGCAGAGTCGTGGTAGAAAGTTCAGAGATGGTATTTAAACTGAGAGTAGCTCAGTTTAAATGTATTGTATGAATTTCCCTTACTATGGAATAAAAAATATGGGTGTCTATTTACATTTAGTTAAAAATAGCACTAAATCATCAGCTCCAGTGGTGCAGACGGATAAGCGCGTGTATTTTACGCGATCGACCCGGGTTCGATCCCGCCTTTTGCCGAACTTTTTTTCTTCTCCCTTTTCAAATCTCGTATCACATCGTAAAGGCATTTATTTTAAATAAAAATTAAGAAAATAATCAAAAAGTTGAAAATAAAGTATCGGGTAGGTGTAAGGAGTGCTTTATTTGCCAATAAGGTAGGCATCCACTTTAATAAGTACATTATAATGGTACACGCATACGTTTAGTATTGCATACTGTTTTTAATAATGTACTACAATACTTGAAGAGCAATAATTTGCCACTATGTGCAACAGTATCTACTTGAGTAGAAATCCTGCAACTTTAACATAGTGTAAATAGGGATTGCACTGTGTAAATAGCATATTGCTAAGAAAATATGTTATTTTCACTTAGTGTAAATAGAATCCATTGCTAATACGAGATTTGAAAATGGAGGAAAAAAAGTTCGCCAAAAGGCGGATCGAACCCAGGTTGATCGCGTCAAAAAGCCAATGACACGCACTTATCCATCTGCACCACTAGAGCTGATATTTTACAGCCAGTTTTAACTAAATATAAATAGACACCCTGTATTTTTAATTCATACAATACATTTAAACTGAGCTAATGTAATACCATCTCCGAACTTTCTACCACGACTCTGCTGTTCTTCGGCTGGTTCTTCCCTGTATACGTTGATTGACAGATGTCTCGTCCAGTCAGCGGTGAGTAATCCCAAACCAATGGCGCTGTCTCAAACTACACCTACCTCTTCCGGTTGTCTGATTTGTCGTTGTGTTTTCTGACTTGTTAATTTGTTTTCGGATTTGACGTTGTGTTTTCTGACTTGTTATTTTGTTTTCGAATTTGTCATTGTGTTTTCTGACTTGTTATAATGTTTTCTGAATTGTTGTTGTGCTTTCTGAATTGTTATTTTGTTTTTTAGACTTCCATTTGCGTTTGTAATTTGTTATTTTGTTTTCAGAATTGTGATTTGTTTTGCACTTCACGGCCACTGTAGAAATGTGAGGTGAGGTTTATAGTTTTATAAATTTAGTTTTTGTCAAAACTCAATTACAATTAATTTCAGTATTTATTCTCATAATGCATGGGAACTATAGATCCACTGCCCAGTTAATTAGGTCAACAAAAAATGATTAAGTTAACTTTGATTTTACACATTTAATTAGATTTTACATTAGAATTAATCTGTGACAAAATGTTGAAGGATTGTGTTGTTACAAAGTCATTTAAAAAGTATTTAAACAAAGTAATATGAAAACTCAGCATTTGTTTGCATTTTAAAACTTAGTTAACAGTTAAAAATTTACTCTACAATTTACTATTTTTTGTAAATTGATTTTGTTAAAAATCTAATACTAATATGCTAAGGAACAGATAATAAATTTTTAGCTTATTTTTTAATGTATACAGACAAATGTTTTTTTTTAATTAGTACTTTTGATATTCTTACTTTATGAATACATTATAAAAATCACTTGAAAACTTTCAAATCACTGAAATAATGAAAAATTTACCAATACCTAGGCCTGGGCGATAAAAAGGTATCGGTATTTATCGGTACACCTTCATCGGAATGATAAAAAAAATGTTCGATATAGCGCATGATATAGGCACGTGCTATAAGTGACAAGCAGACAGCACACAAACACATGCTGGAATGAGTAGTGGTCGACCGATATATCGGCCAATATTTGTCATTTTTCAAATATCGGTATTGGCCGATAAGTTTATTTGTTTAGTCAAGTCAAGTCACCTTTATTTATATAGCGCTTTTAACAATACAGATTGTGTCAAAGCAACTGAACAGCATTAATTAGGAAAATAGTGTGTCAATAATGCAAAATGACAATAGTAAACACTCATTTTTCAGTTAAAGACATCATTGAATTCAGTGATGTCATCATCCAGCTCACTTCAGTTTAAACGGTATCTTTGCAATCAAGTCGACGATATCGCTGGAAATTACGTGTCCCCAACTACTCCAAGCATAGCTACAGCGGCTAGGAACCAAAACTCCATCGGTGACAGAATGGAGAAAAAACCTTGGGAGAAACCAGGCTCAGTCGGGGGCCAGTTCTCCTCTGACCAGACAAAACCAGCAGTTCAATTCCAGGCTGCAGCAAAGTCAGATTGTGCAGAGGACTCATCTGGTTCCTGTGGTCTTGTCCCGGTGGTCGTCTGAGACAAGGTCTTTACAGGGGATCTGTATCAGGGGCTCATCTAGTTGTCCTGGTCTCCACTGTCTTTCAGGGCTGTGGAGGTCCTTTCTTTCTAGTGCTGATCCACCATCTGGTGGAATACTTACTAGGATCTGGGTGACCTGCAGTGACCATCTGATCTGGATACAGACTGATATGTTCCGATTTAGCCGATATTTTCAATTTTTATTTGACGGCGCTGAGAACAGAGCAGCGCCTGTGCACACAGCCGCACCTTTTCCCTCTTCATTTTTGCTGTCATTTAACAGTTTCTGCACTAATAATGATGATTCTGTTCTATAATCAGATTGATGCAACAATGCATTAAAAGGTGTACAAAACTATAATTATAAAGAATATAACTTTTATAGCGATTGTTTTTATAGTATTAGTAATAGAAAGGCAAACATTAAAATACTATCTTGTTTGCCGTCAGCATTCAGCAAATACGCATTTATGTCATTTAAACAAATATCTAATAAACAGTTAATTTCACAAACCTTGCAGACTTAGTTGGATCCAGCTTTGAGATCTTATGAAGTGTGCATTTGTATCCTACACGATCGCGTGTTCTCTGCATGACGGCCGGTTTGTGTGAATTGAATGCGGACAGGAGGATAGTTCAGCTTCACTGGAGACGCGTGATCAACAAACTTTAAACTTGTGATTTCAAAATATGTTGCGCTTTATCCGTTTGCCCACTGTCATATTCATGTCATTTTCACTGTGTGCTGTATGAAATAATGAGTGTTACCTTGGTTTTATTTGAAAAAATATGATTCCCAATTCACACAAACTGAATACTGAGTGCCCTTTTGGTTACAGTGTTTACTTTCTTTTTTATTATATATCTCTAAATATTTCTTTATTTGTGATAGGATACAGAATCAGGAAGTTGTCATCTAAAATATGTTTATTTTACACATTTATTTTTAAAATCCATTTTCAAATGATTTAAAATTTCCTAAATATAAATTAAAATAAATAAAAAATTCTAAAGTATAATTCAAATTAAAATACTTTTTATTACGCTTTAATATCGGCATTGCCACCTGCCCTCTAAGCATCGCTTGTTCAAAAACCAATATCATCGCCCCAAAAATAGAAATGATGTTGGGCCCTTTGATGAGGAGATTGTGAATAAAAAAAAGAATATTAGTCAAATTTAAAATAAAAATTTGCATTTGAATGCAAAAACGTCAAGGAAACGGTTGCGTCAAGGAAACTTGTCAGTGGCGCACGAGATGCGGTGATGATGATGTAAGTGTCGTTGTTACATTTTAACGTTTTGTTAGTCTAACTAACACTTTGAGAAATATAGACGCTCAATGCGGAGAAGATCTTGATTAGGTTAAAACCGAAACCAAGACATTCACACGGAATGCATATTCAGCGCCTTTTTTAGACAGACAACTACTACTGCACTAGTGTCGCACACAAGAGATGTATAGGAAGCCATGCAAAGTTAAACGAGTTTAAACTTTTAGAAAACACGTCACGAATTTGTGGAGGTTTATTCCTTTTCACTGCGTCTCATATGTTTTTAAATGCAATCTGTGTGAATGGCGCTTCGGCTCTTTGTATTAAGCAATGCATAAATACATGATGCTGTTTTGTTCATAATTGATTATGCAGTTTACAATATTATATTTGATTTATATATGTTAATTTAGACGTTATGCATGTTTTTTATAGACAGTTATTTCATTGCATTGAATAAATAATTGAATGCTCTGCATTATTTTGCTCATTGCACCCTCCTGTGGCTTTGGGAGACTAGCCACAAGTTTCCTTAAGGTTTATTTAATCTGCATGTAAAATGGAGATATTTGTTTACATTTTATTTTGTGTTTGACTGTTAAAACAAATAATTATTTGTTGTTTGTCTTAATAAAATGGGTAAATTAAAAATACAGTTAAACTTTTTTGTTTATTATTCTTTGTTTTAAAAAAGGTTATAAAAAATTTCAATAATTATCGATACCGAACAATATGAAACATAATATTGTTGATACATTTTTAGCTATATCGCCTAACCCTACCAATACCTTATAAACACATAAAGAAAAAAAAGAACACATGATAAAGATTGAGCATTTTACGAACGCTTAAAGAATTAACACTTAAAAGCGAAAGTTCATGAATACCTAATGAACACTTAATTAAATGCAGAAAGTGTGTTTAGAGTCTCTTTGAAGAGCAGTGTTTACTTTACACCAAATACAGCTGTACAAATCTATAGCCTCTTACAGCATTCGTCACACTGTAATCATATCGGTTATACACTGTATATTTAAAACCTGATATCCTGCAACCAGCTCCAGTTATTACTTTCATATGTATTTATTAATGCTGTTTGTATGCCATATAAATTTTACATATAAAGACCCATGAGAGGAGCCCTAAGAAGTGAGGAAGGCGGAGAAGGGAAAAATAAGAGGGTCAAGGATTGTGTGTGTGTGTGTGTGTGTGTGTGTGTGTGTGTGTGTGTGTGTGTGAGGAAGCTGTTGCAGGCAAGCAAAGAGGAGAGTGGCCCGTGTATTTGAGATCATTATGCAGTTGGCAGAACTCCGTTCGACCTACCCGCCCTCTCTCCCTCTGTCTCTCTCTCTCCTGCTCTAGTGAGAATGAAAATGAGCAGCGTGCAGCTGCAGCCAAAGACAGCTGGGAGGGTCTCACTCTCAAAAATTACAGCATACCCATCTGTGTGTGTGTGTGTGTGTGTGGTGTGTGGTGTATGCGGTCTGAGCAGATTTGTTACATTTTATAATTATGTACCATGTCTTCACAATAGTTTTTCTTGTCTCTTGGTGAATGTGTGTGTCACAGTGTCACACACACCTTTTGTTAGGCTTTTTTAAGGGGGTGTTACTGGAGAACAGAGAGTGGTTTATTTGAGCAAAACAATGAGTGTTTGTGTGTGTGTTTAAAGAACTTTGGACAGTTGGTATCTTTTACGAAGGGCAATGTGGTAAGGCCCCCTGTTTACCACCAAGAATGATAACTATATTAGCATCCACAAGCGATAACATTCTGTTTTGTGATACGTGTGTGCTGCAGTTCTGTCACCTGTCGATTTAAATGCTTGAGCTCTTAAAAGTCAGGTGGATTCTGATTGGCTGTCAAATGTTTTTATTGTTCCCCTGTGTTATCATTATTGCTGGGATGTAGACTTATCCTATTCTCATAGAATTAGAACTATTATTAAAATGTTCTAGTTATCATATAGTTATTGATCTTGGTGTGAAAGGCCCTTAGAAGTAATAGACACTGGTTATAACAACCATTTTTAAGAGTTCTTTAAGTAAATTTGAATGGTGGCCATTTGCAACCATAGTTAAAGGGTTAGGTCTCCCAAAAATGAAAAATCTGTAATTAATTAGAATAAACGTTCTTTATTTTTGGTTATTCTTTGCGCATAAAAAGTATTCTCGTTGCTTCGTAAAATTACGTTTGAACCACTGATGTCACATGGACAATTTTAACGATGTCCTTACTTCTGGGCCTTGAACGTGTTAGTTGCGTTGCTGTCTATGCAGGGCCAGAAAGCTCTCGGATTCCATCAAAAATATCTTAATTTGTGTTCCAAAGATGAGGTCGAAGGTCTTACGGGTTTGGAACGACATGAGAGTGAGTTATTAATGACAGAATTTTCAGTTTTGGGTGAAATTACCCTTGAAATGCATGTATTAATATCTATATCGACAATAGACTTCTGCAGATTATTTTGTTAAGCTATCACAATGCAAGAAAAAGGCATCGGCTAACACAGCATTAAAAAGATAGCATAGTTTAAAAACCAGTAATATTGAGTTAATACATGTTAAAAACAAACCGACACATTCTCACCCGTAAATGTTTATCCCATTTCTTCAGGAACTTCTTGGTGGTTTTTACAACCAGAGGCTGTGTAATGTTTTTCGCATCCTGGAAAATTAATAGATTTTTACTGTGAGTGGCGACACATTGACTGTTCCAAGATGGCTGGAGTGATCGAATGTGGTATCTTTGTATACATATCTATTGCTGAGGTGTTCTGGATGGTTACTAGGGTGCTACTAGATAGTTGCTGGGTTCTTCTATGTGCTGTTTGCTTGCTGGCTGGTTCAAAAAAGCCCACCTGAAAGTCTTTGATGTGTAGTGCTGCAGTAATGAGTCCTAAAACTCAATTTTAGCAGTTTTGCACTTCTGCTTCTAGTGTCTCGAAATCAGTGAGTTTTTGGTAAATGCCTGAGATAAAAAGAAGCTCAAGATATTTTCATGTTGTATTCCAGACATAAAATACATCAGTAATAGTAAAACCCCACTCACGATTTTTTTTTAAGATTTTACATTTCTTGAAAAAGTGGCTTAATAGACCTATAAAGGTTCATCACACCAAACAGATAAACTCATCTACTCACTTGTCTGCTTTCACAGCCTCTTTGTGTTTATAATTGCGCTCTTGGAAACTATTCTTAATCATGGTAATCAAGGTAATCATGATGAATAAAACATAAGAATCATAAACTTCCTATTGTCTGCAGTAATTCAAAAGCCAATGGAAAAATCCTTTTGGCTTTTTCTCGAAGGGAATCTGAATAATGCTAACTTATGGGTTGGCCTACAAAAATACGTCATCACTGCGGCACTCTATTCTGGTCTCTAGATACGCCTCAAGTCCCTCCTTCGGTGCAAGTTTTTCATCACCCACAGGGTGAGAAGTATGATCACTAAGAAAAGTAATAGCACATCTTTCTTTTCAACAAGCCACATCAATTGAGATTTCATTCATGTCTGTAGCAGGAGGAAGTTTAACACTTTAGATGATGTATTTTGAGCGTGCCTTACTAAACACCAGTAATGAAAAAGCGTGCTTGTAAATGCACATGTCTTTGCTAGTAATGTGTGTGGGTACATTTACTGGAAGTGGCCTGACAGATACTAAGACAAGTGGCTCTCATTCCCATAGCAACACAAACATGTCTTTCCCGAGAGCAAATTTTTTTTTAATTATGCTCTTTATCTAAAGGGCCTGAATATTTGCAGACAGAAATTAAAATTCACACCTCATTTCCTCTTCAGCAGAAGAGTCATAATGACAGACAAAATCTTCTAAACTATAACACCCATGTCATTCTAATGTGTCTGCGTTTATACTTCTTATCTCTTAAGTACTGTTTACGCACACACAAACTCACTTAATACAGTGTTTATTTAGAAGGTAACTTTTGTATGTGTGCTTTAGCCTAATTCAACCTGAACAGATCTCTCTAATTCTCGTTATCATAAACAGTGTGCCTTCAAATCCACCCACAATAGCCTCTAGCCCAAGCGTGGCGCGTCCTTTAAGCTTCCCAAACATTCTTTTAAACAGCATATAATTTCGTTATTGACTTTTCCAGCCCTGAGATAAAAGATTATGTTTAATCCCTTATCCAACAGGACTAAAACCACAAAACTAACAGGGATACCTCCACAAAGAAGCCCCAGGAATGCTTGTAATGATGACGACAAGATCCCTCCACAAACTTGAGCTTTCTGGGTCAAATAATAGCACGAATCTAATTTACCTCGTCTCTTTTAAAACACGTTCAAGCTTTTGGGAACCCAACGTGAACTAAAGAAAGAGGCGATGAATTCACTTAACAGTTTAACACTTTACCTATTTTAACTCTTTAAGAGTATTCAAGCTTTTGGTTACACTTTATTTTAAAGGTGCCCTTGTTATAGCGTAATTATACATTTTAAGAACTAAGTAATGTTAACGTGTGGTTAGGGTTAGAATTAGGGTTTGGTTAGTTGCATGTAATTATGCATAATTTATTGTTATTTCTATAGTAAGTATATGTAATGTGTAAAAATGACACCATAAAAGAAAGCTTTACCTGGCTTTTTAATAAGCTATTATACAGTATGGGTTTGAAATTTTAAATGAAATATTATATTAATATATAATTTATGGTCGGCAAGTTGTTTATATAAAGAACTCTCTTCTTCTCTCCAGGGCTGCATTTAATTGAAAAACTGTAATATTGTAAAATATTATTGCAATTTAAAATAACTGTTTTCTAGGTGAATATATGTTAAAATGTAATTTATTCCTGTGATGCAAAGCTGAATTTTCAGCACCAATACTCCAGTCTTTAGTGTCATATGATCTTTCAGAAATCATACTAATATGCTGATTTGCTGCTCAAGAAACATGATTATTATTATCAATGTTGAAAATGGTTGCGCTGTGTAATATTTTTATGTGGAAAGAAACCTTGATACACAATACAGTACATTTATTTTTAAGATACACTGCATTTATTTTAAATAGAATAATCGTTTGTAGCACTGCAAGTGTCTTTGCTGTCACTTTTGATCAGTTTAGTGCAAGATCAGGGACATTTATTAACAGCAAATGGGTCATTTTTGATTTCATTTAGTTCTTAACGCACAAAAGCGTCTGGCCTTGGTCAGTCTGTAGCCGCTCTGGTTAACGGGGTCATCGGTGGGGAGAAGAGAAAAGAGCAAAGCCAGCCACTGCTGCAGCTCAGATGTGAAAAGGGGCTGATAGCAGGACACGGTGACATGTAATTAGCACGTTGTCTGGTCTCAGAACCGCCCTTCCTCCCCCTCCTCTTCACTCTCCAGCGTTCTGTACCCCTCCCACACACTTCTGTGGAGAGCCGCTGTGATGGAGGACACAGCTAATTGTGAACGAGAGGAGTGTGCCAGTGAAGGAGTCTTCCCTCCATACCCAGAGAGAGAGTATTGAGCACAAATACAAATACAGAGTGATTTTTAAAGTGACAGTTCACCCAAACTTCAAAACTCTGTCATCATTTACTCATCCTCATGTCGTTCCAAACCTGTATGGCTTTCTTTCATGAAACATGAAAGAAGAAGATGTTTTATAGAATTATTACAAAGCTCTCTGGAATACTAAATTCTGATTGGTAAGCTGCAGCATTTTAAAGGGGTCCTATTATGCTCTTTTGCAATGTCTTGAATTTGTTTTGGGGGTGTACTAGAACATGCTCTCATGCTTGGTGGTTCGAAAAACGCATTATTTTTGGCGAGTTACATTAGTACATACCTTGCTTCTCTCATCCTGGCACAAACAGCTCGATTAGTTCCGGGTTTGATGAAGGCCCGCCTTCCGAAAAACAAAATGTGATTGGTTAGCTGTCCCAGTGCGTTGTGATTGGCGAACAGCTCAGACGGTGTTTCAGTACTGCCATGCCCCTTGCCAAAGCAGCAAGTTCCGTCTGCTCCGGTTTAGTTAAGGATGGCGTCAGACCCAGAGAGTATTGAACAAGAGGATCACGCAGAACCTTTGTACGCACGGATATTGCAAGACATATTAGAGTGGTAACGTTATTGTTGTTTAGTTTTTTTGGGCTAAATCACTTTTTAGATAGGATGTCAACAACCGCTTAAATAACTGCATTTACTATGTACAGAAAAGTGCATATGTATTATTTTTTATTGTTAATTAATGCTACCATTATAAATCATGATGCAGTGAACTGTTTATACAGTTGAATTTATTTAACCCATAAGTCCGTGTTTCCAGGCGGTGACATATACATGGGTACGGAAAGTAATCAGACCCCCATTACCTTTTTTTGCACTCTTTGTTAGATTTGCACCATTTAGTCTAAAATCTTGTCGGTGTCCCTCATTATGTACACACAGCACCCCATATTGACAGAATTAAAACACAGAATTGTTGACATTTTTTTAGATTTATTAAAAAAGAAAAACTGAATATCACATGGTCCTAAGTATTCAGAACCTTTGCTCAGTATTTAATAGAAGCATCCTTTTGATCTAATACAGCCATGAGTCTTTTTGTGAAAGATCTGTCACAGTGTTTGTTGTAGTGACCTGGACTGGTCACTTGAGGGCGCTCTTCTGTTTTATGTTGTTTGTGTTAAACTCCATTTCCCATAGTCCCCTGCTCACTAATCCTGGTTTATTGGTAACACCTGTTCATCATTAACCCAGCTATATACTGTATATCATGCCTTCTCTGTCTGTCTTTTGTGTCTGGATTGTATTGTCTTCTTAGTTGGTGTTGTCTGTGTCAGGTTTTGGATTACCTTTTGCAATGTTTTTGTTCTGTTTTGTTCTGTTTAATTTCAAATAATCTGCACTTGGAACTTACCTCGTTTTCTCTTGGCATTCCGTGACAGAATCCAGACGCCAATACTAGTTCCAGCAGTTTGTTTTGTACCTTTTGTGGATCATGGACGTTCGGAGTGTTCCTCCTCCTTCGAAGGAGCGCAGGGCTCGGCTCCGGATGTTGGCGGATCTTCGCCAACGGGGGGTGGAGATTGGAGGTTTCGCTCAGTCCTTTTGGAACCTCGCAAGGTTGGGATGGGACTTCATGACTCAGACTTAAAAAAAATCCTTAATGATTGTTTAGACAATCCCGTGCCCCCTCGGGAGATGGATGGGCTTAAAATGCTTGACTTTTTGGGCCTCATTGATTACCTTGGTTACCGCAACTTAGTGATCTCATGTCGGTCTGAGTCTCTTGAAGTGCCCCGGGAGATGCAGGAACCCGATCCAGTCTCGGAGTTCACAGAGCCCACTCCAGAGCATGCTCCAGTCCAGGAGCTCACCCGAGCCCGTTCCGTCCAGGCTCACCGAGCCCCTCCATCCCCTCGGAGCTTCACCACCTGTGTTCCTTCAGACTCCACTAAGCGTCGGAGGTGAGAAGGAGACATGGAGAACACAACTCCCCAGCCCGCTCCAGTCCCATTCACGAGCCCGCTCCAGAGCCCTAGTCACGAGCCCGCTCCGTCCCGGATTTCACAGATGCCCGCTCCAGTCCCGAGTTCACGGAGCCCAGCTCCAGTCCCGAGTTCACGTTCCCGCTCCATCCCGTAGTTCACGGAGCCCGCTCCAGTCCCGCATCTCACGGAGCCCGCTCCAGTCCCGCATCTCACGGAGCCCGCTCCAGTCCCGCATCTCACGGAGCCCGCTCCAGTCCGGAGTTACGGATCCGCTACCGCTCCGTCCCGGAGCCACGATCCAGGCCCAGTCCCGGATCTCACGAAGTCCAGTCCAGTCCCTGAGCTCACGGACCCAGTCCATCCCGGAGCTCGTCTGAGCCCAGTCCATCCCGAGCGCGCGGAGCCCAGTCCTCAGTCCCGGACTCCGGAGCCCAGTCACGTCCCGGAGCTCGCGAGCCCAGTCTCTAGTCCCGGATTTCACGGAGCCCCTCTCCATTCCCGATTCACGGAGCACGCTCCAATTCCGTATTGCACGAGCCCGCTTCCATCCGTATTTCCCAGAGCCGCTCCAGTCCGTGAGCACCCGGAGCTCACAGAGTCCAGGCCAGTCCCGGAGCTCACACAGTCCAGTCCAGTCCCGGAGCTCACAGAGTCCAGTCCAGTCCTCGGATTTCACAGAGTCCAGTCCAGTCCCGGATTTCGCGGAGTCCAGTCCAGTCCCGGATTTCACGGAGTCCAGTCCAGTCCCGGATTTCGCGGAGTCCAGTCCAGTCCCGGATTTCGCGGAGTCCAGTCCAGTCCCGGATCTCACGGAGCCCAGTCCAGTCCCGGATCTCACGGAGTCCAGTCCAGTCCCGGATCTCCCGGAGCCCAGTCCAGCCCGGATTCTCACAGGAGCCCAGTCCATCCCGGAGCTCACGAGCCAAGTCCCGTCCCGGAGCTCACGGGCCCGCGCCAGTCCTGGCGGGGAGCACCCGGATCTCACAGAGTCCAGTCCAGTCCCGGATCTCACGGAGCCCA
>JADLZN010000725.1:0-185000 GCA_018155175.1 Sinocyclocheilus anophthalmus
GATCTGGAGAAATTCAGCATTGCATCACTTGCTCACCAATAGAAGTGAATGGGTGCCGTCGAAATGGGTGCCAACAGCTGATAAAAACATCACAATACTCCACGCACCCAGTCCATCGGTGAACCCTGGAAATGACCAAGCTGAAACAAATCCAGCATTAAGACGTTTTTAACTCAGATACATTGAGTCCATAATCCATAATAAGGCTTCCTCTAGTGAAAAAGTGTTCTGGTGTGAATCCGGAGAGAAATCTGCACATCAGCAGCGTTAAACAGCTCTAAAACACATAGTGGCTTTGGATTTGATGCAAGTACAACATTAGATGCACTTTTTTCACTGATGAAGAGTTATTTATGGATTATGAACTCCAATTAGTTAAAACTCTTAATGCTGTATTTCGTTTCAGGCTTTGTCCTTCTCCTCCAGATGTTGACTGAGTGCTGATGGATTATTGTGATGTTTTTATCAACAGTTTGGACTCTCATTCTGACGGCACCCATTCACATCCATTGGTGAGACTGTGATGTATTTGTGTTCCATCTATATTTACCTAGTTCTCACTTGTAATGCGACTTGCTTATATCCCGTGCACGTGTTTACAAATCGATAGAATTTGATCTTTCCACTGAAGGTGATTGTGAACCATTAGTGAAGTCGTGTTCATAATAGTGAATGTGTAAAGCAGTTGTGAGAAAATATCCTGCTGATACAGACACTTTTTCATGCTTTTGAGACTAAACTGTCCAAATACAATTTGGGGCGACTGTACATGTAAAAATTGGTATTAATAAGATCTCATTGCATGTGTTACCTCTCTCTTGAATCTCAAGCTTCTGTCTCTCTCTCTGTCTCGGTCAGGAATGATCTGCTGATGGTCTGCCGGCAGCTGAACATGGAGGATTCTGTGGCAGAGATCATGGGGCAGCTCGGCGCAGACGAGCGAGGAAACATCTCCTTCGAAGACTTCACACGCTGCCGCATGCAGCTGGTCAACGAGATCCGCAAGGAGGAAGGACAGCTATCGCTGCTCTCCAGCGACTCGGAGAAGAGGACACTTCATGAACACGTGGCCTCCTGGCCCACCAGCAGCGAGAATAGTCTAGGTATGTTCTCTACGATGATTCTCCTGTCCAGAGCTCAGCTAAATCTAAAATGAGTTTTTCAGAGCAATTACCTTGAATGATATGTCCTTTTAATAAATAAAAATTTTTAGTCGCATTATGGACAATAATGTAAGTGCAACTGTATCATTATTGATGGACAAAAATGTGGAGTGCAACAGTATAATTTTTTAAATAAAGGTCATGCATTTTTATTGGCAATTTTAATTTTTAATGAACAAAAATATAGAGTGCAAGTGTAATTTTTGTATGAAAATCACATTTTTATTAGCAATAATTGACGGAGTGACAACTGTATAATTTTTTTTTGTATTAAAGAAACACATTTTTTAGCATGAATACACAAAAATGTAGAGTGCAACAGTAGAATTGTATTAAACCACATTTTAATTAGCAATAAATAAACAAAAACTTAGAATGAACAGTATAATTTTTGTATTTAAAATCACACATTTGTTATTATCTTAAAAGCAAAATGTAGAGCTGCAACCGTATAATTGTTTGTAATAAAAATCTGAATTTTTTATTAGCAAGAATTTGGAGTGCCTCTCTATTATTTGTATAAAAACCACACATTTTTGTTAGCAAGAATAAACAAAAAAAAGAGTACAGCAGTGATATTTTTTGTATTAAAAAACACCTTTTATGAGCATAATTGACTACAATAGAGTGAAACCTTATCTTTTTTATGCATTAAAAAAATCTGCAGTGTGTTATTAGCAGTTAATGGCTGACAAAACATATTCGAGTTCAACAGTTTGTTTTTTTGTATGAAAAATCCACATTTTTACAAGCAATAATTGGACCACACAAATATAGAGTGCACGTTTTTAAATTATTTGTTTTAAAAGACAGACTACTGTGAGCTCTGAGTTGTCGATTTATGGTTTATGGCTTTTGTTGAGCCATATTTTTTCTTAAAAAATTGTGTTTATAGCAGAATTCCTGGCAGACAATACTTCCCCATGTTCTGGCCATAATAGAGTCAGTTCTCACTTCTCACTTCATCCACTCTTCTATAGGCATAGTAACAACTTTAATTGACAGTTTTATATTCTCTATTGTTTTTCCGCAATGGTTCATGTGGGATTGTAGTATCCCTCATTACGTTCTTTCTCAGTCTTGTATCTTTGTCTTTTTGTCTGGCATCCCGTTCTGCGTTCAGTGTAGTGTAATGCATGTCATGTGTTTGTGTTTGTTCCCGCAGGCGCTCGGGAGAGCTGGGAGTTTGTTTCTGGAGCTCGAGACTTACAGAGTCCAGACCTGCAGTCTCTGACACAAGTGCATCCTCCGCAGCAGAGCTCACCGTTGCTCCAGAAACTTGTGGATCAGCCCAGTGTTCTGGAGCCTTCGGCTGGACTTCACAAGCTCCTGTCCCAGCATCCCTCCGGCTGCAGCGGGGCTCTGGGGGGAAGCTACCTGGAACTGGCCAATACTGTGAGTATGACCACTATTTAACAGCTGGCTTTGATTGATTGGTTGGTTGGAATTGGCAAGAATTAGTTGATTTCATGTGGTTATTGCATTATAGTGATGAACCGCTTGTGATGTGTTTGGGAATTTCAGTGCGATGTGAATTTGATGGACCGTATGTGTTTTTTCTTGTTACTTTTGTTCTAACCAGGCGTGATGCAACTAGGGTTGCAAAAAGGTGGTAAATTTCCAGTATTTAGGAAATATTCCATAAGTTTTGGAAACTTTCCAGGATTTTTTTTGGAATATTCCAGGGATTTTTTTGGAAACTTTCCAGAAATTTTCCACCCCTTTGCAACCCTAAATGCACCAATGATCGCGTCATTACTGTGATATTAATTTTCATAACATTTAACCCCTATATTAAAAAATCTTTGCTGGACATATTTCTAAGTGCTGAGTCTCGTAGATTTTTCTGCAAATGTTATACTTTTTTATTCACTTTAATAATTATTATTAATCTTACTAGTATAAAACCTATTAAAATATTAATAAATATATATATTTTAAGCTATAAAAGTAAATAAAATGTGTATATTTTTTTATTTAAATCAGCACAAATGAAAGGAAGTACAACAAATACTATGAAGATGTATAGATAGATAGATTACAAAACAAATAATATTTTTTCCTTTATGGCAATGATTATATGTGTGCTTAGTATTTGTTGGTACTGGATTTAATTTTTGCTGATTTAATAAATCTTGTCATTACATAATGTTTTTAAAGAATGTAAACTGCATTTGTTTTTAATCAATGTTTTGGCAGAAATTCAAGGTGTGGATTTGCGTTAATGCTTCATTGCAGAATTTTTAAAAATACTTTATTACAGTAGTGAGAAACTGTGACTGAATTACAAACAAACTCTGTGCATTTTAATGGTCATTAAAATAGGTTCAAATAGATTCAAACTTTTTAATTTCTTTTATTTGATTTTTGGGGCAAAAATGTATGGAAGCCTATTTCCACCAAATAAAAAAAAATCATGCTTTGGCAACGATAATTGTCAAACTTTAATATTAAATTCGAAATTATGACATACTAATGTCATAAATACTAATGGTATTTTGCTATAAGTTTGACTGCATCATATAATAACTGCTGTTAATATGTTGGATTTTTCTTGGGCGTACATTTTCGTGGGTCCATCTATGATACCATTTCCTGTGATCTCTGACCTTATCCCCTCTAGCATCTCTCTTTGCGTGCGTTACTTCACTTGGCTCTGCCTCCACTAAATATGTACCTTGTGTAGATCACACTTAATTGGATGTAAATTGCTTTGCTATGTTTGGTATGTGAAAAGCCGCTGTACAAATAAACTGATTGATTGCAGTGAACTAATTTGAATGTTGAGATAAAGCAAAAACTACATTACTTTATTAGTAGTAAATATATAATTTATGACGTCACATGTTAGATTCCATAATCAAAAATTTTACAAAATCTTCATAATTTTCAATTTAGTATGTCATAATTTCATTTTTGATCTCAGTTATGAATTGTATGCCCATAATTTGACTTTTTGATCTCATAATTCCTGAATTAGTATGTCATATTTAAACTTTTTTGCCTCTCAATTATCAATTGTAATATTGCAACTTTGATCTTTATTTTTATAATTGTCATTTCAACTTTGATCTCAATTACGAATTGTCCCTAATTGCAACTTTTGATCTCATAATTATGAATTAGTATGTCATCATTTCAACTTTTTATCTCAATTCTGAATTGTCATAATTGCAACTTTTGATCTCGATTAGTGACGTGACATAGTGACTTGACATGTGGCCAAGTATGGTTACCCATACTCTGCATTTAACCCATCCAAGTGCACACACACACCCAGAGCAGTTGGCAGCCATTTATGCTGCGGCGCCCGTGGAGCAGTTTGGGTTCGGTGCCTTGCTCAAGGGCACCTCAGTCATGGTATTGAAGGTGTGAGAGAGTGCTGTACATTCACTCCCCGCACCTACAATCCTGCCCGTACGAGCCACGAACCTGCAACCTTTGGGTTACGAGTCCGACTCTCTAACCATTAGGCCACAACTTCCCCCGATTATGAATTAGTATGAAATGTCATCGCGTCGCTATATCATTGATATCGCGATATGACACTTTTTTATCATGTAAAAACTTTTGATCTCATAATTCTGAATTAGTATGTCATAATTTCAACTTTTGATCTTGATTATGAATTTGTATGTCATAATTTCAGCTTTTGATCTCATAATTCTGAATTAGTATGTCATAATTTCAGCTTTTGATCTCATAATTCTGAGTTAGTATGTCATAATTTCAACTTTTGATCTCATAATTCTGAGTTAGTATGTCATAATTTCAGCTTTTGATCTCATAATTATGAATTAGTATGTCATAATTTCAACTTTTGATCTCATAATTCTGAGTTAGTATGTCATAATTTCAGCTTTTGATCTTGATTATGAATTAGTATGTCAGAATTTTGACTTTTTAACTCATAATTATGAATTAATATGTCATAATTTCGACTTGATCTCATTATTATAAATTAGTATGTCATAATTTCTACTTTTGATCTCGATTATGAATTGGTATGTCAGAATTTTGACTTGATTTCATAATTATGAATTAGTATGTCATAATTTCAACTTTTGATCTCATAATTCTTAATTAGTATGTCATAATTTTGACTTTTGATCTCAATTATGAATTGTCATAATTTCAACTTTTGATCTCATAATTCTTAATTAGTATGTCATAATTTTGACTTTTGATCTCAATTATGAATTGTCATAATTTCAACTTTTGATCTCATAATTCTTAATTAGTATGTCATAATTTTGACTTTTGATCTCAATTATGAATTGTCATAATTTCAACTTTTGATCTCATAATTCTTAATTAGTATGTCATAATTTTGACTTTTTATCTTATAATTATGAATTAGTATGTCAATTTCAACTTTTGATCTCGATTATGAATTGTCATCATTTCAACTTTGCTCAATTATGAATTGTCATAATTTCAACTTTTGATCTCATAATTCTGAGTTAGTATGTCATAATTTCAACTTTTGATCTTGATTATGAATTAGTATGTCAGAATTTTGACTTTATTTCATAATTATGAATTAGTATGTCATAATTTCAACTTTTGATCTCAATTATGAATTGTCATCATTTCAACTTTTGATCTCATAATTCTGAATTAGTATGTCATAATTTCAACTTTTGATCTCGATTATGAATTGGTATGTCAGAATTTTGACTTGATTTCATAATTATGAATTAGTATGTCAGAATTTCAACTTTTGATCTCAATTATGAATTGTCATAATTTCAACTTTTGATCTCATAATTCTGAATTAGTATGTCATAATTTCAATTTTTGATCTTGATTATGAATTAGTATGTCAGAATTTTGACTTTTTAACTCATAATTATGAATTAATATGTCATAATTTCGACTTGATCTCATTATTATAAATTAGTATGTCATAATTTCAACTTTTGATCTCAATTATGAATTGCCATCATTTCAACTTTTGATCTCATAATTCTGATTTTGTATGTCAATTTCAACTTTGATCTTGATTATGACTTAGTATGTCATAATTTTGACTTTTTATCTCATAATTATGAATTAGTATGTCATAATTTCAACTTTTGATCTCGATTATGAATTGTCATCATTTCAACTTTTGATCTCATAATTCTTAATTAGTATGTCATAATTTTGACTTTTTATCTCATAATTATGAATTAGTATGTCATAATTTCAACTTTTGATCTCATAATTCTTAATTAGTATGTCATAATTTTGACTTTTGATCTCAATTATGAATTGTCATAATTTCAACTTTTGATCTCATAATTATGAGTTAGTATGTCAATTTCAACTTTTGATCTCGATTATGAATTGGTATGTCAGAATTTTGACTTGATTTCATAATTATGAATTAGTATGTCATAATTTCAACTTTTGATCTCATAATTCTGAGTTAGTATGTCATAATTTCAACTTTTGATCTTGATTATGAATTTGTATGTCATAATTTCAGCTTTTGATCTCATAATTCTGAGTTAGTATGTCATAATTTCAATTTTTGATCTGGATTATGAGTTAGTATGTCATAATTTCAACTTTTGATCTCGATTATGAATTGTCACAATTTCAACTTTTGATTTCATAATTATGTATTAGTATGTCAATTTCAACTTTTGATCTCATAATAATAATTTAGTATTTCATAATTTCAACTTTTCATCTCAATTCTGAATTAGTAGTATGTCATAATTTTGACTTTCTCATAATTATGAATTAGTATGTCATACTTTCAGCTTTTGATCTCGATTATGAATTCGTATGTCAGAAGTTTGACGTTTGATCTCATAATTATGAATTCGTATGTCATAATTTCACCTTTTGATCTCATAATTCTGAGTTAGTATGTCATCATTTCAATTTTTGATCTGGATTATGAGTTAGTATGTCATAATTTCCTGGCCCTTGGCTCAGCTCGATGCAGTGTGTTATTGAGTCTGTAGATGGCGCTGTGAGGTTATCACTGATGAATGCGAGTCCTGCAGTGGATCCGATCTCAGTGGTTTCACTCCTTTGTTTGGTCTTTTTTTTATCACTGAAAGCAGTTTAATTTCCTGATGAGAGCTTTTAACTGATTTGAAGGCTTTGGCACGAGGGAAACAGGTCTTTCCTGGTCATAAAGATGAGTGAAATATATCATGTTGTTTGGACATGAATGAAGATGAATGAAGTGCTGTCAGCAGGTGTTTGTTGTAACATCTGCTCATCAGTGTTCTCTTGTTCAGCGTCTGCTGTGGAGTGCATGTGAGGAACGTACGACTGCTGTTTGTGTGTCTGCGCTCTGCATCAAGCTCAACCAACCTTTATTTTGATCCAAAAGCAAAGTATGTTTTTATGTCAGTTTTGCACATTTAACTGCTATATTCTCATTACTGTACACATGTTTTTCTGCTGAGATTTTATGTAATTCTCATCAATCTCAGTGATGATTCTCAGATTTGTCTTTTTTATTTATTAATAATAATAATAATATTGTTTATTACATAAAATGTATAAATATAAAATATATATACATACGCATATTTATATTTTTTGATAAATGTTATAGTTTCTATACTAATTATTAATAAATGTTATATTAAAATCACTAACTTCACTAACCGTTCATATTTTTTGAATAACATTTATTAATACTGAAATAATATTAATATAACTATTACCGTACATAATTAATATAGGGTTGTTTATAAAAATACGAATCCTATACATTTATTTAAATATGTAGTTTTATTATACGTTTATTACTAAGAGTATTGTTAGTAATAATAATTATTTATGAAACTTTCCATATGAACCTATGATACCATTTATTATAATAATGGCATAATAAAATCTTAATAAAAATAAAAGAATAGTAATATTTTTTTTATACATTTTGTTATAAATATGTATATTATATCATACCTAAATTTCTTCTGTAAAAATATTACGAACATATTTTATTCATATTTTTATTAAAACATTTTTTTGTTGTTGTTGTTGTTGTTATTAATAATAACTATTAAAGTAAATAAAGCTTGTGTTAATAACATTGTTATTATAATAATAAGACTCATCATTAAAGTACATAAATTTGTGTATTTGTTGTTTTATTGGTTTAAGTTCTCCAAGAATTAATTTTTCTTTTTATGCAAATGTATATTTTTTTTCATGTTATTGTGAAGTAAACATTAGCATGACATGTTCTCCGTCAGGATTTCATTCGATTCATCGCTTACTCTGGTAATGCACACCAATATTCATTCACCAGCGATTGCACAAAATGCCATTTGCGCATGTATTCTCTAGAGGGTGTGTGTGTGTGTGTGTGTGGTTCGTACATCACTGTTGTGTGTTATCAGTGTCTCTGGGCTGCTCTTCTCTGACATATGGCATGTATTAGTGTAGGTGACGTCAGAGAGCGCGTGCGTTTATAGTGATGCAGGAATAATGTGTTCGTGTCGTGTGATGTTTGAACAGCTCCGCTCCACTGATAGACAGCCATTATATATGGGATTACATCTCTGCCACAATTATGCGATATGGATCTTATCACTCGCAGAATTGTGGCAGAGATCTATAGCCTATAGTTATACAGCCGATCTGGTTACAGCAGTAAAGCTGTACCGAATCATTAGAGAGCACATCACCAGCGCGTGTTTTTACATGCTTTCGCAGGTTTATTTGTACTTCTCTACTTCAGGATGACCATTTTAGCTGTTTTTATTTGTGGATGTTGTACTTCAGAAGCAGTGCTTTGTGATTTTGTGCTGCTCAATGATTTAGTTTCTTGATTATTAAGACGAACTCTTGTTAACTGCATGTTTAACATAAATAATGTCCGTCGTGAGTTTGTGAAGGATGGCAGTGATGTTTTGTTGAGGTTGCATTCAGGCTGTGTTTTGCTGTAGTTTACAGTTTTCTTCATTAGGCAGCATCTGTAGTTTTTATTGAGCAGTTAAAGATGCTTTGTGGGAATTTATGTGTGTGCTTTGTGTTTTATGTCCATCTGTTTTTTTGGGTTTAATTAAGTTTTTCAGGAAGTAAGTCAGAGTGACAAACGGAGAAAAAAAATCAGATTTAGTTTTTTAAACAAAGTTCCATTTTTTTACAATAAGGTTTCATTTGTTAACATTAAGTGCATTAATTACTTGAACTAACAATGAAAAAATATGACGTGTGTGGTGTGTGTGTGTGTGTGTTTCCATTAAGATGTGCCTTTCTCTAATCATTTCTTCAGGAACTTGTGAGATTTGAGAAACAAACAGAGTAAACAAGCCAGCCAAAAATCATATATATATATACACATCACACACACCTATATTATAATAAATATAATAATAATATATAAAAAAATTATTTTTAAAAAGTGATCGCTAACACTTTTCAATAGGTTACATTTTTCCATTTGTTAACATTATATTCCCATTTGTTAATAATTCTAAAATAATTCATTCCTTTAGTAATCTTGTTCATGTTTAATTTTACCATTTTTTTATAACATTACTAACATAAAAAACTGTTGTTTTGTTAATATTATTTAATGGAGGCTGAGCTTACATGAACTAACATTACATTATGTTTATCTTAACTATTAAATAACAAAGATGAATAAATACTGTAACAAATTAATTGCTCAATGTTAGTTAATTTAGTTAATACATGAACTAATGGAACCTTATTGTAAAGTGCTACCATTTCAATTAATCTCAAGAATGACTAGTGATTTATTGATAGATTACATTTCTGTCCATTGATTATTTAATAAACACACTATTACTGAATTAGTTTCTTATGATCTTAAAACCTTTTGATCTGAAGATTTTTTTTGTTTGTTTTAAAAAATTGAAATCAGTTTTGTAGACTAACAAATTGTGCGCATCCATGTTTATTCATAGTTCTCATGACTTTAGTGTTATTCTAAATTAACTCTATAAGTTATAATTAGGGTTGCAAAGAGGTGGAAAATTTCCGGTAAATTTCTGGAAACTTTCCAAAAATCCCTGGAATATTCCAAAAATCCTGGATATTTTCCAAAATTTCTGGAATGTTACAGAAATTTACTGGAAAATGTCCACCTTTTTGCAACCCTAGTTATAATCTAGCTGACTGTAATTGTTTACGTGTCAATCAACACTGCTGTAGTTGTTGACAGACTTTATTAATAGTAAGACGGTTTAAAGCTTTTCGTTCTTGTTTTTCTCTTTCTGAGAATCTCTAATACTCTGTTAGAAAGCGACTTTAGCGCCTGCTGATATATTGGATGGATGTTGAAGATCTGCCGTCTCTCTGCTGGCATTTAAACCTCTCTGTCTCTCTGGTTTTCTCTCGGTCACTTCATCCTCCACTTAGAGCCCAAATTTCATTATGCACATTATCTGCTGAGCGCTGCGTTCTGCCCCGAGCGCTAATGTCCCCACCTCACTAATGCATGTAGGCCATCCGTCAAAGTCACGTTTAGTGGAGCGCCTTGCAAATCATCTTCAGTCTGTCCAGTCTCCAGAAGATCACGTTGAGTCCAGATCGAAACGGGCTTTCGGTCCGTGACTGTGTTCTTTGTCATTGTTTCCAATTGGAACATCATCTTTAAGATTTAAGTAGTTTAGTGGCATTTTGTTGGTTGTTTCAGTCTTATTTTGTGGTTTGTATATAAATATAAATGCACAACAAAAAGAAAGAAATAAAAAGACCTTTGCTCATAATTATACTAAAGATAAGGCCCTGTGAAATTCATATTATTTATTCCCAAATTCATTTGATTTTTTTTTCCAAATTCCATTTTTTTTCCATTCCAATTCTGTTTTAATGGTTAAATTACATAGTAGTAAAACAATAAATTGAAAGGATGAAACTTTGAATGAATTTATATATATTATATATATACTGTAGATACATTTTTAGGGCCCTAGAAATCTTTTAAAATTTTTTCCCCCAGAAATTTTTTTTTCCCTGCATTTTCCCCAAAAAAAATCAATTTGCCAAATCTGTGTACATTCCACTCCACCTACACAGTAAATACAATCAGGAGGAAATCTGTACAGATCCAGCACGGTTTTCAGCCTAAAAACAATATGTGGCCTGGATTTGATATGAAGCGTTATTATGCATTATGGACTCATATTTTAGCCTGAAGCAACAGTTTGAAGTTAAAAATGTCTTTAGTAACTCCAAATTCTAGTTATAGTTATCCAGCAAACCCAGTGGTGTATTGTAACGAAGTAATAATACTTCGTTACAGTTAAGGATGCACCGATACCACTTTTTGCAGTACTCGCCCGATACCGATACTTTTATTTTTGGTATTTTTGCCGATACCGAGTACCGATACCGATACTTTTATTGCATTTGTAAATCTTTACAATATTGGGTACAGAAACCAAAAGAGTATGTATAATGTTAGTTGGTTAACTTCTTTTATCAAATAGATACAGTCAAACCAAAATTTATTTAGACACCTTCAACTTTTCTCACATTATCAGTTTATTCGCTATTGTTTAGAAAATGGTATTAAAATATGAGAAGAACTCAGAGTTAAACTGTGTTAGAACAAATTCAGCTTGATAATGTTAACTTTGATAGAAAGGTATGTAGCCTAATAGATTACAATCAACCAAAAATCAGACTTGTATCTGGTCTGGTGAATAATTTTTGGTTTGACTGTATATCCTTCGGTTATTTTCACACTTAATTATGCCCATTAAAATGTATTTTACAAGTTTTTGTTGCTTTCACTGTTCATTGTTTTGCTCTATGTACATAATTTTTAATTTAATAGCATTAGAGCTGCTTCATTGCAGTGGCTTAGTACTGTAATCTCGCGCTTTGCTGTAATAATGCAGGGATCCACTCGTTATAAATCTCCTAACTGTTATATTTTCAGAAATAGAAGTCACGTTTTTTCATCTGAAACGTGCTGCGATTTATATTTCCCAGCCACTCATATAATGCAGAAACACTCAAGCAAGCAAAACGCGCAACGCGTGCAGGTATTTGTACTGGTGCAGAATGAGAGGACAGTAGTACAGCCTAGCGCATTTCACACAGGCTGCTAGTTTCACTTTCGCCAGAAAGTCGTGTATGCCTAAGTTTGAAAATAAATTGTTTATAGTGAATGTCCTTATAAATGGTCTTATTTTTACGATTTTGAGTTTTGATCCAAATGATGCGTGTGCTAAAGTGAGTGAACATCAAAGATCACACAACAGAATTGCGCTCGCTCTCTTTCACTCATCTCTCTCTCTGTCTCTCTCTCTACCGTTAAGTAACTTTTGCATTGTTTTACTTACTTGTTTTGACGTATCCGACCGAACTACAAACTTTCCAGTGATGTCTGTGAGAAAGATATATTCACTCAACAAGCTCGCGCATCTGCGCCTCCGCGCGCTCAATCCACTCAGCGTGCTTTGTTTATCAGCTCGCGCACATCAGCTATACAGGCGTTAATACTGAATGCTTAACATTATATTCATTGCCTACATATACACGTGAGCAAAAAAGTATTTAGTCAGCCCCAATTGTGCAAGTTCTCCCACTTAACAAGATGAGAGAGGCCTGTATAATTTTCATCATAGGTATACCTCAACTATGAGAGACAAAATGAGAAAAAAAGGATTTTTTGTAGGATTTTTAAAGAATTAATTGTTAATTTCCTCGGTAAAATAAGTATTTGGTCGCCTTCAAACAAGCAAGATTTCTGGCTCTCATAGACCTGTAACTTCTTCTTTAAGAGGGTCCTCTTTCCTCCACTGGTTACCTGTATTAATGCATCTGTTTGAACTCGTTATCAGTATAAAAGACACCGGTCCACAACCTCAAACAGTCACAATCCAAACTCCACCATGGCCAAGACCAAAGAGCTGTCAAGGACACCAGAAACAAAATTGTAGACCTGCACCAGGCTGGGAAGGCTGAATCTGCAATTGGTAAGCAGCTTGGTGTGAAGAAATCAACTGTGGGAGGAATTATTAGAAAATGGAAGACATACAAGACCACTGATATCTCCCTCGATCTGGGGCTCCACGCAAGATCTCACCCCGTGGGGGCAAAATGATCACAAGAACTGTGAGCAAAAATCCCAGAACCACACGGGGGGACCTAGTGAATGACCTGCAGAGAGCTGGGACCAAAAGTAACAAAGGCTACCATCAGTAAGACACTGCGCCGCCAGGGACTGAAATCTTGCAGTGCCAGACGTGTCCCCTGCTTAAGCCTGTACATGTCCAGGCCTGTCTGAAGTTTGCTTGAGAGCATTTGGATGATCCAGAAGAGTATTGGGAGAATGTCATATGGTCAGATATAAAATATAAAATATAACTTTTTGGTAAAAACTCACCTTGTCGTGTTTGGAGGAGAAAGAATGCTGAGTTGCATCCAAAGAACACCATACCTACTGTGAAGCATGGGGGTGGAAACATCATGCTTTGGGGCTGTTTTTCTGCAAAGGGACCAGGACGACTGATCCGTGTAAACGAAAGAATGAATGGGGCCATGTATTGTGAGATTTTGAGTGAAATCCTCCTTCCAGCAGCAAGGGCATTGAAGATGAAACGTGGCTGGGCTCTTTCAGCATGGGTGCAATATCCGCAAACAACCGGCCCGGGCAACGAGGGTGGCTCGTAGAAGGTACATTGCTAAGGTCCTGGGTGGCCTAGCCAGTCTCTCAATCTCAACCCTCAAGAAAATCTTGGAGCGAGTTTAAAATCCTTGTTGCCGCGAGCGACAGCCCCAAAATCATTACTGCTCAGAGGAGGTCTGCATTGAGAATGGGCTAAAAAAAATACGCAGTCAACTTGTGTGAAACCTTGTGAATACTTACAGAAAAGCTTTTGACCTCTGTCATTGGGCCAACAAGTGTAATACAAAGTACTGAGATGAAATTTTGTGTATTGATCAAATACTTATTTTACAGAGGAATTTTCCAATTAATTCTTTAAAATCCTACAATGTGATTTTCTGGATTTTTTTTTCTCATTTTGTCTCTCATAGTTGAGGTATATCTATGTTGAAAATTACAGGCCTCTCTCATCTTTTTAATTTGGAGAACTTGCACAATTGGTGGCTTACTAAATACTTTTTTTCCCCACTGTACTTCTTAGACAATCCTTAATCTCTAATAACTCCTTTCTGCTGTCTGTTGTTCTGTTGTCATGTTTCATTGTCTGGAAATAGCACTTTTCACATGCTGTGTGGTATCGGCTTTTGATATCGGGGCATTTTAACGAGTACGAGTACAGGAGACAAGTATCGGGCCGATACTGATACCAGTATCGGTGCATCCCTAGTTACAGTACTTAAGTATTTTTTTGGAGTATCTGTACATGAGTTTTTATATTTCAGCCAACTTTAACTTTTACTCCACTACATTTACTAATTAAAATGTATACTTTTACTCCAAAACACTTCCCCGAAGCATATTCGTTACTTACAAAATAGTCAGAAGAACATGGACTGCAGGAAATCAGGTTTGACGAATCAGTGGTCTGGCATCTGCAAGTTAGACTCCTAAAAACACATTTGCTCACGTGCAAACAAGTGCGCGCAAAACCGCGGATGATTCATTTTCCACTCAAATCGAGTCTGGGTGTGCTGTGCGATACAGCATCGTCTGCGATAATATGGTAAGTGTTGTGATGTGTGATCTGACATTATCAAGTATATCACCAAATTACACACACAGAGTGAACGCACGTGATTTATTAGTCTATTAAACTCAAAATTCCAGGCATTCTAAATTATAGACGGCAAAAAATGGCACTGTATGCTTTTTATATTTATATAATTTAATATAGTTAACTTTATCTATATCACACAAAGAGTACAGTTTTTCTGCAGATTTCAGCATGATAACACATTTAACCCTTAAGTGAAGTGAAGTGAAGTGACATTTGGCCAAGTATGGTGACCCATACTCGGAATTAGTGCTCTGCATTTAACCCATCCAAAATGCACACACACACCGTGAACACACACACAGCAGTGGGCAGGGGCCATTTATGCTGCGCGCCCTGGGAGCATTTTGTGGGGGGTTCAGTGCGTTGCTCAAGGGCACCTCAGTCGTGGTATTGAGGTGGGAGCATGACTCCAGCTTAAATGCATGAATGTTTCGCCAATCATTCTTACATATTCGGGTCTTTAGCGACCCGGACCTGTATATCCAGCACGGATGGATCTCTAACTGCTGCAATAGCAAAAAAATCTCTTGATATTTTAAGAACAATTACAGAAGAAAAAAATAAAGCATATGTTGTTCCCTTTTGAAACTTAAAAGGGTTACATTTGAGCAGATGATTTTACTATCGCTGTCATCGTCAGAGCGCACTTCCACGATCTCAACCATATTCTCAAAACGATCGTTTTCAATGACTTGATATTCAATATTTTGATCACTGGCAGCTTATTCACCACATCCAGCATCAAATGACAGTGACGTTTATATTTCATTGCATATAGTAATTGCTCTGCAGTAAAGCCATTCAAACCAGTTCAGTTGTTGCTGATGATATTCGTTTGTTTTATGCCTGCTGTAATTATCAGTGAAACGTGACGTCATCATTGTGTATCAAACAGTGCCACCTTGAGTAAAACAGACCATTGGCATGGGGCTGGGCAAAAAATCAAATGTGATTGTCATGCGCATCTCGTTAGTAAAGCTGGTTCTGTGATTAGTAGTAAATTTCCATCACGTGCTTTCAGATGGAGCGGCATTTACTACACAGAGCCGTAGATCAATGACAAGCTACTCAAAATCACGTACAAAATCACAGGCGATTCATTGCCATCAATCGACATTGATTTTGGGGCACCGCGCCCTAATTGCATGTATTGAGTCATCAGATATGTAAATATAGTTGCGCAGAAAAAAATACTTACACATTTACATACCTCGGGTCTCTAGCGACCCTATACGCTTTTTACGAAAAATGTATCAGAAAACGGGCGTTCTTTTATATTTTACTATTTTTTTCTTCGTATATTGTTTATAATGAATAGATTAAGGAATACTAAGAAAGTTGATGTTTAACTTAAAAAAAATTAAGGAGGGAGAGGGTAGAGAATTATGTCCCGGGTCGCTAAAGACCCGAGGAATGCATTTAAGGGTTAATAATCATTTTATTTGCTTCTTTTCCATTTTGCATTTACTTGTACTTTTACTTTCAATACTTAAGTACGTTTGAGATTTAAAAAATACTTTTTTCGTACTTAAGTACAATAAATATCTTTTTTACTCAAGTAATATTCTAAACGTTGACTTCAACTTCTACCAAAGTAATATTCTGGTAAGATATCTGTACTTTTACTTGAGTATGGCTTTCAGGTACTTTATCCACCACTGAGCAAACCTGGGAATGCCGACTGATCTGAATCACAGCTTCCCCAATGTGCTTAACACAACAAGATCCAGCAATCCCATCAGCGCCGCCTCATCTATCACCGCTGATTCATGACTGTTACACACCATTGAGCTTCATCTCATTATCGGCTTCGTTAAGAGCTCAGAGCGGTAACGGATACGACGAAGCTGAATCAGTGCTCAGGATGATGTGTGCTTGTTGTAAACACTGTCCTCAACTGATGCAACAAGCGATAAAAGTCATGCATGCAGATGTTTTGGTCCTAAATGAAAAGGATGTTTTTCAGGCACTTGTTTTTTTGTTGTTGTATTGGTCGACTCATTTGGCTTTTTTTATAACAGTTGTTGCATATCTAGAGATCAGTTTGGCTGATATAATGCTGAAGTGTGTATATATACACTACCATTCAGAATATGCAAATATTAAGACATTTGTGTTTTGGAAAGAAATGGACATTTATTCACCTCGGATGCATTAAATAGATGAAAATTGACTGTAAAGACATTCATAATTGCACAGATTATTTCAAATAAACATGTATTATTCAAACTTTATTCATAGACATACACTCTAGGGTGATATATGCTATATAGCAAATCTCAACTGATTGATTGGTTATATCGTCGCAAAATGTTAACTATATTATCTGCTAAATGAGACTATAAGGCATTAAGAGATAATAAACATGAACATTATGATTTTCTGTGGCAAAAAATATTTTCAAATATAAAAAAAATTGCTGAAATATGTTTATGTAAATTGTTTCTACCAATATGTTTTTGACCATATTTTTGAAAATATATTTAAAAAATATAAATGTGTTTTTAAAAGCATTAAAAAAAAAATCACATATATTCAATCCAAGAAAATGCATTCATATATGTTACTTTTGAGCAAAATCTTTATTTGTTGTCTGTTTAACTCCTGTGAACATATAACACATTTGAATAAATATGTTGTACAAAAGTAATGTACTTTACAATTTTTCAAAAAATCGTTCAATTAAATCGTTATAATCTAGTTTTGATCTCTATTAGGCTATGTTTTGTTTCTCACGTTTGCATTTAGACTAATTGATATATTTTCAGTAGGCTTCCTGAAATACATTTAAAATATATTTTGGTATTGGAAGGTTTAAACTAAATATATTTTAAATTTAAAAAATATATATTTCTTTGAGGTCCACTGTTTACAACATTTGTTCAGTATATATTTAAAATATATTTTAGCCAAAAAAAAAAGAGCTGTATGGGCTGCTTTGAAACAATATGCGCTGAACAAATAAGTAATAAAAAAAATTAAGATGAAAAAAATACATTTTAAAGTATTTATGAATAGAACAAAAGCTATAATTTATTGTATTAATGTTTTGGATTGTATTTTAATTAATGAAATGTGTCATTGGTGACCAGATTGATGCATTTCTAAATATTACTGCTGTTATTTTTCTTTTCTGTAGCTGCTGGTGGCTCAGAAATGACACACGTTTGTGAAAACCGCTGTGTTGTGTCTGGTTGGGAAATGGCATCGGGTCAGAAAGATCGCTCTGTTTGTGTAGGACGGCTCACTTTGAGATGCCTTCATATCGTGTTAGTTTGTCTCGTTTGGCTCTGTAGCCTCATTATATATTGAGTTTGCCGCAGGTTCTCGGTCTCTCTCACCTTTGTGTCCTTCAGACGCAGTTGTGCTGCTTCAAGCAGTTTTTCTTCAGCCGTTGTGAAGGCTGCTCGTTTTAAAGGCCAGACGTGTGTTTTATCCTTTAGAGGACAGATGAAAAGACGAATGCTCACCATGGGAATGGTCTGAAATGATAAATGTGAATACTGTTTCCTCTCCTGCCCTGGGAATAAATACACACACCACACACACACACACACATTACAAACACTCACACACAAACATAACACACACACATACAAACACTCACACACATAGACACACACACTCACACACAAACACACACACACACACATACAAAACACTCACACACACACACACACACACACACACACATATCAGCACACATCTACAAACACTCACACACACACACACACACGACACACTATAGCCCACACACATACAAACACACATCCAAACACACTCACACACAAACATACATACAAACACTCACACACACACACACACAGATACACACACTACAAACACGCACGAACACAACACACACACACACCCAAGGCTCACACAAACACACACACACCACACACACACACCCACCACACACACAAACACGGTTACCTGCGTATACTTATTTAAACCAGGAATGCCAGTCACAGCTTCTTCACTGAAAAATTATTACTTCATAATTCTTTAATAGTCTTTTTTGACATCATTTTCCAGGCAAAATATAAAAAATACATTAATATTTAATTTTAATGTTTAATTAATCTTTTATGTAAAGTTTTTATAATTATATTTATATATATGTGTGTAATTTTAGCATTTTTATTTATTTTTGTTGTACTGCATATTTTTTAAACACTTTTTTTTTTACTTATATAGGCAAATATATTTGCAAATATATCGCATATTAATATAATATATTTTCTGTCAATATATATATATTTTTTTTAAATATTTCTTGAAAATTTATATTTAAAATTATTTCAAAAATATACTTGTATATATTTTTTTAGTATGTTAATATGTGACCGCCTGCGTTATATTTCAGCAGTCCCAAGAAAATCATTAACACATGTGTCATATTTGAAAAAAATTAAATAAAATTTATTTTGTGGTTCTATATCAGGTGAACATATAGCCCATTTGAATAAAAATTAGCAAAGGATCATAGTGTTACACATGTCAAAAATAAATAATAAATTACAATATATATAATATAATATGATAATTCAACCTTATTAAATCATTTGTATAAACAAGTTAAAGAATGTGTACAAATCTGTAAAATATTTTTGTCTTATGCAGTGTTGCTTCTCAATTTTCAAAGTTGTGAATAAAGCTTATTAGAGTACATTTTCTACTTCAGAGTTTCACGTTTAATTCCATGTGTTACTTGCCATTTCATTATAAGATTAAGATAAAGATTAAAATCTTATTCCAGGTGTCACAGTGTTTGGTTGTGGTGCCCTAGACTGGTCGCTTGAGAGCGCTCTTCTGTTCTATGTTGTTTGTGTTAAACTCCATTTCCCATAGTCCCCTGCTCGTTAATTCTGTTCTGATCAGTAGCACCTGTTTATCATTTACTCATTATCCCAGCTATATATACCATGCTCACTCTGTCTGTCATTGCGTCTTGATTATATTGTCTTCTGAGTTCTTGTTGTCTAGTTACTTCGTGTTCTCTGGTCCCTATGTTTTGGATTACCTTTTGCCACGTTTTTGTTCTGTTTAGTTATATGTTAATAAAACTGCACTTGGATCTTACCTCGTCTCTCCTGGCATTCCGTGACAGAATCTAGAAGCCACTACAAGATCCAGCAGTTTGTTTTTCTTTTCCTTTTATTTACCATGGACATTTCTGGATTAATTCCTCCTGCTTCGAAGGAGCGCAGGGCTCGGCTCCGGATGTTGGCGGATCTTCGCCAACGGGTGATGGAGATTGGAGGTTTCGCTCAGACCTTTTGGAACCTTGCGGTAGGGATGGGACTTCATAACTCTGACTTAAAGGAAATCATTAATGATTGTTTAGACAATCCCGTGCCTCCTCGGAGATGGATGGGCTTTAAAATGCTTGACTTTTGGTGCCTCATTGATTATCTTGTACTCGCAACTTGGTGATCTCAGTCGGTCTGAGTCCGCTTGCATTGCCCGCGGGAGATGCATGGATCCCGCTCCGTCATGGGAAGCTCGCTGCAGCCCCTTCCAAGCCCCGTTCGCAGTCCATGGATCTCACAGAGCCGCAGTCATAAGTCCTGCTCCGTCGGGGAGGCTCACCCCTCTGTTCTTCAGACTCCCACTAAGCGGCGGAGGGTGAAAGGAGGGGAAGAAGACTCACTCCAAGTCTGCTCCAGTCCCGGATTTCACTGAGCCCAGTCCCGAGTTCGTTCCAGTCCCGGAGTTCACAGGGCCGCAGTCCAGAGCCCGTCTCCAGTCCCGGATTTCGCAGAGGCCCAGTCCTAGAGCCCGCTCCCCAGTCCGGGCGGCTCACAGAGCCCCCTCTCCAGAAGCCCAGGCTAGAGCCCCTCCAGTCTCGGAGCTCATAGGGCCGCAGTCCAAGTCCAGCTCCAGTTCCTCACCAATCATCCCGGCTTTCGCAGAGCCACTCCCAGAGCAGGCTCCCAGTCTGGGAGGGCTCACCACCGTCCGTCCTCAGACTCCCACTAAGTGGCGGAGGGTGAGAAGGAGGACAGGAAAACACACTCCACAGCCCGCTCCAGTCCGGGAGTTCACAGAGCCCAGTCCAGAGTCCGCTCCAGTCCCGGCTCTCACGGAGCCGGCAGTCCGGAAGTCCGCTCCAGTCCGTCAGCTTCAACGAGCCTAGTCCCTAGCCCGCTCCAGTCCCGGATCTCACGGAGCCCGCTCCAGTCCGGGAGCGAGCTCACGGAGCCCGCTCCAGTCCCGGATCTCACGGGGCCCGCTCCAGTCCCGGATCTCACGGGGCCCGCTCCAGTCCCGGATCTCACGGGGCCCGCTCCAGTCCCGGAGCTCACAGGGCCCAGTCCAGTCCCGGAGCTCACAGAACCCAATCCAGAGCCCACTCCAGTCCCGGAGCTCACAGAGCCCAGTCCATTCCCGGGGCTCACGGAGCCCAGTCCAGTCCCGGAGCTCTCGGAGCCCAGTCCAGTCCCGGAGCTCTCGGAGCCCAGTCCAGAGCCCGCTCCAGTCTCGGAGCTCACAGAGCCCAATCCAGAGCCCAGTCGGTCTGAGCCCTTTTCAGTCCAGGAGAACTCCATAACCCTAGTCCTGAGAACCCGCTCGCAGTCGAGGAGCTCACACTAGTCCGCTCCAGTCCGGGAACCCACAGAGCCCACTCCAGAGCCCGCTTCAGTCCGGGAGCTCACAGAGCCCACTACAGAGCCCGCTCCAGTCCGGGAGCCCACTCCAGAGCCCGCTCCAGTCCCGGAGTTCCGGGAGCCCACTCCAGAGCCCGCTTCGTTCCGGGAGCCCACTCCAGAGCCCACTCCGTTCCGGGAGCCCACAGAGCCCACTCCAGAGCCCGCTCCAGAGCCCGCTCCAGAGCCCGCTCCGTTCCGGGAGCCCACACCAGAGCCGCGCTCTCGTTCAGGGAGGCCCATCCCGATCGGCCTCGCTCCGTTTCCAGAAGCCCACGCAGAGTTCGCTGAGACTAAACTCTCTCTGCTTTTGTTTTCAGGTACTCCTGAGTTGCTGAGAGGGATTTCACTCTCACCAATGTTGCCTGACAGGATTCTGGCTCCGTCCTGATTGCCCGCCTGGGTTCTGGTATGGCAGGAGCCTCACTGTGGGCTCCCCTCACTGGCTCATTCCTCCGGCTCCATTCTGGCCATCTGCTGGGAGTCCTGTGTGGTTGGGGTCTTGCTGGTCCATCCTGGCGCCTGAGCGAGAACGTTGGCGGGGAAAGAAAAAGGGAAGAAAAACCGAAAGAAGGAAGGCCTAAAATCACAAAAAGGGGAGGGGGGGTTATGGGCAACCTGAAGGAAAAAAAAGAGGATAGAGGAGAAAAAAAACAACTATAAGAAATAAAAAGAAAGTCTAGGAAGGAGGGGGGAATGAGAGTGGAGGAAGAGAGGGGGGCGGATGGCGGGGGCCTGGGGGGGCCAGGACAAAACACGTATCGATGGCCCAGGGTACAGAGAAGAGACGCTAAGGCATGAGCAGCGACCGCGCAGAGTGAAAAGGCCAATTCGCGGTGAACGGCAGGACGGCACCAGTTCACACCGCCATCCACCGGATCCCAGCTTGTGTGCGCCTGGTATCACTCTGTGACACGGTTTCTGATCGGTCCATGCACTAGTAGAGTGATCTAAGAGATCTGCCTACTAAAGAATAGATCCCTTAGGATGGCGGAGAGCAAACTGCGACGGTAAGGATAAGTTGTGGGGGGAAGTTGGGAAGGGAATACACTAGAAAATCCCAACCATCCCTCCCCCTGGCCGCCTCTATTCCACCTCCCTCCTGAACTGTTGTGTTCTGATGGAGCGTCTGGTATCCGCTCCGTAGAGGGGGGGTAATGTTACAGTGTCTGGTTGTGGTGCCCTGGACTGGCCCCTTGAGGGCGCTCTTCCAATTGTTGAGTGTTCGGATATGTGTATGTGTGTTAAACTCCATTTCCCATAGTCCCTTTCTTATCTGTTCTGATCATTAGCACCTGTTTATCATTTACTCATTATCCCAGCTATTTATACCGTGCTCACTCTGTCTGTCATTGCGTCTTGATTATATTGTCTTCTGAGTTCTTGTTGTCTAGTTACTTCGTGTTCTCCGGTCCCTATGTTTTGGATTACCTTTTGCCACGTTTTTGTTCTGTTCTGTTTAGTTATATGTTAATAAAACTGCACTTGGATCTTACCTCGTCTCTCCTGGCATTCCGTGACACCAGGTTTTTGCAGTGTAGATGTTTTAACTGGAAAAAAGACAAAAATACTCATTAAGAATATGATTTTTGTGCTGTTTTGTGCTATTTTTCTTTAGTCTACACTGCAGATGTGTATATCTGACATGAAACTGCATACCTGTTTACTGCTTTTACTCGAAACCTGAACCAGATATATCATATTGAGCCGGTGGATTCTGGGTAACGCCGCTGGAGAGCGTGTTGTGAGAGTAATTGTGCGGATCAGTGATATTGGACGCGTGTGTCTTGATGAGATCAGCGGTGTACGGAGGGGTTTGTGGGAAGTTTAAAGGCTGAGAGGTTTTAGTGGCGGTGCGTTCAGGTCAGCGCTCTGTGGTTTGAGCTGCGCTGCTGTTATAGATATATACAGTATATTATGTGTTTCTACTGGAATCTGTTTTCTCATGTGACGAGTCCCTTTAATGACCAAATATCATGTGTCCATTACAGAATTACACAAGAATCTCATTCATCGTTCAGATGTAGTCATTTTTATTTGATATTTAAATATTTTTAATATATATTAATATTTTTATATTATATATATATATATATATTATATAATATATATAAATATATTATATACTTATATTTACATTTTTTTTAATTATTTTTAATCAATTTGTGCTACTCCATTTATTCGCGGCACTGTTTAATTGAATACTTTCTCATATTCTGTTTGTAACTGTTTTCTTAAGTTGTTGGTTGTCAATTGCTAATTTCAATAAGATCTATATATCATGTACATATACATATTTCGATATATCTTGTACTAATCCGCACTTAATAGCATTATTTTATTTTAATAAATATTATATTTTTTAATAGTTTTTTAAAATATTGCTCAGGTTCTTTCAATTTTAAATTCAGATATCATACTTTTTGTTTTAATATATTTTACTTGTTTAAAATATATTTAAATATTTATATTTTAACTTATATTATATATTTACATAAATATAATACTTAGTATTTTATTTTTATTGTTATTAGTATTTATAATATTCTTTGTCTTTCAATTAGAAATTCAGATAAATACTTTTTATGTTTCTAATATATATATAATATATATATATTTAAATCTAGTTACAAATCTTTATATTTTAAATGTTTATATATAGCAAAAAAAAAAAAAAAAAATATATACATTAATATAATACTTTTAGATTTTATTTTATGTTGGTATTTATACATTTATAATATTATTTGATATGTTTACATCCATATATCACATCTACTTTATATTTTATTTTATTATAATTATATATTTCTTATATTTTTTGTAATTTAAAATTATCTTTATAAATTAATTTGAATAAATGACATTTACTGTGTTAATTAGTACATGATATATGGAACAGATGCTTAAGAAATTAGGCACACAAGCACACGATTAAGAAAACAGTACAAACAGTCTACGAGAATGAGTTCAATTAACACGTGGCGGAGTACGAAAGATTCATCATCCTGATTTCTGACTGACTTCTGGAAGGATACATTAAATTGACTTCACACAACCAGTAATTAAGAGAATAAACTAAAGAAGAAGATTGAACGTGTCAGTAATACCGAATATTGATATTTTTTATTTCTCTTCTTGTTTCTTTGGCAGGAACCCCCCCCCCTCCCCCCCCCCCAAATGATCGACCGTTGATTGTGTTATTTATATATATACTGTGAGATGATCTGCTGGATTTAATACATTCAGTTAAATATTAACTTACATTTATAGCAGACGCTTTTATCCAAAGCGACTTACAGTGCATTCTGTGAGCTCCGGGACATTTTTTACCAGTATGTGAATAAATTCTGGAGTGTGTTTTGGGTTATAATTGGCAAAGGGTGACTAAACTTTGATTTTTGGGGAAATGATCCAGCTTATGGCTTCACTAGAGGGAGCTGTTGAATTCATTATATAACCCTGTCATGTTTAAAATCAATATTTGTAAAGGTAATACTCTGTTTACCTTTATAAACTCAATCTCAGTCTTCACATGTAAATCCAGCATGCTCTAATGCTGCTGAGATTGATGCAGGGGGGTTTCATTGCTTCTGACACACTGTTTGATGAAGACAATGACACACACACCTCTATAATTAAGTCCGTTACACGGAGTCTGTGCCAGGAGAGCGATGCAATCTGCTTAAGAGCCAGAGAAACGGCAGAGAAAGTTCTGGATCTCGGCCAGCGTGAGGAAAAGAGTGAGCAAACGCAAATAAACCATCAGATGCTATGTGTGTTAAAGGGACAGTGCGCCTTAAAATGATCGGTCTGTCCTCGTGTGCCCACCTTCATGCCGTTTCAAACCTGTATGACTGATTATCTTCTGTGGAAAACAAAAGCAGATATTTAGCAGACTGTTCACGCTGCTCTGTTTTATACAGTGAAAGTGAATGGTGACCAAAGCATGTCAGGTACAAAGAAACGACCAGAAGCATCACATCAGAAATACTTGTTATATATAACTTGCTATATTATATCTAAATACGTATTTATAAGTCCATTCAGATTTAAAATGAGGTTTGTTTGGTTTGTCTTTGGTCTCCATCTTTGGTGCGTTGCATGGTTTTGCAGTTTGTTTGAATGTGTGGAAGTGTGAATCTGACTTTAAAATCAGCAAATAACGAATAATGACATTTATATTACTCTTTAATGTTGCTTTTGTGGGAGTATATGCCTATTTATTTATTTAAAATATATAGAATTTAAATTTATTAATTTGACTTATTTTATATATAATGCAACATATTATTCAATGTGTTATTTACATAAATTTATGTTAATTCCTATGTATGTATATGTATATAGCATGCATAAGTATGGGGGGGGGGTAAATATTATTTTATATAGCATATTTTAAATACATTTTTTATTTAATTATTAAATATTTTTTAATGTATTTAAATCAAATGGAATTATAATTTGTTATAAACATAAATTCTTAACATTTATGTAAATTATTTATGATTAATCTAAAATTATAAATCATAAATATTAATTATGATTTTTAAGTATTAAATATTTGTACTAATTTACAATTATTTCTAAATTATATAGTATTTGTGTAAAATAATATATTACGGCATATCAATTATTATAAATTAATATAAGAATTAAAGTTATGTATATGTGCAATATATATTTATATGTTGTGTGTATTTATATAGCCAACCCACTATAATGCAATTACCTGTATTTTAAATAATTTAATACAATTATTTTGTAAATTATTAAAAATAATCTTTAAAAAAATAACACAATTTAAATTATATATTAAATACTTATAAATTATAGATGTTAGACACAGCATTGATTGAGTTAGTTGATGTGTCTGGATTTACTTTATATATAGTATTTACTGTAAGTGTAGAAGTGAGCAGAGCGGCGTTAGAATGAGGGAGGAAGTCGAGAGCATGAATGACTTATCCTTTCCAGCCGAGGGTATCTGACGGCTGAAACGACCTGAAGGATTCTCCTCCCACTCACACACACACACACACACACACACACACAAGCACACACCCACACACACACACACATCACACAGACCCTAACCACACACACACACCTCACAGACTCTCTCACACAAACACACACACACACACACACACACACACACACACACCACACACTCTCTCACACACACACACACTCTTACACACACACACATACACACACACAACACTCACACACACACACCACACACGCACACACACACACACACAGCAAGCACGCTCTGCACACACACACACACACTCAAACAGACACACACACACTCAAACCAGACACACACACACACACACTCTCTCACACACGGACACACACACCCACACACACAGCACAGACTCACACACACACACACACACACTCACACACCTCTCCACACACGACACACACACGCACACACAAGCACGGCTCTCGACACACACACCCACTCAAACTACACACACACACTCAAAACAGACATCACACACTCAGCACACTCTCTTCACACATCGGACACACAAACAGACCCACACACCGCACCACCACACCTCTCTCTCACACACACACACACACACATCACACTCACACAGACACACACTCACCCACACACACACACACACTCACACACACACACACTCACATTCTCTCTCACTCTCACACACACACACCTCACACACACATACCTCACACACACATACCTCACACACACATACCTCACACACACCACACACACACACTCTCTCACACACGGACACACACACACACACACACAAACAAAAACAAACACACACACACACGCACGGGACACTCTCTGCACACACGGACAACACCAGCACGACACACACACTCACACACACACACACACTCTCACACACACACACACACTCACACACATTCTCACACACACACACACACACCACACTCTCCCACACATCACACACACACACACGTCTGTCAGTGCTATCCTTGTGGGGACTCTCCATAGGCGTAATGGTTTTTATACTGTACAGACGTATATTCTATTGCCCTACACCAACCCTACCCCTAAACCTACCCTTACAGGAAACTTTCTGCATTTTAGATTTTCAAAAAACTTCATTCTGTGTGATTTATTAGCTTGTTTACCCGTGGGGACCACAATTTAGGTCCCCACCGTGACATGAGTCCCCATGAGTCTGTGTGTTTTCAGGTTTAAGTCCCCACCAGAACAGAAAAACAGGTACACACACACACACACACACACGCACGCGTTAAATACTCCATCCTGCGGCCCCATGCAGCTGTGAGGAGGTCCCTCTCTCTCCCTCTCTCTCTCCCTCTCCCTCCCCCCCTCTCTCTCGCTCTATCGCTGCTCTCGTGTGTGTGTGTGTGGATCAGAGGCTGTTGCTGGCTCACGAATAGTGCGGAGTGTGGATTGAATAGTCTCTCGTGTGGATTAGCGCTGGGATTGTGTTGGGAAGACTCGCTGAGTCGAGGATGAGCCGCCAGCAGTGTGTGTGGATTACAGAAGCAGAGACGCGTTTCTCGTCAGCCTCGGGCGTCTGCCGTCTCGTGCTGGAATACCGTGTCCGGAAACACGATTAGTTTAGGGACCATGAGCTCTGGAGTGGCGGTGAACGCCGGCAGGGAAGCAGCAGCCGAGGGAAGAGAGGTAAGACGCAGTAGATGGAGCTCTGAACCGACACACACTTAGGGAAAGACCTTTGCTCTCGTTCTCTTTCCATGTGTGTTTCTCTGCTGTCACTTTTAGAGTGTGTTTCAGATCTCATGTGAACGCCCTCCTACACCGGAGATGACTGCTGGAATCATGTCAGATCTGCTTCTTTTCAAACTTCTTTATTAACAGACTCGAGAATGGAGAGATTAGAAAAAAATAAGCAGAAAAAATCACATCTATTATGAAACCATTCGCTTATAAAGTATTACCAGTAAATAAAAATACATTGAAAAGTGAGCATAGAGTGTGAAATGTGTTCATATAAAATGAAAAAGTACATAAAATACAGCTTGAAATAGGATACATATGCCGTTTTTTCCCAGTTTTTCAGCATCTTGTGCCATAAGCTCCACATTTTTAAGAATGATGAGTTAAATATAATAAATGTATATGTATAATCAATTGTAATTTTTTTTTATTTAGTTGTTTGTTTGATTGTTTACAGGGTTCCATGTTTTTTAAGAAACATTTTCGTAGTCACTTTCATTTTTCTATAGTTGTGCTTAGTTCTTAGACTCTTTTCTGGGGGGAGGGGGGGGGGTAGTATAATTGTTTATAAATTTTTTTATGTAAAAATTTGTCTGCGTTGCCAAATGAAATACGACATTAAATACCCCTTGAAATATAATATTTTTTTTTGGATATATATGTTTTCACTGTTTTTTTGCATCTTGTGCCATGAGCACTCATTTTTAAGGAATGATAAATATATTATATCTATAATTTGTAATTTTTATTAGCATTATTCAATTTTTATTTTATAGTTTATATTTATTTATTTTTTACAGAGCTTATTTTTAAATTTTTACATCAAAAATCCATATTTGTGTTTTTATATCAGAATATTTGCTTTCTTGTTTTGCTTGGTTCTCATTGATTCATTGAGAGTATATATTTAGGGTCTCATAATTAGTGATAATTGTTTCTCTACAATCATTTATATATATTTTAGATATAATCTTTATTGTTATTATTTTTAAGAAAATCTTTATGCTTACGCCATCATCCCAAACTACTTGAAAAATCATAATTAATTTAGTCAGAAAGTGTGTGAACACATTTCATTTTATATTCATACGTTTTGCACTGTGTTCACATTTGAAGTTTTATTTTTATTTTCAATATTTCATTAAATGCATCATAAACGTATAATGTAATAATTGTGTTTATTTTATCCCTCCGTTAAACTAGTGCTTGTTGTGCATTAATCTCAAGATTTATTAGGAGAAAACAGCTTGGTTGGATTGCATAATGTTGCAGTTCATGGATTTGGGTATTTTCTTCCTCGCATCGCGTGCATGTAATGTCTCGTCGTTGTGTGTTTTATGAGCTGATGTTGTTGCCATTTAAGTGTCAGGGATGTAATCAGATCCCGTCTTACTCGCTCAGAGCGTTTGATCCCACACCAAATCACACAAAAGCCACACTTAATAGGGAACACCTTTGATTTGGACCTGCTAGCGTAACATTTTAATTGGCCAAACGCGTGTTTATGTGAAATGTGCCGCTCCGAACAGCTGCTGCTTGTCAGGGACGGCTGTTTTATGGCCGAGGGAACGCAGTGTTAAGGATGTTTACAGATGTTATCCGCTTCCATTGATCAGGGATTGTTCTTGAAGTGAGGAGTCTTAAAGGAACGTCTCTGGGGGGTTTACCAGCCAAATGATGGTTTACTGCATGACGCGTTAGGAAATCATTGCGAATTATCCCTCAGTCTGTAGAAATGAACTAGAAGTGTTTTTACTGTAGTGGTCTCAAGGTCAAATCCTGTAAAGTTGTGTTTTGAATTCTTGAGAAATAAACAGCAGATATCAGTGGATTTATATTAGGCACTTGAGGGTTGTTAATTCATTTATTAATTTATTGTAAGGGCATTTATTTATTGGTGTGTTGTTGCAACAGAAATAATTCTGAATTATTTCTCAGTTTGTAAAAACGAACTGGAAGGATTTTTTACAGTAGATGGTCTCAAGGTCACCACTATTTATCTTATTTATTTATTCATTAGTGATTTATTTATTTTTAGTGGCATTTTATATGTTGGAGTGTTGTTTATTGGTATTTGTTTATATTCATTGTACGAATAAACCAAAAATTAATACCGTGCAGCATGTCAGTGTGTGTTATCTATGGATCTTCTGCAGTTTGAATGTCTATTTTATCTTTCTATTTGGTTTTTTATTTGTAATTTATACTTTTTTTAGTTATTTGAGTGCACACTTATTTAATAATTATTTATTTATTTTTACTGTAATTTTATTTTATTTCATTATTTGTATTATTTAGTTAGTTCTATTATAATTATTTTGTTATTTTAATTCATAATACAATTATTTGTAATTAATTATGTCAATTTTAATGTAGTTTAATTTAACAATTTTATTGCATGTCTTTATTTAATTATATTAATTTTTTAATATAGTTGATTTTAGTGTAGTTTTACTCTATTTTAAACTATCCAGACTATTCAGTGTATAAGCAAGTAATTTCACAATTCATTTACCGTTGTAATAATTTTATGCAGTAATGGAGTCAAATAGTTGCTGTTAAACTGTATAAAATACATCAGAAAGACGTTATAACATTTTGTGCACAAGCGCTGTGATTATTGCTGATTTTACAGTTTATTTCTGATGCTGCGCTTTAGCCTGCTTTGCTTCCATTGTTTGTGCATTAATGCAAATGTAACAAGTCGAGTCCATATTGTTAGCTCAATTATAATGTTAGATTGCAATCAGATACGACTTTTGATTTTAATAGTGTATTTGTACGGTGGGTGGGGGGGGGGGGAGGGGGTGTTACCTTATACTGCTTTAGAAGTATTATATCACTATTTGTTCATTTAACTAATGGAACCTTATTGTAAAGAACGTTCCTTCAAGGAAAAACCGGTCTGAGGTTAAAAAGGTTTCAGGATGACAGGAATTCTTCTGTTCTCACGCTAGACGGCTCGTGTCCTCCTCCCTAAGACAGACGTAAGACAGAGTCTCTTTATCTGACCGGGAGCGTCTGTCCTCTTGCAGTGCACTGTTTGATAAGCGCAGGGCCGCTGTCTATTTTTATCTCCGCTTCGCCTCTCACACTGATTTAGTGCAGTGTTCGGCTCTCTGGCTCTAGTACACGCTAAAAAGCCACTTTAGATCGGAGGAGATCTGCACAGAGCTTTCTGAAGCTCTTTGTGCGTCTGTGGTGTCATGCAAGAGCGGGATGGACGGCCTCATGTGGAGATCAGACTCCAGGGGCCCGTAAGAAACACTCAGAAGTGCAGACGCTCATCATCTGAGATCTTTGTTCCTCCAGTGTTCAGGGAAAAGCTTCACACTTAACTGTTACCGAGCTAAAAGGTTATATATTAATGTTGCAGTATAATTGCGCACGCTATACCAGGGGTGGTCCTTTTTAGGTGGGCTTCAGTGCCACTTCCTCAAGAAAGTTTATTATTCTCATGTGTTTTAAGTCTTGTCAGATCAAACTTTAAAGTGATTTTAAAGGGGGGGAGCAAGAAGAAGTCTCCATTAAAGCGCAAGACCCGTTACGTGAATTGAGATCCAATGCGGTGACGCGCACACACACACCACACACACACACACAGAAGCGCCCTCAGACAGCAGGTGCAAGGGCGGACTTCACCAATAAGTGAGGTAAGTGGCCACTTAGGGCCCCCGGGGAATCAGGGGGCCCCATCTTATATTTGCGAAACATATTTGGCAAACGCTCCAGTGTGTATTTGCGTTCTGGAGAGCGTCAGATGTTCACTCACCGCTCAAAGCACTGAGTTTTTGTCAAATGCTGTTCTGCAAGCTCGCGAATCCTCTCATTGATAATACGTGTGATACGATGTAAGTAAGAATTCATTGTGCATGCGACGCTTCATTTGATGATTCCATGGAAAAGGAAAATGAGCTGAAGTGAATGACAGCTTGAGGGAGCGCTCTTTGCACACTTTCTAGGCTGAATAATCCTGTCTGACTGTCTCAGAACAGATATATTAACCTCAGAGAAGAAAGCATTGTGTTTCATGATTTTATTTGTCTTGATGTTTCAAAATGACTCGATTGTGTGCTTTTCCTATGTGCACCGGCATGAACTGCTGCACACTCTTACAAAAGCACGAATGTGACGACTGGAGACTTTTTCAATTAATAATAGATTACATTTTCGATTTGTTTCTCGACAAACCCTACCGTATGCCCTCAGAACACTTGGAATACGGAACGAGTTGCATGGGATAATTTTATGACATTTGAATCATTTTTGTAAAAAGATTGAAGAAGGTTACAATTAATTAAATGAACAAGTACAAGCTTTTTTTTTATAATGTCGTCTTCTGTGATCTGAAAAGAATAAGCCTAATATGGCTTTAGAAAAGCATCAGGTTTGAATAATAATTTACTCAAGTTGTGAAGAGGTAAATAAACTATAAACTATGAGAGAGAGAGAGAGAGAGAGAGCAAAATAAGGGTTAGGCATAAAAGAGCACTAGTTATTGTGCTGGGGCCCCATACCTGAAATTTGCTTAGGGCCCCTCATGTCCGCCCCTGAGCAGGTGAATACCAAACTGAATTGTCTTTTGTGTCTTGAGCGCGTGTCCTAAAAGGTTGAAAACCCCTGGTTTAGAGTAGTGTATGTTTTCCATCTGAACGAAATTATTTTTATTTCTATAAAAAAAAACGATTTTAAAACGTGAAATGGTGAAATTTACGGTAAAATACCGGCAGCTGTGGTTGCCAAAACGTCACCGAAAAAAATATGTTAGGAACATTTTAGGTTTTCCAGACTTAACTAAAATTCACAATAAAAAAATGTAACAACTTTAGGTGTAAGATAAACCCCTAATGTACACAACTGATAAGAGAGAAAAAAACTAAGAAGAAACTGTTATTTAAATGAAAAAACATCAAATATGAAGTGTCATGCAGAGAATTCTGGGAGTATCAATTTACATTTTTTTAGCAATAGCTTTACAGAAAATGCAGAAAATTATACAATGACCATTTCTTTTTTATCACTTCCAAAATTCATAATTTAACAGTATTTTACTGTAAAATTACATTAAATGTAATTACAGATATTCACCATATGCTGTCTATTATGGAAACTTACTGTTACCCAGTTAACAGGTTTTTAGTGTAGCATTTTTAGTCTTTTAATGTTAAAATCTCAATCACTTTTTACAGTGTAGTGTTTATGTAACGCCATCATTCTTGTTATGTGCCAAATCACGGGACCCCAATCCCAATGCATGTTAAGTGTCTCTGTGTTCAGTAGTTAATTGTGCTGCGGTGATGTGTTGTGTTTAAACGGCCCGTTATTGTAGATTTTCCATCCGCTGTTATGTTCTCTGAGAGCAGTGTGTTGTTGCATTTAGTGGCGAGCTGAATTTTGCACTGAAGTGTATGAACGAGTGAGCGTTTCACTCTTACTCAGGTGAACTTCGGTGAGTTTTTGTACTAGTCAGTTAACCGTTTACATGATATTAACATCCAGTTCCTGTGACCTGAATCTGATCACACTTGTTAAGTGTAAAGCACCAAATACAGGTGTAAATGTGTTCTTATCCAATCACTGAAATGCATGTGACCACGTTTGCAGAGAAATGAACACTGAAGGACTTTTAAAAGCAATATTGAGTTTTTTGATGTGAGTAGATGTAAATGCATGTAGGCATGATATTAGAGACTCTCCGCTTGATGAAATCTCCTCACAAGTGTTCACAGGAGACCCGTGTTAATAACCCGCCATCACTAGAGATCAGATCACATGTGAGCGATTTCAAAAGCTCAATTTCTGACTTTCTGTCTCTCAGGATTTCAAGATCGGGCTCCGTCACTTTGTCTCTTTCTCGGCACAACACCTTTGAGCCACTAATGTCCTCAGATTTACCGGCGCCTCTGACGGTAGAGCCGCGGCTCGTAAAGCTCTGCGCTCGCTGATGGATGTGATGGGAGATTGTGAACGGAGAACGAGAGCGAGCTGGTGTTGTGACGGCTGTGATTTATGTCACTTCTGTAGGGAAGACAAACTCACTCGAGAGGAAAGTGGCGTCTCGCTGCGATTTACAGGCCCTCCGCTCGAGAAGGCCTGAACAATGAGCCAGTCTAGATATGAAAGCAGCTTTTATTTTATACAAATTTACAGCATGCTTTATTAAACCCTCGGGGCTGGTAAATCCACAGTGTTTTATTGGGTTTGTTTGTCTGGTTCAGCGAGAGGAGAAAGGTATGCAGTAACCAGACTCACAGCAGCTCATTAGTTAATAACCTTAATGGATTGATGAAGTGCTTTAAAGGGATAGTTCACCCAAAAATGAAAATTACCCCATGATTTACTCACACTCAAGCCATCCTAGGTGTATATGACTTTCTTCTTTCAGACGAATACAATCTGAGTTATATTTAAAAATGTCCTGGCTCTTCCAAGCTTTATAATGGCAGTGAATGGGTGTTATCTTTCAATAGTCCAGAAGAAGTCCAATAAAGCGAATTTATCCTTCATAAAAAGTGCCTCACACGACTCCGGGGGGTGAATAAACACACAATAGAACGCCGTTCCGGCGGATGACGTAGTGTAAGATCTGGTGAGAATATGCTAGTCTCGTGAGAACCAGCGTTTGTTTACAGGAGCAAAGGAAGCAAAGTTTCCTTACTTTAGCAAAGGAAACCCAGTCTCCTCTTTGGTTATATCGAAATCCTCCAACATTTTTCTTTACAAATCTTCGTTTTGTACTTCTAATTCGTGACCGGTGTTTTTACGCTTCGTCCTACGTCATCCGCCGGAATGAACACGCGTACGACGGTTAGCGGAAGCTAGAGATTACGGTTTATAAAGTTTTAAATATGGATATGTTTCTTAAACAAACGCATTGATTCGCTTCAGGAGGCCTTTATTCACCCCCCGGAGCCGTGTAAGGCACTTTTTATGATGGATGGATGCGCTTTATTTGACGTCTTTTGGACTATTGAAAGATAACACCCATTCACTATCATTATAAAGCTTGGAAGAGCCAGGACGTTTTTAATATAACTCGGATTGTATTCTTCTGAAAGAGGAAAGTCATATACACTAGGATGGCTTGAGGGTGAGTAATCATGGGGTAATTTTCTTTTTTGGGTGAACTATCCATTTAATGCTGTGAATCAGTCTGGCATTACAGGATATTTAGATAAAATTACTTCATTCTGATTTTAGATTATTCATGCAGTTAAAGTCTGATGTATTGGACAGATTATTTAATTGGCTAATATTTGGGATATTTTGGAGAATATTGACTGACAACTGTGCTTACTAGGCCAATTTTTGTCTGCAAAACCCCTTTGATTAATTATTTTCTGGAATTTGGCTTTTTAGATACAATTCTGACATATTAATTCATGCATAGTGAAAGTCTGGTGTCACTTTTCCTCTCTTTTGTCTTCTTTATCATTTACAACTATCTAATAGGCTGATGAATCAGACAGACTCATATTTGGGATATTTTGGAGATTATTGATTGATAACTGTGCTTATTTGGCCAATTAACTAAACTTCAGACTGCATAAAGTTTTTATATTTAATAGTTATTACAATGATATTAACTAATTAATTTCAGTTACACATTTTAGTGTCATTTATACACAATATTTGACTGCAGATTGCCAATATGTTGAGCTTATTTGGCCAAACCTCTTTTGATTAATTCTTTTTTGAATTTGGCTTTTTAGATACAATTCTGACATCTATTAATTCATGCATAGTCAAAATCTGCTGTCACTTTTCCTCTCTTTTGTCTTCTTTGTTATTTCTAACTAACTAATAGGCTGATGAATCAGACAGGCTGATACTTGTGATATTTTTGAGATTATTGACTGATAACTAGGGCTGAGTATTGTTCAGAATTTTTCGATATCAATACCGATACCTTGACTTCGATACCGGTTCCCGAACAATACATTACAATAAGATTACACATTACCTCAAAAAACTTTTTTTTTTTAGCTTGACTCAAAGACTGATCTCCTGAGCCACTGCACAAAGGAACAAAATGTATTCAACACAATAAATCAGTGCAAATAGTTTTAATAAAGTTCAAATAGGTCTCAGCTTAGACAGAATCATCATTTCTATTCATTGTCCACTGATGTACTGATGAGCATTAGCTTCTTCCAGCGCTGTCTGCCTGTGTTTTCTCTATTCTGAATCATTCGCTGCTCATATGTCACTCATATTACGCTTTCATAACCCGCCCTGTCTCCTGTGACGAACGTCCATTACACTCACGCATTCAGTTCTGTACATAAGAAACCCAGAGAAACATTTCTAAGGATGAAACGTGAAGCTAATAAGCACACGATTACGACACTATATGATTTGTATGTGATTTTCATGAGATTCAGCCTGTTTTCAATACAATACAGGTATGATATGAGCTACAAATATTTCAGCAAGATTATATGGCCAAAACACACATTGGCTCACAACACAGATTGAATTGAGGTGTGTAAATCAGCATAGAAAATAACAAACAAATTGCAAGCATAGATAAATATAATAGAACAAAGATACAAATGAAATGAAACAGTATTATTCAGAATCAAATGTGACTGCATAGTCTTCACTGTATAAATTAAATCTAATAAATCTGTGTTAAAGCTACAAAAGTGAGTTTTGTTGTTTGATTAACATTCATGACACAGAAAGCAACAGGAACATTAAGCTGCTGCTTCATTTTCTTTTTCAATTGTTTACCTTCACCTAAGCCATAAGCAACCGTGTTTACAGGGATACTGTCAGACACACATGCCTTTTGACATCATTTCATGCACAAATAGACGAAGTGAACAGAATTCAGTGTTCATGTGCATCTGCGTGGCTCTGTGTGTTCATCATTGAGCTCTGTTTTGTGCCTTCTCGCGCTCGAATGGTTTAAAATCGCTTGAATGTAAACCGACTGGACCTAAAGCACATGCAAATGATGAACCTTGGATTAAAAACTGTGCAATTAATCCAAGAATCGAACCGTGGTGCCTGGTCCATACGGATTAAGAATCTCTATACTAAACATATACGATATATCGTGCAGCACTAGACTGCGTATAAGACTGTGATTATTTAAGGCGAGACACTACAGGCTTGTGATTTGACCATAGAATGTCAGTATTGATGAATCAAGTGTTTACAGTAGTATAGTCATTGGCAGAAGAGGAAAATGAATAATCTCTCTGCTCAAAACACATAAGATCATGCTGCCGCTAGCACAGCAGGCCAAAATATTCACTGTTCGTCTCACTTAAATATTTATCAGCTGTCAGATGGTTTCAGGAATCAGCTGAAGTGTGACTGTTTCAGTGTGCTGATGTTTAAATGATGAATGTCGTGCTAGTAATATTGATGTGTCGTGATGATTTTACATGCTGCTGCCGTTTCTGTCAGGACGGATGTGAAGCTCTAGTGTGTAACGCCAAGATACTCAACAAGAGGCGTATTTCCTTACACATGTCTTCAGACATCTTGTCTGTGCAGAACTTGTGACGGCATGACTGTGCAGTTGCTAAGGAGTTCTGTGGTGGTTGCTAGGTGCTGTGCTTTCTGGCACCCAGGTGGACTAGTTTAAATAGATTTTTTAATAGACGTTTTGACATTTTTATCAGCGGTTAGAACGTTTGCATGGTGAAATATTCAGACAAGCTGCATCTCTAATTTCATTCCCTTTCAAACAGAGCAGCTACGGCTGTGCACATTTATATATTAGACTGTTATAGTATTTATTAATATTGTAAAAATAGCTTTTATTTGAGTTTGTTTTAGCAATTTTGTTACATCCTTGTTAAAGCTTTAATTTATTTTTTTATTTCTGTTTTAATATTTTTAGTACTTCAACTTGAACTTATTTTATTTAATTTAGTTTTTTAAATTCTCATCTAAAATTTTGTATTTCATCTTAATTTCATAAAATTTTAATATCATTGTTAATATAAGATAAATGTAAATATATTCAGTGATTCTGAAACATGTCATTCATTTTATCGACCAAATAAAACTTTTCTTTTTTTTTTACTTAAATTATTTTTATTTCCATTTTCACTTTAGTATTAAGCTTGATTTATGTTCAATTATTGCCAAAACAACATTTAACTTTTCATGTTGTTTTTTTAATTTAATGTTTTCATTCAGTATTTATTTTATTTCAATAAAGAAATTAAATTTTAATATTAGATAAGTGTAAATATAGTCCAATATACCGAATCAGAGCCGTTTATAAATCTGTTCAGTTTGCTATTGGTCATTTTTATATTTTGATTATTATTTTAATGATTTTTATTTAACCTTATTTTTATCTTGCGTTTTAAGTATTTTAGCACTAAATATCTTGTCTTTCAATTAATGCCAGCAACATTCTAATTTAGTTTTTTTTACGTTTAAGCTTTTTAAGATTGTTATTTAGTTCCTTACAGAAGTATTTTTAATATCACATAAATGGAAATATATTCAGTGCGGTGAGAAATGCATCTGAGCTGTATATAAATCTGTTCAGTTTGCTGATTCATTTTTATTGGGGTTAAATTTATTTTTAATTCTATTTTTGTTTTCGTAATTTTAGTACTTAAACTTTATTTTAGGTAGTTGCCAAGGCAACATTTCTTATTTTCATTAGTTTTTTAAAGGTTTTTTTATTTTTATTTTTAATACCAGATAAATGGAAACGTATTTAACGATTCAGCAAAATGTCATTCATTTTATCACCATCTTAAGAGTGCAATAAACTGAATCACAGAGCATTTATAAATCTGTTAATTTCGCTGATGGTTGCATTTCATTTATTGGAATAATTGGAGCTGTTGTGGATTTTAAGATTTCAGAGAAACGGCCACACACACTTAACACTTTCCAATCAGCACTTGATTCGCTTACTGATCTGTTTTTCCTGATTGTAGATTGAGTTTAGCTTAACAACAGTGATTCTCTGTTTCCTTTTCATCCGGATGCTCTTTTCTGTGTCTGTTTCTGTCTCTCTCAGCCTCAAACCTCTTCTATTTATAACATTAAAGGTTGATGGTCTGTGTGTGTGTGTGTATAGAGTGAAGTGTGTTGAGTGTGTGTAATGCTGAGGCCTCGGAGCGAGTGTGTACAGAGATAATTCACGTGTGAGCACCTCAAGTACCTTCACTCCCTTCAGTCCAAATAAACGCTGTATTTACACCGCAGCCGCAGCTCATAAAAGCACCTCTGAAGACAAAGCGCCCTTTATTCAGTGCTGTAGAGAGAGAGATGTACGTTTGCACATCAGGTTTCATAGGGGAATAGTGTTTTTGTTACCTACCTGGAGAAAGAGCTTGTTTTATTGTAATAGTTAGACATAAAAGATGTTGAATTTTGGACGCGATTGAGCTCAAACCTATTGTGATGTGGTAAGTTTGATTATGCAGGTTGCAAATGGAAAAAGAGAAGCATTTTCTTTTGTGTTCAGTTTATTATGTGTACAGTATTATGAGTTTTTTGTCGTTTGTATATATATTATGTGATATAGTTAAGTAACATCACACTAGTAAATGTGCTTTTTCCCTGAATATCTGCACAATGAGATATTGATTTTAAATAGCTGTTACTAAATCGATCAGCATTTTGAACAAATTGGGTGAGTAATTGATTCTGAAATCTAAATAAACGATTTCGTGAGCAAATCAGCCGTTTGAACGAATCAGTTGAATGAATGACTCAGTGACTCACTCAATAAGTTGCCACCTATTGGTGGTTTTAGTTTCGTATTAAAAGTATCATTTCTAAATGAATCAGCCAATTGAATGATTCATTGAATGACTCAGTGACTCACTCGTTAAGTTGCCACCTATTGGTGGGTTTAGTTTCGTATTAAAAGTATCATTTCTAAATGAATCAGCCATTTGAATGACTCAGTGACTCACTCATAAGTGCCAACATTTGATTTTTAGTTTCGTATTAAAGTATCATTTCTAAATGAATCAGCCATTTGAATGACTCAGTGACTCACTCGTTAAGTTGCCACCTATTGGTGATTTTAGTTTCGTATTAAAAGTATCATTTCTAAATGAATCAGCCATTTGAATGATTCATTGAATGACTCAGTGACTCACTCGTTACGTTGCCACCTATTGGTGGTTTTAGTTTCGTATTAAAAGTATCATTTCTAAATGAATCAGCCAATTGAATGATTCATTTAATGACTCAGTGACTCACTCGTTAAGTTGCCACCTATTGGTGGTTTAGTTTCGTATTAAAAGTATCATTTCTAAATGAATCAGCCATTTGAATGATTCATTGAATGACTCAGTGACTCACTCGTTAAGTTGCCACCTATTGGTGGGTTTAGTTTCGTATTAAAAGTATCATTTCTAAATGAATCAGCCATTTGAATGAATCAGTGACTCATTCATAAGTTGACACCGATGGTGGTGTTTAGTGTCGTAGGTAAAAGTATCATTGCGAATGAAAGCAATTGATGATGTCATTGAAATGGACTCATGACTACATCGGTTAATTTGGCCCCTATTGGTGGTTTAGTTCGTAATGTAAAGTACATTTCTAAATGAATCCCATTGAATGATTTGAATGACTCAGTGACTCACTCATTAAGTTGCCACCTATTGGTGGTTTTAGTTTCGTATTAAAAGTATCATTTCTAAATGAATCAGCCATTTGAATGATTCATTGAATGACTCAGTGACGCACTCATTAAGTTGCCACCTATTGGCGGTTTTAGTTTGGTATAAAAATATCATTTCTAAATGAATCAGCCATTTGAATGGTTCATTGAATGACTCAGTGACTCACTCATTAAGTTGCCACCCATTGGCTGTTTTTATTTTATATTTAAAGTATTGTTTCTAAATGAATGTGTCATTTTGAAAGAAACGGTTGAATTAATGACTCAATCGTGAAGTCGCCACCTTTTGACGGTTTTAATGTCATATATAAAGAATCAGTTCTAAATTAATCAGCCATTTGAACGGTTCATTGAATGACTCAGTGACTCACTCATTAAGCTGTCACCTATTGGCGGTTTTAGTTTAATAATTAAATTATTATTTCTAAACATCAGCTGTTGAAACAAATCATTTGAATGAATGTCACCACATATTAATCATTTAAAGTGTAATTTCTAAATGAATCAGTTGAATGAATGACTCGGTGACTCATTAGGCCGCAAACGATTAGAGGTTTTAGTTTCATATTTAAAGTATAGTTTCTAAACTAATCAGTTGAATGAAAGACTCACTGGCTCACTAAGTTGTCACGTATTGGTGGTTTTAGTTTCACATTTAAAGTATTCTAAACAAATCAGTTGAATGAATGACTCATTCATTGAGTAGATTCATAATTAAAGTATCATTTCTAAATGAATCAGTTGAATGAATGACTTAAAGAATTTTTAATTAAACTGACACCTCCTGATGGTTGTAGTTTCATATTTAAAGTACAATTTCTAAATGAATCAGTCGTTTAAACGAATTGGTTGAATGAATTCTTTTTAATACCCACTGTATGTGCCGTTTGATGTGTTGAATGTGCAGATGTGTCTGTCCAGCTTTGAGCTTCAGCATGTTTATTTATGACTCTGTTTCTCATTAATGGAGAAACCATTGCTGTCTGATTGAAAGCATGCTTTAGAAACAAATCAGAGGTAGATCTGCGTAACAGCTCTGACAAATTTGGGTTTTGCTCTCGCTCTCGTGTTATTTATCCAAAGCAAAGCTAATTAGTTTCAGAGCTGAAAGCGGAGCTTTGATTTGAATTGGAGATGCAGTTGCACTCGTCTAATGAACAGAGAAACTGGGTTAGAACTTATTCTAACGGGTGAATGTTTGCGCTGTGCTGCCGTCATTGTTGTGTGAGGCGTTTTCTTCTGGTGTTTGACCGGCGGGGTGGAGATCCTCTTCCTGATGGGAATCTTCAGAAAGTGTCTGCTTGTTTGCGTCCTGACAACATTCCACCGGTGGGAAGCATGTGAACATTCGTTCTGTGGCTTCTTGTAGATGCCAACAAATGAAATACAAAATGTACTTTTATCTCTCTCTCTCTCTCTCTTTTTTTTCCACAGCGTCATTTCATTGCAAGTTGATAGTTTATTTTACTCTAATTTGGGCTCTATGAAATCTGTTTAGTTTTTTTTCACAAATTCTGTGTTATTTTCTCCTAAATTCCATGTTTATGTTTTTTATTTTTTTGAATTCCTTTTTAATGGTTTAATTAAATTGAAAAAAAAATAATAGTGTTGTCTAATCAATTAAATTCATAAAGATTTAACAATTTAATAATTTATTAAACATTTATAAATAATAGGGCCCTACGGAATATTACATTTTTTTCCTCCAAATTTCTTTTTATTTTTCCCAAATTCTGTTTAATTTTTTCTCCAAAATTCTGTGTTCTGTGTTTAAATTTTTCTGGATTCCAGAACAGTTTCATTTAAATATAAAAGCATGTCTGATCAATTGAATTCATAAAACTTGATCAATTTAATAATTTATTAACATTTTTACAATAATAGGGCCCTATGAAATTTTTATTTAAAATTTTTTTGAAATTCTGTGTTGTGTATTTAAATTTCCTGGATTCCATGTTAGTTTAAATGTATATTTTAATAAACGCATGGTAATCAAATTAATTCATAAAACTTTAACAATTTAATCATTTATTACAATTTTAACCGTAATGGGACCCTATGAAATGTTAATTTTTTTCCCCCAAAAATTCTGTTTCTCCTGTTTTATTTTTTCTGGATTCCATTTTAATGGCTTAATTACATTTTAATAATCAAAAGCATCTCCAATTAATTGACTTTATTAAAACCTTAACAATTGAATCATTTATTACAATTTTAACAATAATAAAATATATATTTTTATTACATTTAATTTGACTTTTTTCCCAAAATTCTGTTTTATTTTTTTTTCTGAATTCCATATTAAATGTGTTAATTACATTTTAATAATAAAAAAACATGTCTCATTTATTAAAATGTTAACAATAATAGGGCCCTATGAATTTGTCTATTTTTATTTTTTGCCAGATTTGGTGACATTCCTCACTATACTGTAAATTCCATTTTTATGACTAGATTCTGCGATTCTGTCCATGTTTTCCTCGTTGTGGTAATCATAAAGCTCTAACCAATTGAATTTAGAGTGTTCCCTGATTGATTCCTGAAAGTTTGATATTTCTTAAAACTTGCCGTACTGCACTTAAAACAAGACGACTTAAACATTGTTTTTCACTCTCAAAAAAACCCTGTTGTCTTTGATGTCCAGCATATTGACCTCGGGTCACGACCTTTGACCTCTGCCTCAGCGTGAGTGTTTGAGATCTGAGAGACGTTAGTAGCTGCAGGAACTCCAGCCTGAAAACTTAATTCCTGCGACAAACGGATGTTAAAAACACGCGGCCCAATAAAGTGAATCACCTGCAATTAAGTCTCTAAACGATTCGCATTTTTGCAATGCTTTGGATGAAGGTCTGCGTGTCTGAACGAAAGTGAATCCTGCTCCAGTTATTGATGCTGCTGTTGTGAATTGCTCTTTATTGGGTTTATTTGTAATGGAAAAACAATTCTAAATAATAAAACATAAAAGGAAAATTTGCACTCAATGAGGAAAAGCCTGCGTTTTGTCGAAGTCGCAGTATTACGATCTATATTAGTGAGAGACTGATATATCAGCCTGTTCTTGAGACATTTGAGGTTGTTGGCAGTTCACTTGGATGATTAATGGAAGTTGTAGTTCCTTTGCGTGTCACTTTAACAATCTAGCATCTGTCTTGTAAATAGATAATGAATCATTTCTGATTTCAGTGTTTTTAGTCAATTTGCAGTAAATATTGTAGGGGGAAAATAAATGTTTGTTTGATTTCAGCAATGTTTATTTCCTTAAGTTCCTCTTTGCATCCTTGTGTTTTGTACGTTATCAGTTTGAGATTGGTTAGATTTTTTTAATGCTCATGAAAGAAGTCTCTTCTGCTCAACAAGACTTCATTTATTTGATTAAAAATACAGTAATATTTATATAATATTTAATCATTTATTAAAATTGTAATAATAGGGCCCTATAAAATGTTTTCATTTTTATTTTTAACCTAATTACGTGTTTTCTGTTTACGTTTTTTCTGGATTCCATTTATATGGTTTAATTACATTTTATTTATCAAAAAGCATGTGTAATCAATTGAATTCATAAAACTTTAACAATATAATAATATATTAAAATAGGGCCCAATGAAACGCTTTATTCAGAAATTCTGTGTTGTCTGTTTTAAGTTTTCTAGATTTTCTGTTTTATGATTTATGATTTAAGGCTGCATTCCTTTGATCAAAAATACAGTAAAAACAGAAACATTGTGACTATTATCCAGTGTTTAAAACCAGCTGTTTTCTATGAAATATCTGGTAAAATATAATTTATTCCTGTGATGCGCAGCTGTATTTTCAGCATCATTACTACAGTCTTCAGTGTCGCATGATCCTTCAGAAATTATTAATATGCTGATTTGATGCTCAAGAAACATTTCTTTTTGTTATCAATGTTGAAAACAGTTGCGCTGCACAAAAAATTTGTGGAAACTGATAGATTTGATTTCAACAGATGAACAGAAAGGTCCAAAGAAACAGATTTATGAAATAGAAATTTGTTGTAACATAATTTATCACTGGCTTTACTATCACATTTACATCAATTTAATGCTGAAAAAAGCCATTACTTTTGTTACAGTTTAGCATTCATTGCCATTAAATAAACCCATATCTCTTGACTTCTAGTGTTTATACACTGATAATACAGCAGGAATAACAAAGCCCACACACCAATGCGTTTACGGAGAAGGACGATCCCTCCCTATCATGACAGGAAGGGACAAGGCCAGCGTAAACAGCTAAAGACAGCGGAGGACGCAGAGTGTCGTAGTCCACTAAAGGAGGAATCACGCGGAACAGACGCTTAAATATTCACATGTGACGAACCGAGGTAGAAACCGCAGATGAGGATCGGACGCTGGAGCTTTCGTTTGGAGGTAGCAGCAGCGACAGTGAGATGTCATGTCAGTGACAGTCCACGGTGAGGATCAGAAGGATTGTGTGTGTGTGTGTGGGTGTGTGTGGTCTGTGCTGTTTCTGTGTGGTGGGTTGGTGTTGGGGTGTGTGCTGGTGTGTGTGTGTGTGAGCGTGTGTGTGTGTGTGTGTGTTTTTGTGTGTGTGTCTGTGTGTGTGTGGTGTGTTTGTGTTGGTGTGTGTCTGTGTGTGGTGTGTGTGTGTGTGTGGGGGGTGTGAGTGTGTGTGTGTGTGAGAGAATGTGTGTGTGTGTGTGTGTCTGTGTGGGTCTGTGTGTGTGTGTGTGTGTGTGTGTTGTGTGTGTGTGTGTGAGTGCGAGAGAGTATGTGGTGTGTGTGTGTGTTGTGTGTGGTCTGTGTGAGAGAGAGTAGTGTGTGTGTGTGTGTGTGGTATGAGAGTATGTGTAACTGTTGTGCGAAAGTGTGAGTGTGTGGTGCTTTCTGTGTAACGTGCGTAACGGGTGCTCGAATGTGTGAGTGAGTGTGTGTGTGAGTGCGTGCGCGTTTTTGTGACAAATGAGGACTAAATTTGTAAGGACAATGGTTATGACAGGTATTACAAGGAGAAGGTGACTTTTCGGGACATTACCCCATGTCCCCACTTTTAAAAACGCTTATAAATCACACAGAATGAGTGTATTGAAAATCTGAAATAGCACAAAGTTTCCTGTGAGGGTTAGGTTTAGGTGTAGTGTTGGTGTAGGGCAATAGAATATATGTTCTGTACAGTATAAAAACCATTACGCATATGGAGAGTCCCCACTTTTCACAAAAACAAACCTGTGTGTGTGTGTGTGTGGGTGGGTGTGTGTGTGTGTTGTGTGTGTGTGTTGTGTGTGTGTGTGCGTGTGTGTGTGTGGAGTGTTGTGTGTGTGTGTGCGTGTGTGTGGGTTTGTGTGTGTGTGTGGGTGTGTCTGAGTCTGGGGGTTTTTGTTTGTGGTGTGTGTGTGTGTGTGTGTGTGTGGCAGATAAGATTACCAGCATTCCTGTCGGGCGGCACAGGCAACTCTGACATGTTGTTCAGGCAGATGGGTAAATTATCTCTGTGTTGGGTGTGTTGTTGTGGTGTGTGGTGTGGCTTGGGTGTGTGGTGTGGTGGGTGTGTGTGTGTTGTGTGTGTTCTTCGTGAAAAAACACACCGGCTCCTTCTCGTCGTGATCCGGCAGCAGCTGCAGAGCTCGACTGAACTGCTTCCTGACAGACGTTTCAAAGTGGCTGTTTTTATTATGTAACCGCTTGTTAGTCATTCCCAAATTTAATGCATTATATAATATCTCATATTGGCAGGTTGGGACTCATGTGTAGGGGTGTGTGTGTGTTACAGTGTGTCTCTGTTTATTGGTGTTTCAGTCAGTCATAACCTATATTTATAAATCTATATTTACTCTATACATAAATCTATATTTATATCTGTATCAGCTACACTACCGTTCGAAATTTTGTTGTCAGCTTTTATTCATCAAGGACGTATTAAATTGATCAAAAGTGACATTAAATATTATAATGTTACAAAATATTTCTATTTCAAAGAAATGCTGTTCTATCTAACCTTTTATTCATCTGTGAATCCTGAAAAATAAAATGTCTCACCATTTCCACAAAAATATTGTGCAGCACAACTGTTTTCAACATTGATAACAATCAGAAATGTTTCTTGAGCAGTAAATCAGGATATTATACTGATTTCTGAAGCATCATGTGACACTGAAGACTGGAGTAATGATGCTGAAAATACAGCTTTGCATCACGGGAATAAATGCTGTCACGATAACAACTTTTTTGTTGTGCGATATATTGCCCCAGAAAAAATTGCCATAAGCGATATTATTGTATTTTTAAAGACCATTTTATGCCACTGAATATATAACCATAATGTAACAGCATAATAATGCAAGAAGGCCGACACACTTCCAAATGACAACAAACATTACATTTTTAAGAATATTTAGATCATGGAAAATAAGTATCAAAATATTCGTTACGTTAAAAACTTGAATAAAATAAATACACAGTGTCTAACAAAGAGGAGAAGTAACAAGTTACAAAAAAAAAAAAAAACACTGTAATGGAGATTCTTCCATCTACAGATATTTCCCTGACTTTTTCTCTGTAAATTAAGGCTGCACACTATTGCTGAGAAACACGAGCACTACTCAGCACTCAGATGTCCGTCAGATCCCTAAACAAGGCCATATCTGCAGATGAAACTTTGTTTGTAGAAGCATTATTTAAATGTGAACTAGCAGCTCATGACTGCACCACGTTATGTTCGAGAAGCTGCAGAAGACACAGGCGCGAGTGGAATGTACAAAACATGGTGACATTCATTTTTAAGTAAATATAATGGGCGATATATTGAGTCACCAAAAATTATTGAGGTCATGTACATAAATTGCGCGATAAGTCGATATATTGATTATTGAGACAGGCCTATGGGGCCTAGAAATAAATTACACTTTCACAGATATTCACATAGAAAACATTGGAATAATATTTCAGTTTTTACAATTTGTGGGCTTCTGCTTGTCCACTCGTCTTTTGACGACTGACCACAGGTTCTCTATGGGATTGAGATCCGGGGAGTTGCCTGGCCACAGATCCAAAATTTCAATGTAATGATCTTCGAGCCACTTCTTTATCACTCGTGCTTTGTGACACGGTGCTCCATCATGCTGGAAAATGCACGGATCATCACCAAATTGCTCGTGGATCGTTGGAAGAAGTCGCTCTTGCAGGACGTTTTGATACCATTCTTTATTCAGTGTTTTTGGGCAGAATTATGAGATAGCCCACTCCCTCGGTTGAAAAGCAAGCCCACACATGGATGGTCTCAGGATGCTTCACTGTTGGCACGTCACAGGACTCATGGTAGAGTTCACCTTTTCTTCTCCAAACAATCGATTTTCCAGATGTCTCAAACAGTCGGAAGGGAGCTTCATCAGAGAAAATAGCTCTGCATCGGTCTTCTGCTGTCCAATCCTTGTACTTCCTGCAGATTCCAGTCTGTCCTTGAGGTTTTTCTTGGAGAGAAGCAATTTCCATTTTTACCAATTTCCTTGCATGCAAGGCCATTTTGATTCAATGCGATGATGGGCTGGCTCGTGTTTCTTTTGGAGAAGAATGCTAAACAAGGATGCTATCTTCCCTCCTTTTCTAGCAATCAGTCTGCTCTGACAACTATTTGTTATGATCGTGATTAACCTGAATAAGTACTCATTACACTTCACATGTGCTGCGATAGATTAGTCGTTAGTGTTAGATGGTCATTTTGTGGCAGGAGCAAAAAACAGTAAAATTACTATTTAGTTTTTTTGTGAAAAGTTAATTTTTTTGGCCAGTGAAGCTTTTAGCGATTATTTAAATGCATCTGATCCTCTCTAACCGATAATCTAGAAACATGTGAAGGAACAGCACAACAGCTTAGCTGCAAACTTTGCAAAGCACAAAAATTATGTCCCTGCCAAAACTTTGGCACAGGACTGTAAGAAAAAAGTATCATTTGTTTGCGAGAACACTTGCTTTGGTAATTTAATTTCTCATGCCAAAAAATCAGAGTTGCACTCACGTAAGTTCATTCAAAAGTGTCCAAAGAATTGGGTCACTGTAGATTTAAAGGCCAAAAAATAATAAAATACAACACAGTAAAGGTCAGGTCAGTGGGAATATGTGCAAAATAAACCAATTCTATTAATCTATAATCTCTTATTTGCTTGAACTCAGGACCGAAATGACTGAGTGGCTACAGTGTGATAACGGTGGCTTTCATATGGAAACCAAATCATTACAGAAGTGCATAATGATCCTGCCCTGATGGGGGGCATAATGCAGAATGGATTTAGATGTTGGTGATTGAGCTGAGAGTCATCGTATAGTCAAAAATGTGATAAAAATGGCAGCCAACGGGCGGACAGAAACATGCGAACCTTTCAGGTAGTGCTGGTTTGGTGTGGGTATAAACTCAACTTAACCGTGTGTGTGTGTGTGTGGGGTGCTGTTGTGTGTGTGTGTGTTTGTGTGTGTTGTCTGTCAGTGTGTGTGTGTCTGTTGTGCATGGTGTGAGTGGGTGTGAGTGGATGTGAGGTGAGGAGTGCGGTGTGTGTGTGTGCGCGTTTTGTGACAAATGAGGACATAAATTTGTATAATGATAAAGGTATGACATAGGTATTACAAGGTGAAGGTGACTTTTCAGGACATTACCCATGTCCCCACTTTTCAAAACGCTTATAAATAACACAGAATGGAGTGTATTGAAAATACTTGAAATAGCACAAAGTCTCCTGTAAGAGGAAGGTTTAGGGGTAGGGTTGGTGTAGGGCAATACGGTCTGTACAGTATAAAAACAATTGTGACGCCGTTTCACTTGCCTTTTTCCGTCTTCTCCTATGGGAAGTCCCACTTTCCATAACAAACCTGTGTGTGGTGTGTGGTGTGTGAGTGTGTGTGTGTGAGAGAATGTGTGTCTGTGTGTGTGTGTGTGTGTGGGTGTGGGAGTGTGTGTGGGTGTGTGTCAGCGTTACTGGTGTGCTTTAGTGTTTGTAAAGAGCTGAGTGAGATATTGAGTCTCAGACCTGCTTTCACAGGCATTAATGATCCGCTTCAGACGTAATGAAACGAAACTGAACTTAATGAATTAGAAACTGGAAAACCAGAGTCAGCAGGATTTCCTGAGGCAGTGGTCTGTAATGCGTTTGCTTCAGACTCAGATTTTACCTCCCCCCCCCCCCCCCCCCCCCCCCCGAAACAATACATGACAAAACAAATAACCTGCACTGTAATGTTGGCAGGATCCACGTGTAAAATACATTAGTGTCTTTTCAATATAATAATAAATAGCTATATAAAAAGTAATGAGTGAACCAAAAAAATAAATACAATGAATATAAATTAAAAACTCCAACCAAATGTGAATAATTAAGTTTATTTTACGACAAAAAAACGTCTCGGTTACGTATGTAACCCTCGTTCCCTGAAGGAGGGAACGGAGACGTCACGTCGGAGGACCGACGAAATTGGGATCTCGCTTAGAGAGACTAATCCATTTTGAGTGTAAACTAAACGAGCCAATGTATATTGGCATGCGATTATTGCATCCAGCAGCTGCTGATCACAGCGTGAGCATAAAAAGGTAGCCGGTGCAACGCATACCAGTTTTCGCTGAGGAGCCGAGCCGGTGACCCTGCCGCTCAGCGGTGGTACAGGAGCTGTGGCGACGGGAGTGACGTCTCCGTTCCCTCCTTCAGGGAAACGAGGGTTACATGCGTAACTGAGACGTTCCCTTTCAGTCGGTCACTCTCGACGTCACGTCGGAGGACCGACGAAATTGGGATCCTACCAAAGGGCCACAGCTACTGCCCCTTCCAGTGTCCTGTGGAAGCCACCTGCGCCCCTATTTTTTGGCGTAGGCCAGGGCTTCTTCACAAGGGGACCAGCTACTGCTGCAAGGCACCCAATGAGTAAGACTGGATAACACCAGGAAAACGTACCCGTTCTACTTGGAACAGGGACGTTACGGAAGCTCCAACCTTCCCGAAGGAGGTTTCGGAAGCAATACACATATGAACATTCCATAGGTGCATATGGAAGAATGGAGGTGATTGAACCCTCTTGGAATGGCAGAAGTCTGCCGGGGAAACACGGGCTCAAGGCTATACCGTGGACTTTACACATATGAGATCCACTTAGGTCTTACATATGGAACCCAGCCTTCTACCGGTTCTCGAGGATTCAGCGAGTGAAGGCCTGGCGCCGGACGCTCCGCCACGTCAGGCTGCCGAGGGGACGGAGGAACTCAACAGGGTCTACGGTATGGACTCTCTGGAGTGATTTTGCAATCCGACCCGAAGCCGGGGCCTCTCAGTGCTTCTACCCATTTGAGGTGAGAACACAGGAGGATACCGGCTCCACACGAAGGCTATAGAATATAGCGAACGTGTTAGGGGTCGCCCAGCCCGCAGCCCTACAAATATCTGTCAGCGAGGCACCACGAGCCAGCGCCCAGGAGGATGCAACACCTCTAGTTGAGTGAGCTCGCAACCTGAGCGGGCAGGGCACACCCTGTGCCTGATAAGCCAGGGTGATGGCATCCACAATCCAGTGGGCCATCCTCTGCTTAGAGAAGGCATTCCCCTTCTGCCGGCCTCCATAACAGAAAAAGAGCTGATCTGAGGTCCTGAAGCTTTGCCTCCGGTCTACGTAGCACCTTAAGGCTCGGACGGGACAGAGCAAAGCTGGGGCTGGGTCTGCCTCCTCCGAGGGCAGCGCTTGGTGGTTCATCACCTGATCCCTGAAGGGAGTAGCGGTAACCTTGGGCACATAGCCGGGCCGGGCTGGGCCTCAGGGTTACCTGGGAATCAGACGGCCCGAACTCTAGGCACAAATCGTTGAACGAAAATGCGTGCAGGTCCCCTACCCTCTTGATGGAGGCCAATGCCAGCAGGAGCAAAGGCTTCATTGAGAGGAACTTCAGCTCAACAGTCTGCAAAGGCTCAAACGGGCCCTGCTGTAGTGCCGTGAGCACCAGACCAGTCCCAAGAGGGTATAGAGGGGGGCCTTGGAGGATTTAACCTTCTCGCCCCCCTAGGGAACCTGACGACCAAGTCATGCTTCCCAACGACCTCCCTTCTACGGGGTCGTGGTTAGCAGCAATCGCGGCGACATGAACTTTAAGGGTGGAGGGAGACAGCCTTCGCTCAAGCCCTTGCTGCAGAAAGGAAAGCACAAACACAATCGGGCATCTCCGGGGGTCTTCTCAACGAGAAGAACACCACTCAACAAACAGGCTCCACTTCAAAGCGTAGGCGTGTCTCAAAGACGGTGCTCTCGCTGAAGTGATGGAGTCAACTACCCCTTGGGGTAGGCCACCTAGAACCTCCGCGTCCCGTCCAGGGACCAGACATGAAGTTTCCAGAGGTCTGGACGCGGGTGCCAAAGGGTGCCCCGTCTATGAGTCAGTAAATCCTTCCTCAGAGGAAACGGCCAAGGAGGGGCTGTCGCGAGGATCATTAGTTCGGGGAACCAGGTCCGAGTAGGCCAATAGGGCGCCACCAGCAGGACCTGCTCCACGTCCTCCCTGACCTTGCACAGCAACAGTGCCAGAAGGCTCACTGGGGGAAAACGCATACTTGCGAAGGCCCCGCAGCCAGCTATGTGCCAGTGCGTCCGTGCCGAGTGTCCCCTCGGTCAGGGCGAAGAACAACTGACAGTGAGAGGTTTCTGGAGAGGCAAACAGGTCTACCTGAGCCGCACCGAAACGTCTCCAAAACAGCTGGACCATCTGGTGATGGAGTCGCCATTCTCCCGGGAGCACATCTCGGGACAGCTCGTCGGCTGCCCGGTTGAGCAGCCCAGGAATGTGAAAAGCACGAAGCGACCTCAGATGCTTCTGAATCCAGAGGAGGAGGTGGCGGGCGAGTTTCGACATGCGACGGGAGCGTAGACCGCTTTGGTGGTTGATGTACGCAACGGTCGCGGTGTTGTCCGTGCGGGCCAGTACATGCTTGCCTCGTAAGCGCCCTTTGAGACGCTTACGCAAGGCAAGCGTACTGCCAGCAACTCTAGGCAATTGATGTGCCAGGGCAGAGTCGGGCCCCGTCCAAACCCCTGACATTGCAAGCCCGTTGTACGTGGCCCCCCCGCCGGTGGTTGAGGCATCTGTGCAAACCACATCATGCCTGGAGACCTGCTCCAGGGGCACTCCTGCACGGAGGAACGCAAGGTCTGACCACGGGGTGAAGGTTTGGCGGCAGGCCGGTGTCACCTGGACCCGGAAGGTGCCGCGTTGCCACGCCCACCTCGGGACTCGGCCATGGAGCCAGTGCTGCAGCGGTCTCATATGGAGCAGCCCCAGTGGCGTGACTGCCGCCGTGGCCGCCATATGCCCCAGGAGCCTCTGAAACAAATTCAGTGGGACCGCCATCCTGCTCTTGAAATGTATTCAAGCAGTTAAACACCGACTGAGCACGTTCCTGCGTGAGGAGTGCTGTCTGTTCTACCGAGTCCAACTCCATACCAAGAAAAAAGATCTTCTGCGTCAGGGAGAGTTTGCTCTTTCCCCAGTTGACCTGAAGGCCCAACAGGCTGAGGTGTGAAAGCACCAAGTCCCTGTGCTCGCACAACTGATCCTGAGACTGGGCGAGTATGAGCCAATCGTCGAGGTAGTTGAGAATGCAAATGCCCTGTTCTCTCATGGGAACAAGGGCTGCCTCCGTAACTTTCGGAAAGACACGGGGCGACAGGGACAGCCCGAAGGGCAGGATCTTGTACTGATATGCACGTCCATCGAACGCGAACCACAGAAATGGTCTGCGGCGTGGAAGGATCGACACATGAAATTACGCATCTTTCAGGTCGATCGCTGCAAACCAGTCTTGGGGACGGATACACCTGAAAGTGCATTTCTGCGTGAGCATCTTGAACGGAAGCTTGTGAAGGGCCTGGTTCAAGATGTGCAGATCCAAGATTGGTCTTAACTCACCGCCTTTCTTGGGTACAATAAAGGAAGGGCTGTAAAACCCCGACCTCATAACGGCTGGAGGGACCGGCTCTATCGCACCTTTCGCCAGTAGGACTGCGATCTCTGCACGAAAGACAGGGGCATCTTCTGCTTTCACTGACGTAAAGTGGACGACCCTGAACCTGGGAGGGCACCGGGCGAACTGAATCACATAGCCGAGCCTGACGGTTCAAAGGAGACATCGAGACGGGCTGGGTAGCTCTAGCCAGGCTCCCAGACGCAGCGCAAGTGGCATCAACGGAACTACAGGCGTTCCCGCGGGGGCCAGTCAGTGTGATGAGTAAGAAAGCGGGACCCGGGCAAGGGAGTCTCTTGCCGCGGTCCGAAGGCCAGGGGTATGAGTGTGGCCACACTGAAGAGTTTGAAAGGGGTGCGTGGGTGTCAGTGGTGCGTCCTCACGATCGCCACTGCTGCTCACTGGCGAGAGAGGAGGGTGAGTTTGATACGCACTGGATCGTCCACAACCACCTGTCCCCTCTGGGGACCCAGAAATATAGGAATTGCTCTTTGTTGAGAATTTGGGTACCACCGACCGAGATGTCATTGGTGGAAAAATATTCTCCGCCTGGCCCTCCTCCGGGGAGGGAGTGGTGTGCTTACCATCTCATGAAGAGCACGTCCCTCCACCTCTGGGTCGCCCGTCTACGGGCCTCTTGCTCTCTCGCTTGCCACCAGGTTTGGAGGGGGCCTGGACCGGCGGGGCGGCTGCCCTGCGACCAGCTCAACGGCACAGCTTTGCTGGAGGCCGCAAGAGCTCTGCTCTTGTTTCGGCGGTGGCAGGTGGGCCACCCTCGGCGATGGCAGCAGCTGCACGCAGGATGTACCTGATGGCCTCAGTCCGCTCTGGTCAGCGGAGAACCGCTGGGCAAGCTCTCCACCGTGTCACCCGAAAGGCCAGCCTGGGACACGGGGGCGTTCAAGAAACGTGTCTCGTTCGTCTCGCGCATGTCAGCCAGTCACAACCAGAAATGGCACTCCCCGACCACCATAGTGGACATCGCACGAACCAGAGACCGCACCGTAACCTTCGTCACTCGCGGCGCAAGGTCCGCCGCGGTGCGGAGTTCTCTACGAACTTCCGGGTCGTGACCACCCTCATGCAAATCCCTCAGTGCCTTGGCCTGTTGCACTTGCAATCACGCCGTAGCGTGTAAGGCGGAGGCAGCTTCTCCAACGGTCGTATAGGCATCACTGGCCAGTCGAGTACCTACAGACCCAGTAGGGGAGGCACGGATTGCCCTGCCGGGTGGAGGCGGTATTAGAACACAACTGCATCACAACCGACCGCTCCACCAGGGGGACCATTGTAACCCCCTAGCTGCCCCACCATCGAGGGTGGTGAGGGAAGAGGATCCAGCAAATCAGTTTCTTGCAGTAAAAAGGTGCCGTCCACGACTTGTTGAGCTCCTCATTCACCTCCGGGAAGAAAGGCACCGAGGTGGGGTGCTGGCGTGGACCACCCTGAGAACCAATCGTGCAACTTTGAGGGCTCGGGACACGGTGAAAGTATTCACTCGAGCCCTACCCCTACGGTGGCGCGGGAAAGCATAGCCATTATTTCTGGATCCGATCCAGGCATAATTACGGTCCCGGAGGAGAGCAACGCACCCGAATCTTCCTCTCCAGAAAGCTCTAACTAACCCTCCGATGCTGCAATCGACATCCAATCATCGGGGGGAGCCTCGGAAGAAAAAGGTGGTACCCCCCAGAAGGGTCCAGCCTGCTCTACTGAAAGCTCCACTGGTTTCGCAGTGCCGGCGGGTTCGGGCATCCCCGGAGGGCAATTCCTCACCGTGACCGTAAGACCAGTCCGCCCACCGCTAGAAGAAGGACGCCCCCGGCTGCCACCAGAGGGAACCCCAGATCTAGGCGGTGGCACGGGCACTCTGCCCCCTTGCAGGAAACAGAGTCCGGTCCGCAACTCCGAGATGGACATACCCCCGCAATGGGAGCATGAGCAATCCACAAAAGCCACCTCAGCGTGCTTCATACCCAGACACAAGAGGCAGCGATCGTGAACATCACCCAGCGCCACGTAACGACCGCATCCAGAAACGCCCGAGTGATACGCTGTCTATAGCAAGACCCACATCGTCTTTATAAAGAAGTAACGTCAAGTTTGCCAAGCAACGTCGTCTTTAGAAAGACGCACCCGAAATTGCTCTTTTAGGGGAAAAAGCTCTTTTAGCGTGCTGAGGCGCACAGGGGAGATGATCATTTGCAACACAAACAGGGGGTAGTGCAGCCTGATGTGTGCAACCCACTCGACACGGGAAACCACCAATGCTGAAGCGCCGTCCGCCAACACGAAGCGCTCTCCAAGAGCGTGCTGAACTCGTCCAGTCTTCTTCTCTCAGTAGAGTAGTAAGGAGCAGAACGATGTGATCACTTGGCTCCGAAGCGAAAAGCTGAATATGCGCTGCATATGCTGCCTACTTATACTCATGCTGTGATCAGCGGCAGCTGGATGCATTAATTGCATGCCATTGTGCATTGGCTCGTTTAGTTTACACTCGAAGTAGATTGGTCCCTCTAAGCGAGATCCCAATTTCGTCGGTCCTCCGACGTGACGTCGAGAGTGACCGACTGAAAGGGAAATAGTTTGTGATAACATAGTACATTTTTAAGATTATAATTAGTTTTTGGCAGCAGTATGTTTGTTAAACTTTAAGTTTTCATGAAAAGAAACTAAGTATTTGACAAACAAATTATAGTTATGGGAATAACAAAAGATTTTGCTAAATTTCCAGTCAAAATATTTGAGATTAAGAATATTATATAATTATTTGCATTGATTCACAGCTTTACCAAATGTATTTTATGTTTTTAAAGCACATTTTTTTCATGTTTAATCGCTTTAAGTGTATTAAATTTACACAACAATCAACTAGTATTTGACCGACAAATTATATGAGATATTCTATTTACTATTTAAGATATATTCAATATTTGGTAAAATTCGATGTAAAAATTTGAGAAGGGAGAATTTTTTTGGATTATTTCATCATTTTGTTCATGCTTTACATCAACTGCTTAAGTTTATTTGACGAAAATAAACTAGTATTTATTTACCAATTTATATTTTTAGGATATACTCAATATTTTTGTTAAATGTCAGTTAAAATATTTCAGAATGGAGAATATTTTTATGATATATTGCATTGTTTTGTTTTTGCTTTACATCTATTTTTTAAGTTTATAAACTATTTGACTAACAAATAATATTTTTTTCTCAGCTTTCACAAATATTTGCTCAATATTTTTAAGTGCATGTTTAGAGTGTAGTTTTGTTCATGTTTTACATCTGTTATTAAACTTCATTTCAAGGAAATAAACTAGTATTTGACCAACAAATTATGTTTTTAGGATATACTTAATATTTGTGTTAAATTTCAATCTAAATATTTGAGAATGGAGAATATTTTAATGGTATATTTCCTTTAGTTCATGCTTTACATCTAATATTTAAGTTCATTTTATGAAAAAAAAATGTTTTTAGGATATTTTTAATATTTGTGTTAAATTTCAATCTAAATATTTGAGAATGGAGAATATTTTAATGGTATATTTCCTTTAGTTCATGCTTTACATCTAATATTTAAGTTCATTTTATGAAAAAAAAATGTTTTTAGGATATTTTTAATATTTGTGTTAAATTTCAATCTAAATATTTGAGAATGGAGAATATTTTAATGGTATATTTCCTTTAGTTCATGCTTTACATCTAATATTTAAGTTCATTTTATGAAAAAAAAATGTTTTTAGGATATTTTTAATATTTGTGTTAAATTTCAATCTAAATATTTGAGAATGGAGAATATTTTAATGGTATATTTCCTTTAGTTCATGCTTTACATCTAATATTTAAGTTCATTTTATGAAAAAACAAATGATGTTTTTAAGATATATTTAATATTTTTGTTTAATTCCCATCAAAATATTTTACACCTTTTTTTTTTAGCTTTAGTTATTTTACTTCAAGTTAAACTAAATGAAAATAAATGCTGTCTTGGCAACTAGCTGAAATAAAACAGTTTTTATGTTTTATTTTATTTCAGTTAATGTTTCTTTTGTTTCAAGTAATGAACTTTTTTTTATGTTCTTAGTTTTAGTTAACAGTAATAACCCTGGAAGGGATATTTTGCACATTTAAGCATAATGAGTGTGAACTTGTGCATGTAAACCTGTTGTTTGATATGGAGGCAGATGTAGTTAAAAACCAACCTGAGTGTTGCTGGTTTGATTCTCTTGTGGGTCAGTAATAAAGATCCAGTTGCGTGTGATATATTCAGGCTTCTTCAGCGCTCACGTGACTCCACGATATCAATCTCACAGACTCCATTAAAGAGGAGCACAAGGAGACGTGGAGATCAGGCTGAGCACTCAATGCTTTTAACCTAATTGTGACCCCTTGAGAAATGACAGTGACGTGAGCGTGTTTCATGATGAGCGGCTCGTTAGCAGATTACAAACACCACCGCGTCTGTGTGGATATTTAAATCAACTGGCCGACCGACAGCACTTATGGAGTTTTTATAACACGCATTTGTTCAAGCCGTTTATGAATCACACAATTCAATCAGAGAGTGAATGCTGTTTGAGTTTCTATTCAAAGAAACCTTCAAAGTCTCTTAAAAAGAGCTCATATTTGTTCTGTGAAGTTTCTCGAAAATCACATCAGCTTTAAAACAATTAGTATAGTATTTGAAAATCTATTCATACTGTACTTGCATATGCAGCTGTATTGAATTAGAATTAGAATTTTTTTCAATTCTTAGTTAATTTAATTTAGTAAATGTAATATTTGAAAATCTAATAATATTGTACTTGCATATGCAGCTGTATTGAATTAGAATTATAAATTTTTTCAATTCTTAATTTAATTTAGTAAATGTAATATTTGAAAATCTAATAATATTGTACTTGCATATGCAGCTGTATTGAATTAGAATTTTTTTTTTTACATTTATCTGAATTAATTGACTAATTTAGTGTTTGTGAAGTGCTTGAAAATCTAATAATATTGTACTTGCATATGCAGCTGTATTAGAATATTTTTAAATTCTAAGTTAATTTAATTTAGTAAATTTAGTACTTGCATAGCATTTTAAAAAATTTAATAATATTCTACTTGTATATGCAGCTGTATTTAATTAGAATAAAAAATTTAGTGATTTTTTACCATTTGTGAAGTCATATTCTACTTATATATGCAGCTTTTAATTCTTAGTTTAATTTACTAATTTTAGTATTTGTGTAGTATTTCAAAATCGAATATTATTTTACTTGTGTATGCAGCTGTATTGAATTAGATTTTTTTTGTATTCTTATGGTTAATTTAGTCATTTCTAAATTCTAATTTAGAAAATCGGAATAATATGCATTTGCATTAAATCAGAATTTAAAAAATACTTCTAATTAAGTTCGGCCATTTTACTGTTTGTTATATTTGAAGTCTAATATATTGTAGAGGGGCTGTATGTATGTATGTATCTATATCTATATATATTAATTTAATAAGTTTTATCAATTGTGTAGTATTGAAATCTACTAATATTACACTTGGATTATAAGCTGTATTGATTTAGAATATTTTCAAAATTTTAGTAAATTAATTAAATATTTGAGTGTTGTGAACTTGGAAAATCTAATAATATTATGTGTATGAGCTTATTGAAATTAGGGTTCTTTTTTTTTAAATTTTTGTTAATTGATTATTAGGATATATGATTATTAGTAACATTTTTTATATTTTGGCCATTTTATTCTTTGTGTAGTCATGAAAATCCACATATTTACTTGCCTATATATCTTTTGATTTAGAAGAATAGTTTTTTTTTAAATTTCTTAAAGGACTTAAAACATGCTTAAATGTAATTTAAGAGCATATGCTGCAAGGTTATTATAGTATTACATTTTTTAATTTGTTTTATCGTTTTCAAATTTGCTATAAAATTTAGTTTAGTTTTTATTAGTATCACTAATAAAAGATGGTAAAAGTATACAAATACACACCAAAATGAAGCAGTCGTGCCTTTGAAATCTTCACAAGTTGCGCTACATTATTATTTAAAAAAAAAAAATAAAAAAACGCACTGAATGATACATGTGTGTTGTGATTTTTAATTTGAAAATAAATGTACCTAATTTCTTTATGTCATGTCTTTTATCTTATTTAACCATAATCATGATACCATAACTGTCGTGTCTTGCTCACTTTCCCGTGAACAAACGCGCATGAATCATAAGTGGAACTTATGAAATGCAATAATATTGCCTTGACAACATTCAGTTTATTTGTAATGCTTCTGTAAAGGACTAACGGCCAAACACTGCAGAGTTTAAGGAGAGACAATGGCACTTAACATTAAAGGCATATCTAAATATGTTCTTTTCTTTTATGAAGAATTATAAGCGTATAGTTTATGCACATTTGTTCAAAACAGCCTGGCGGACTGTACACAAGATGTGGGCAAAAGTTGTTATGGTTTACAGCAAGGATGCGCGTTCTTCGTTGTCTATTTTTCTTCAAAGCACCAACTTAAAATGCCTATTTTGGTTTGATTGCTTGTGTCACATGAGGAAATAAATCATTTTGCCTTACTGATGCAGTAGCCTATTTAATGCGGGCACGGTTCAGGTCGCGGTCTTTATGTCAAACGGGTCGGGTACAGAATTAAACTGGTGCTGGCTGCTGTCGGATAACGGCTCGGGAGTTCTGTTAGGCCTATGTACTGCGGATGCAGGTTTACCTAACAGGACCCGTGCAGGACTCTGCTTTTTGCGTCTCTCCGTCAGATAACCTTTAAAGCAGCTCCTGGATATTTGGACGTGATGTTCTGAAGGAAAGTTGTGTGAAGCTTCTGGGGAATCTTGTCTTTCTACACACGTGGAGACGTGCTGCGGGGCCCTAATGTATTCAATTAGCTGCGATTGAACGGCCCCCTCGTGCTGCATTTGCTCTCCGGCAGAGCGCCGGCCGTAACCCCATTACATAATTGAAGCCTGGTTTCTGATCTGGAGCGCCGGACGGCTTCACAGATTTATTTTAGTATGGTTTACACAGAGCCTTTCACATGATGAACTCTCTCAAAATGACTTTGAAACGTTTGCCAGACGACCTTTATTTACGTCTGAGGTCAAGTTGGCCTTTCTGACAATCTTAATAGAGTGTCTAAAGGAAAAAAACTGCTTTATGGCAAAATGTCAGATTTTTTAAATGCAGCTGTATTACCTTTGAAGTATTATATATATAAATAATTTATTTAATTAGTAAATGTAGTATTTGCGAGCATTTGAAAATCTAATAATAATCTTCTTGTATATACAGCTGTATTGAATTAGAATACAGCTTATTAGAATACTTAGTTTAATTGAGTTAATTTAGAATTTATATAGTATGTGTCATTGAATATTTTACTTGTATATGCAGCTGTATAATAATATTTTTTAATTCTCAGTTACTTTAGCGATTTTACTATTTGTGTAGTATTTGACAATATTCTAATGGTGTATTGAATTAGAATAATTATTTAAATTCTTAATTTAGTTTAGTAAACTTAGACTTTGTGTAGGAATTGACGATCTTATAATATTATGGCATGTATCGTGCAGCTGTAATGAATATATGTGTTAGTTTTTTATTCTTAGGTCATTACTAATTTAGTTAATGTTCTATGTAGACCGATTTGAGATCAAATAATATTTATCCGATATGCAGTTGTATAATTATAAATTTAAAGAAGTTTCATTCTTAACGTCCATTTGATTTATGAATTTTAGAATCTGTGTAATATTTTGAATCTACTAATATCTGCTTGTATATGCAAAATATGTTAAAAATAGATAGTTAATTTATTTAGTAAATTTAGTATTTGTTTCATATTTGAGTAATCAAGTGTGGCCACCTCTGGTCGCTAATTGGGCATGACAAATTAAATTGTAATAAATGTATTATATATTGTCCTTTTAAAAATCTCTTTTACAGAAGTGACCTGGCCAAGATGCAGCATTACATTATCAGAAGAAAAACACAGTATCAAAACACAATTAAAAACATTTACAAACTGATTCTTCTTTTAACAGCTCATTTATCAAAAATCTAAAGGTGTTCGTTTTATAGTAACAGAGTGTTAAATTATTAGCATATACATATACTGAAACTATTAATATCGATTAAATAGTATGTTTTTACTAAATTTAAATACAACTTTTAATACAAGGTTATAGAATAAGGTGATATTGAAATATAGTTGAATATCAATTGTAATAAAGAAAGGATATAATCCAAATAAGCTAAAGGCACATATAAGGGCATTGATTTCTGCACTAGTGTTGTCACGGTACCCAAATTTCAGTATTCGGTACCAATACCAGTGAAAATCCACGGTTCTCGCTACCAAAGCAAAACACAAAAACATGCTAATTAAAACATTTGACTAGACTTTCATTTAATCCAAACTGTGTACACATGTAATTTTAAAGGGCTTTTAAAACCTTATAGAGTTATTCAGCCAAGAATAACAACTAACTAAGTTAGCTAAAAAAAAAAAAAAGCCAGAACTGCTTTTCTGACTGATATGACACAAACAATGTTAACCATCTGTACATTCTCTAACATTCTCTAAATATCATCATGTCCTCCTGTATTTTTAACCCTAATAAAAGGAGCATTATATATAGCAACTTGATTCTAATGCTCATTATATTAGCGTTAGCCGCGCTATGCTAACGATTAACTACTCTAATAACAGCGATGTTCATTTCAATCCGACATTCAAATTAAAATATTGAACAATATTCATAACATAAGCGGTGTTTCCCACAGACTAGCACTCTATTTGTGGAGGCATATATATGCAAACTCATTCTCTACCAGCAGGGGAGGGCTTGTAGAGGCAGAAGAAGCAACAGAGGTTTTCCCCGTAACGGCCTGTAATAAAGCAGCGCACAGCTCAACAAAACGCTGCTTTATCAGGCATACAGCAAGTGACATGAAAAAATGACATCCCATGAATTACATTATTACAGTGAGATACAAACTTCACCTGACATCTATTTGTGGCGGTGAGTTCTGATATTGTGGCGGGCCGCCACTAATAAATCAATGTATGGGAAAACTAACTGGTTTGTTAGTTTGGTGTGTTTCCTCGTTTTGAGGTCGCCACGTCTCAGTGCTTTTATGAAGAGAGCGCATCTGCGCACCTTTCGGATCGCGCATCAAGAACCGGGTACCGTAACGTTTGCATTGTTTTAGTACCGACATGGTACCGAAGTACCGGGTCTTCTGACAACACTATTCTGCCGTAATAAACATAATGCTACAGATGCTGGCAATAGATACACTTCTATTGAACCTGTAATAGTTCTTTCAAGGGTTTAAATGTGCAAAGTCAATCATTCAAGTCCCATTTCATGAATTTTGTTTGTTTGTCTTTTGATGCAGTATATCTTCATCTTCGTAATGAATAATTACTCTATAAGTATGTAGGGTGATATCAGGTAAATTGGGCCACTTTTTGGTTACTGGCTTGGGACACTAACAAAAAAACCCATGTATGACATTTAACTGTGTTCTTATGATTAATAATGACTGTTTTTAATATTTTTGTGTTGAATTGATGTAATAAAATATCATTGTTCATGCCCTACAGGTTTTGAAACATTAGCTGCTCCACATTTTTTGAGAGAGCAGTGTTCAGGTAAAATGGGCCAGTCAAACTGCAAAGTGAAATAGAGACATTTCTGATAAAACATATTTAATTTTATAATGTAACGGTGTAACATTGCTATTAAATTACATTAGAACATCAATTTAATCAATAAAACAAATGCCATTAAAAAATGTAACAATAACAAGTAGCGTTCACAGAGGCCATCAAGACATGGGTTATGAATCATTATTTCTAAATGTGCATTTGTTTTTTATTGATTTATCAACCCTATTATGGTGTCAGCCACTAGCGTGCTTTTTCTGGCGATGGTCTCAAAATGAGGCATTGCCATCACCCTGAGAACCCAGACAATAACATCCTGTGCTAAATGTCAAGTAAGTATGGAATCGTTTGAAATTCTTTGCAGTCATGGCATAACTTTTAAAGAGATATAGAAACTCAAACCTTAAATGGCCCATTTTACCTGATGGCCCAATTTGCCTGATCTCACCCTATATTACATCCCTTACATTCCAACATTTTCCATGTTTTTCCATGAAAGCCTGGCAGAGTCCATGAATGTTTTGATAAGGTCCGTCTCTGTTCTTTTAATGCACTGCATGGAAGTTTCTTTTCTTTAGACTGGCCTGTTTGTAGACCAGCGGCCACTGAACCTCCAGCTGTGTTTCATTTGCGTTCACAGTTTTCCTACAGCGTCACGCTCCGCACAGGAGGGATTTTCCAGGTGTTTCTTTAATCACGAGTGATTTGGGAGATGCAGGAATTGTATAAGGAAACATTCCTCGACGAGCAAAGCGATTTCTCTCCTAAAAAGCTTTATTCATTCAGTTTGAAGTAACTAGCAGACGAAATACTGGTTAGGCTTCTGTGTTTTGTTGTATCTGTAGTGTTGAGTGTTTTATAGTTTTTATTTTGTATAGTTTGTCTTAAATATTTCACTAATTTGCTTTTAATTCCATTTTAGTTTTGTTATTTTAGTATGAAAATGGGAAAGGGCCTTGGCAATTAGCTTTTTTTTCTTTTCAGTTAACATATATGTATTTATTTTTTATGTTTTTAGTTAACTATAATAACCCTGATTCTGATATGCAACACCCATTTTTTACAATGATGAATAAATGTCTTACACTACATTTTTCCACATCTCAGCGCTCCATTTAAGAGTAAATCAATATGCAAGGTTGTGTTACAATACATTACAATAATTCTTAGTACATTCATTAACTAGCAACACTGCACACATGCAATACAGAAATTAAATTAACGTTATTGATGGTCACATGTGCATGTTTCAACTATTCCTCAGTGGCTTCAAATTTATATAATGATGAAAGACCAATTCTGGATCATGTGATTGTTTTTATTTTTTGCATATGTATATTTATGTGCATAGCAATATTGTCTATTGTGTACTGTCCTGTCTATAGACTGTGGAGATGCATTCAAGTAATTGTACTTCATACGTGGTGCATATGGCAATAAACGACTTTGGCGTTTGATTTGAGTCCATCGAGATCGAAATAAACAGAGAAGTTCGTCAAATGAGATGATATGGTTCTTCTGGTGGCGTATGGAGTTCCTAAAGACTCCAGTTCATGTTCATCGTCTGCTGTCGCTGTCTGATGGAAATAAAGGTCTCGTCCATCAGCCGGTCGCGCTCGTTTGAATGGGATGTCTAATTGCACGAGTGATTGTTGCTGCAGTCGCTTCCTCGGCGTAACTAATCCGTCTTCATGCTCGTAACGACACTGCAGTCCTCTCCCAGTACACTGACAGAGGAATTGTCCACTTGTAGATGTGAAGCAAAGCTGTGCAAACTTTAAAAAGTGTAAATGTTTCATTCCTCATGCATTTCGTGCTTATATATGAAATAAATAATTAGCATACTGGTTGAACAGTCTTGCGAAGTTGTTGGTCGTGACTTTGTTGTTGTTTTACTGTAAGATGGTCATAATTTTATAGTATGTGGGGAAATGTTTAGTCCTAAATAAACAGTTTTAGCCTGAGCTGAACACGTTTACTGTAATACACACACACACTGAAAGCAGTGTTTTCATGCCAAACACTGATGGTGTGTGAAAGTGTTTCTCAGAGAGGTTTTGTGTGTATGTGTGTGTGTCTATTCTCAGGATTTTATTTCTTTCTCTCTGCTGAGATGTGAAATGGGTTTGTTTAGACATCACAGATCCACTGTAGAATTCAAATGGAGGTTGATTTCATGATGTTTAGCGGCTGATGCCAGTAGAAGTCCAGCCAGCGGTGGTTTTGGAGCAATTGTGTGTGTGTGATGGGGATGGTTGTGTCGTGAGTGCCTCAGTGCAGTGTGTGTGTGTGTGTGTTTCCACTGCAAAAACATTGAACACATAAAAAAATGATTGATAGTTTTTTCAGATCTGTTTAGATGATGAAGATGATGTTCACTCACAAGGGTGAGAAATTAATACTTTTATTCATCAAGGATGCACTAAATTGATCAAAAGTGACAGTAAAGACATTTATAATGTTACAAAAGATTTCTATTTCAAATAAATGCTGTTCTTTTGAGCTTTCTATTCATCTGTGAATCCTGAAAAATAAAATGTATCAGTTTCCACAAAAATATTAAAAGGCACAACTGTTTTCAACATCGATAATAATAACAAATGTTTCTTGAGCACCAAATCAGCACAGCATATTAGAATGATTTCTGAAGATAATGTGACACTGAAGAATGGAGTAATGAAAATTCAGCTTTGCATCACAGAAATACAGTACATGTTTACAGAGTTCACATTCGAAAAATTTTAAGTTGTAATATTATTTCACAATTTTACTGTATTTTTGACCAAATAAATGCAGCCTGGGTGAGCCCCCAGAAGAGACACAAACTTTCAAAAATCATAACTATTCCAGACTTTTGAACAGTAGATGTTTATATAAAGTCCAAGCACACCAGAGAAACAGACTGTGCAGATTGTGATTTAAAAAAAAATAAATAAAAAATGTATGTGCTGTAACTGTGTTTAGTGATCTTGTGTGTGCAGCTGCCATCTGGTCCGGGGGGGGGGGGGGGGGGGGACCGGGGGAACTGCTGCTGGCCGCTACTACTGAAGAGGGCTGACTGCATTGGTGGAGCCTCAACCAGCGTCTGACTGCAGCACCGACCGAGAGAGAGAGAGCCGCACTGCGAGAAGAGACTCTGGGACCCAAAGCACAGGTCACTCACTCACACACACACGCAAGCACACACTCACACACACTCTTTCTTATCACTCTCTCTCTCACTCACACACACACACAGCCTCACTCACACACTCTCACAGTCACACACACTCACACACTCTCACAGACACACACACTCTCACACACACTCTCTCTCTCACTCTCACACTCACACACACACACATGCACACACTCACACATACTCTCACACGCACACACACACACACACTCTCTCTCTTCACTCTCTCTCACTCAGCACACACTATGAACACACACACACACTCTCCACACACACACACACTCACTACACACACACACACACACACTCAGTCACTCACTCACTCACTCACACTCACGCACGCACACTCACACGCACGCACACAGACAGACAGACACACTGACTCACTCACTCACACTCTCACACGCACACACACTCACACACACTCTCTCTCTCACTCTCTCACACACACACACGCACATGCACACACTCACACATTACTCTACACGCACACCTCACAAAAACTCTCTCGCTCACTTCTCATCTCACGTCACCACACACATGCCACACACTCACACACACTCTCACACACACACAACAGCACACACTCACACACACACTCACTCACACACATTCACTCTCTCTCACACACTCACACACGCACACACACCGCTGTCAGATCCTGGCACACGACATATTTGCACACAACAAACCTGCATGCCTCTCTTCAGTGCATCCACTCTCCAATCCTCGCATCCATCTCATTGAAAACCAGCATCCATCCATAAAACAGAATCCCCCCGACGCACTTTCTTGATGCTGTTCCTGGTCTTACTGTGAACGATTCATCAGTGCATGTAATTATAACGGAAAAAATCTGTTTGCATTTGTAATCTACTTGCTCTAAAATGACTTGTCTTTTTGGTTGACATCACTTCGGCCACAAACTGAGCTTTGTGAGTTGATAAATAGCTAATAATTAGTCAAATAAAAATGCATACATCATTTTAAAATAGCAACAATCATAAAAAAACACTTACTAAAAAGATTAAATATTTTATCAAGTGACCATTAAGCGACATTACATAATCATGGACATGCAAATGTGTTGTGAAATTATGGAAATATTAACTTTTTGTTTTGTTGTGGTCAGTGTGTGGGCTGATATATATATATATATATATGATATATATCTATATATATATACAGTATATATACAGTGGTGTGACCTGATATGAGAAGGTTTTATACACATTTGTGTATTGTTATTATGTTGTAATACTACTATTATTATATAGTTTCTATAGTTTTATATATAGTTTTATTAATTTTTATTTCAATTATAGTTTTGTTTGAAGTTAAAAGCGGGGAATAAAAATGCGAGAAATGTGCTTTGGCTATCTTACTAATAACAATTTTTTTAACTAAGTATATATAATGTGTGTGTGTGTGTGTGTGTGTGTGGTGTGATTGCTTAATATATATTTATTTCAGTTGAGGTGATTAATAATGTTAATTTGAGAACCTTACACAAGACTTAGGGAACAAATTAAAATAAAATACATTTTCTATTGAAGAAAATGCCTGTATGTTTTTAGTTGTAGTTTACTATAATAACCCTGATTCTCGGTACTATAATAACCACTTGTTCACTCATGCAATGCAGATTCCTGCATGAATAAAACACTCAATTGCCTATTTTTTTATTGCCCCTGAATATTTTGAAGTATAACTAATCTGGCAGTTGCTAACTGTCTTAATCATATGTAACATAGATTCAAGTTGAATAGAAATATATAATCATAGATATAATATATATATATATTATCTACTATCAGTATAGGCATGGATGAATCACATAGTTAAGATGGTAAATGCATAAAGTCAGTTTTGAATTCAGCGTCTGACCTGTTTTCGGTGAACTTGAACCTGATTGATGTCATGCGTGTCATCGCTGCTCTTTAAAGTGTAAAAGTAATCAGTTTTCCATCACATTAACGTCTCACAGTTTCCCGTCATTAGCGTCATGTCTGTGTGGGTTTGATTGCTAATTAATCAGGCGTCTCTGGTTATCGCTCTAATGTTGAGACCCCAATTAACACTTTTACAACAGCTGATATTAATCATTAATTGTGTCCAGCAGCTCTTTGATGCTCTTTATCTGCAGTGTTGTATTTTTACTCGAAGGCACGTCTGTTGATGCATTATAAATCACGTTGATTTTTAAATGAAGTGTGTTTGATTACTGTGAAGAAGTGTTGTGTTATAAAGAAGTCCATTTTATTTTCTAAAGAATTGTGAGTGGTGTTTGACTGTGCAGAACCCAGCACAGTGATGCTTGGATGTTGCTAGGGTGGTTGCTATGCAGTTGCTAAGGGGTTTTGAGTGGTTTTCTATGTAGGTGCCTAGGGTTGTTATGGGTGGTTGCTAGGTGGTTGGTAGCATGTTGTTGGTGGTTTATTCTATGGCTTTGGTTGCTTTATTAATAAAAGTGTGTGTGTGTGTGTGTGTATAAATTAGTTTATAGTTTTTTTTTTTACATTTTGTTTATATTTTCCATTTTCTAAATTTTAGCTAATGTTTTAATGATTTGTTCGTGATTAGTTTTTGTTGGTTTTTTAATATGTTATTATAGTTTTAATTATTTTTTAATGAAAACTGAGAAATGTTGCCTTGGAAATAAGTTTTTTTCATATAATTCATATTTCATATTATGTTTTCCATTTTAGTTCAGTGAAAATATTTTAGTTTCAAAAGTAACAATTTTTTTATAGCTTTAGATTTAGTTGGGATTTTTTTTATAGGATGTTTTATCGTTTAAGAATCATAGTTTATTATGTGAGAGTGTAGGACCTCAATAGAACTGATATACGTCAACCGTGTTGATGGTTAGAAGAAGTTAACTAAGCTATAAAAAAAACTAAAACAATAAAAAAAAATGTACTTGAAATAGAATTAACATTTATGAAGTAAAATAAAATGTAAAAAATGTTTCATTGTTTGCATTAACTTTAACTAAAATAACTAAAACTAAGTAAAAATTAATAAAAAATATATAGACATTAAAAAAAAATAATAAAAAGTGACAAAAACACAACACAATTACTAAAACTTTAACTAAAATTAAAATAAAAACGAATTCAAAATATTAGTAAAAAGAATTGAATCATAATGATGATATAATAGTATCTCAGTGATACTAAAAGAACATGTTGGTCCATGTTTCTACATTTCTAATTGGTTGCACAGGCGTTTATGGTGACACATCGATGTAATTCTCAATCTGACAGCTAATTTGTCTGGTGTACATGCATGAAAAACACATCTGGACGCTAGTGATCCGCCGGTCTCCCATCACCCCCAGCGGTGAGACAGACTCCATCTGTCGCCGCTTCATGTTGACGTGAGCGACGTCAGGCCGTCAGCATCACATGAATGTTGAAGTAAACACGTTTCATCAGATCTGGTTTTTAAAGATTCTAGTCTAGTCCGTGTTACATATGATATGATGTGAGCCTCAAAGGTCACTGCTGCCTGACAGATCTCACTGGAGGAGGAAACTAAACTACGGCCGTTTCTGTGGAAGCCTGAGGCTCAGAAACAGAAATATTGGCAGGAAAGCAGCACACAGTTTTTGGGCCAATCAGAATCACTCTCTGCCTGTCAATCATTTTGTGAGTCCCTGTTTGCTGGCATCTGATTTGCCATTTGGGGCGGGGTTTAGGTAAGAGGGCGTGTATTTTGTTTGTTTTGTCTTTGTGCACATATTGTGTTTTTTTTTGTGTGTTTATTTTTATCTATATGTATTTTAGTTTTGATGAATAACTGAAGTTGTATGAAGCAATATGCATGAAATCTCATATAGCAAATTGAAATGTACATTCATTCATTCATTCATTCAGGACATCTGTGCCATTATAAGCAATTATAATTTCAGTTTTCAGGATCATTTAAAGTGAATTTGAAATATTGAGTACATGAATTGTATAGTCGTGTATATCCTCCTGTTTCCCGTTTTTAAGGATTATTCAGGTTTAGTAAAAATTAAACTAAGTAGTTGTACCACATAATTTTATATTGAAAAAAAAGTAATTTATATGTATGGCATATTTAATATATCTTTATATATTAAATAATAAATACAATAATGTTTTAATATTATTATTATAAATTATATTTATTATATATTTGAGTTATATTATATTCCATAATGGATAATATTATAATTTAAATAAATATTCCAGAGTAAAATAAAACAGAACAGAAATTATATCAATCATGATATATATCATTATCTTTGCCAGTGATAATGCACCTTTTCGATTTTCAGATCATTTAAAGTGAATTTAGAAATATCGTGTACTATATTTTATGGAATTTAAGTTGCTTTTTTTTAATAATCTGAAATGTGCTGCGAAACATGTGCATAATTTTATTTGTATAGCCCAATTCCCACATGCCGATAGTTTCAGTTTCGCTTTAAATAAATTTGTTTAGGCTTGCTGTTTATAATAAATGTTGTTTATTGTTGTTTACTTTAGATTCTCATTCTGTTCTGTTCTGAATCCTTACATTGAAACATTTTTTGTTGCAATGAAGGAACTAAAAATACAGTTGTGGGGTTTATGGTTATAATGGTTAAATATTCATTTTATTTTTCGGTATTATTTTGAAGTAATTCATACATGTGGTAGTTTTTTTTTCTCTCAACAATGCAATTTTGACCTGGTGCGACTTATTTTCTGGAATTTACGATGCTAAGTGTTCATTCTAGAGGTCGACCAGTTGATTGGTTTTGCCGATTAATCGGTACCGATAACCAATTGACAAAATTATCAGAAATCCATGCCGATAGTTTTTCCATTGCTGGAGCAGCAGAGAAGGGTTATGTTTGTTTTCATACAGTATCCATTCTAAAAATGATCGGTTGATTAATCGGTTATCAGCCAGTGCCGTCCAACCTAGTTATCAATATCGGTAAAACCCACTATCATTCGACCTCTAGTTCATTCATTCATTCTTTGCCAATGATCATTTTTGTTTAATGTTTATTGAAATTGTATTATGTATATACAGTATAATCATTATATTCACCATCTGTTCTCTAGTTATCAACCACCATTAAGATTCCCATATCAGTCAATCTGGAATTTTTTTTAAAAAATAAGTCTGAAAAGTGTAGGCGTTGTGGCTGTATTTGTAGGGTTCATGAAGGAATAGCTGAGACTGAAAAATGTGAAAGGAACGACCCTGAAAGATGCCATAAAGGGGTGAGACGGCCTCAGGCACATGCCTCAGTCTTGACCTTTGACCTCGACCCGGAGGTGTCTTGACCTTTGACCTGCAGCCTATTTCAGAGAGTGCTGTTAAGAGGGTCCATTCTCTTTGTGTTCAATACGCTCTTGTGCCTTTCCCTCAGTGTGTTTTCCCATAAAGCTACACTTTTCATCAAGCAGTCCCACACGTCCCAAATCCTCTCCTGAAACAAAGCGTGTATTGTTGCCAGCATGAATTACTGTTGAATCACAGCCATAAACATCAGCTGGCGTCCAGAAATGAGAGCAGCGAATCAAGGGTGTGCTGATTATTCGTGACACATCCGCTTAATGAAAAAACCCAAGCGAAAAGTGAAAACACATGCTGTGTCAAGCTGATAGTTGCATTGAGATCTTCAGTTACGTTTGACATCTCCGTTCTCTGGCCCTTTGTCTAGTTCTGGTTCAAAAACTGGTGAGTTTGCTGTATAACATCTGCATACACAGCATCTCCAATGAAACTGAGCCTCATAAATGACGAGCAACACATAAAACTCACAAGAGCCTTAACTCACTCTTGACTCCAGTGGATTCTCATTTGATTATATGTGTGAACATTTCTAACTTAATGACTTGATACTCTAATAAGCACAGCACCTAAATAAAACATCCTGTTTTATTTAGATTAACTATATAAGAAAAAAAAAATTATATACTTTACAATATATAATTGTCTAATTGATTAATCAAAAAATCAGCAATAAATCCAATATACGATTAGAGTGTAGAATAAATTTTATTTAATTTAAAAATATAAATTTTTTAATTAATAGTTATATTTTAGTATTTTTTAGTGTATATAATTATTAATACATTAAGAAAAAATATATTATAATTTAACAATTATTCTTGTATGTGTTTTTGTGTGTGCACCAGTGTATATAAATTAGGAAAAATGAAATTATATATATTTATATATATATATTATATATAATGTGTTTCAAATATTGCTTTAAAGTACCAAACTGTGCATATCATATATATCGTAAGATATAAATTATATATTAAATAATATAAAAATCTGTATTGATTTTCTATATAGTGTTCGCTATTGTAATAATTAGAAAAATTATATTGTATATTATAGCAAATATATGAGTATTGTAAATAAATGTATAAAGTGGTACTTATTTTATGTATATAATATAAGAAAAATATATTGCAAATTTATAATATTTGTGTTGTGTTCCAATATTTTACATAATTAGCTAATTTAATAAGTTTTATATATTATAAGAATATAGCTATTATATAAAAAATGTATATATGACAATGTATACTTATTTGTGTGTATATATAAATATATATATCTATAATATATTGTGTGTGTGTGTTGTGTGTGTGTGTGTGTGTGTGTGGTCAATCGTCCAACTATAAACAGGGCTATTCTTCATTATAGAGCAACCCTGCTATTAAGATAGGGAGGAAAACAGTGTATTGGAAGGCCTAAAAACAATTGATGATTTATATGGACAGAGGGCATGTTATTCACTTCAGGAGCTGAAAGAAAGGTTCACATTATTGGATAAAGGGGATTTCTGGAACTATATCCAATTAAACAGTAGTATAAGATCCGTGGGATATAAGCCCGGAGGAGAAGAAAGTGTCTTATTAGGGTTTCTGAAGCTCACAAACTCAGTACAAACCTTATCTTGTTTTTATAAGATTGCTGCAAACAAGATGTATGGGAGAAGTGACAATTTAAGAATAGTATTGGAGAAAGACTTGGAGGTGAATTTGAGGAGGGTATATGGGAGGCTGTAGTTTCTGGTATAGGTGAGAGAAGTTAGAAGCAATCTCATACACTACAAGATACTCCAGTAAAACTTCACAAGTTAGGTAGTGCTTCCTCCTGAAGTCCACTATCATCTCCAAAGTTTTGAGCGTGTTCAGCTCCAGGTTATTGTTAAGCCAGATGCTCAACTCTTGTCTGTAAGCCGGGAATGTCTCTGTGTTGGTGAGGCGGTGATGGTAGTTGGTCATCTGTGTCATCTGCAAATTTCAGGAGATTGACAGAGGGGTCTTTTGCAGTGCATTAGTTTGTATACAGGGAGAAGAGCAGTATCCCTGAGGGGCACCAGTGCTGATCGTGAGAGTCCTGGATGTGAGTTTCCCAGCCTCACTAGCTGCTGCCTGTCTGTCAGGAAGCTGGTGATCCACTGACAGACGGGGGAGGGCATGGAGAGCTGGGTCAGTTTGTATGAGAGAAGATCAGGCATGATCGTATTGAAGGCCGAACTGAAGTCTACAAATAAGATCCTTGCGTAATTCCCAGGTATGTCGAGGTGTTGCAGGATGTAATGCAGTCCTATGTTGACTGCATCATCCACAGACCTTTTTGCTCTGTAGGCAAACTGAAGAGGATTCAGCAAGGGTCCAACACCAAGTCTCTCAAATGACTTTCATGATCACAGTTGGGGAGGAGCGAACAGATATGTATAAATTATAGTCAGTGATTGGGGTTTTTTGGGGACTGGGATGATGGTGGAGTGTTTGAAGCAGCAGGGAACTTCACACAGCTCCAGAGATCTGTTGGTCAGCGCAGACTTTTAAACAGGCAGATGAAACACCATCTGGGCCTGGAAGCTTCTAGTCTGCTGCTTATGACGACCTGGGTCATCCTATACAAGACCTTAAGCGCAGGGTGAATAGGGAGGGATGGAGTAAGGGGGGTTGCAGGGGGGGTTGGTGAATGTGTGAAGTGCAGATCAGAGTGAGTGTGGGTTGTGAGACTGGGCTTTTCAAACTGGCAGTTAAACACATTCAGATCGTCAGCCAGTTGTTGATTCTCCACAGACTGCAGAGGTGGTGTCTTCTATTTAGTGATGTTCCTCAGAACAGTCCAGACTGGGGCCGGGTCGTTGGCTTAAAACTGTTTTTTAACTTTTAAGAGTAGCCTTTTTTTTTAGCCACTCTGATCTCCTTTGTCAGTCGGTTTCTGGCCTGTTTATAAAAGATTTTATCCCCACTTCTGTAAGCATCCTCTTTAGCTTGATGAAGCTGTTTGAGTAACAAAATGTCTAAATAATCAAAGCCAGGAAAAATAATGGGCTGGGATGTGCTGCTTAATTTAAAGGGATAGTTCACTCCAAAATGAAATTTCTGTCATTAATTAATCACCCTAATGTCGTTCCTAACCCGTAAGACCTTAGTTCATCTTCGGAACACAATTTAAGATATTTTTGATGAAATATGAGGGTTCTCTGACCATCCCATAAGACAGCAAGGTAACTACCATGTTCAAGGTCCAGAAAAGTACCAAGATGATTGACAAAGTAGTCCGTGTGACATCAGAGGTTCAACTGTAAAGTTACGAAGCTACGAGAATACTATTTTGCGCAAAGAAAAACAAAAGTAAGACCTTTATGGAATAGTAATTACCTTGCTGTCTATGGGAGGGTCGAGCCCTCAGATTTCATCAAAAATATATTAAATATTGTGTTCCGAAGATGAAAGAAGGTATTACAGGTTTGGAACGGCATGAGGATGAGTAATAATGACAGAATTTTCATTTTTGGGTGGAAACTAACCCTTTAAGGAGTTTGTCTCAGGTAAAACTTATAGAAGAAGAATGACTAAACACAGAACAAGCAAACAAAAACAGCAGAAGAGCTGCGGAGCTCAGCGCCAAAATAGACTGTACTTCGGACTATTTAAATGGCAGTGTGTAACATTTCTATGGTTGTTGGCGATTTTAGTTTGATAGCCTGCTGTGTCAAGTATGCTGGAACTGATATGTTGTGTCATGTGCGCGATCACTTGAATTTGTCTTATGACCAGCAGCAAAAAAGAACACAAAGATAAGAGTGAGACCTCATATGAAACTATAAAGGGTCTCATAACAACAAAACACCATGCTTTTCAAAATAAAGAAAAACATATTTTTGATGGCTTTCTGCCGTCTTGATTTCCTTTCCGTGAACTTGTTGTGCATTAGAAAAATGGAAAAACTCTGCATATAGAACTTGTCCAAGTTTTTCTTTGGTTTTGGTAATCTGTAAATTATTTAAGTCAAATATGTTTTGCAAATAGGGCTATTTATTTATTTTATATATGTGATTTTATTCAGTTTTTCACTGTTCATAGAATTGCTTATATTTAGGACTATATGCTATTTTATTTTATTTATTATAATTTGCACTTCTTTTTAATTCTTGCCAGTGTTTAAACTATTCAGCGCTCGCACGCTCTTCTGGAGACTGAGTGCTCATGCACACTCCAGCACACACGCATAACGCCAGGTTCACACATACTCGTGCTATTTCTGTATTAGTGATAGTATCGGCAGATACTGCTTCCTGTGATTGGCTCTAAAAATCCTGATCGGAGCACCCTTACTTTTTACAGACTTCATAATATTTCCACATATTTCAAGGTGTGAAGTAATATTTATATACAGGCGGAGCAAGATACTTCATCGCTTCGTCTGTGGCACATTATGATTAAGTTTATGCTGTCAATACAGAAGACAAACCAATGCGCCGCTGTCACTGCATGATTTGGGTGGCCATCCATGCCATTTTTACGGGACACGTCCTGGACAGGATTTCTATATTTGGATTGGCTTCCTGTTTTCATACTGCTGAAGGTAAGGATCAAAAAGTAGCTTGACGATAAATAGGGTGTGCAATTAATAGCTGTAATTATGGCGATCTTGTCAGTAAAGCCGTTTCCGTGATTAGTAGTAAATCGCCATCACCTGCTTTCAGATTGAGCAGCATTTAATACACAGAGCCGTAGTTCACTGACAATCTAGGCGATATCGCGTTCATAATCGAATGCGATTCATCTGCGATTATGAACGCGATATTGCCTAATTGTCAGTGATCTACGGCTTTTTAGTGAATGCTGCTCCATCTTAAGCAGGTGGAAAGGATTTACTACTATCAGGAACCGGGGCTTACGACGAGAACAGGAGAATGGACAATGCATGCAATTAATTTGCACAGCCTACCGAAACGAGCAAGCATTGTACATAATCGACCAATCATGGCACGTGAGAAGTTGGGATCTACAGAGAACGGTCAAAGTGATGCAAATACGTGTATATATTAGATGTGTTCATTTGACTTGAAGCGGCGCTGCCGCTTGTATGACACCAAAGTACAGCGATAGCGATTCAAAAGCATAAGGAGCTCTCACGGATGTCATACAACAATCGGTCTGCGCAGCGCAAACAGTCAAAACCTGGAGATTTTAGGCAGTATAGAAACCCTGGCCAGGATGTGTCCCGTAAAATGCATGGTCACCCTATGCATGATGGGCCAAAGTATCGGCCCCAAAGTGCATCGGCCCACCGGGAAAACACCCTATATGCCAGATGGCCAGTCCGACAGTGGAGTGTGTGCGCCGTGTGTGTGCTGGTTGTGTTCCTGTGCGTCTGTGCTTCATGACTAGCCTCATTGTGTTATAATTGTTGCTTGTGGTAGCGGGGAGTGTGTGTTTAACGGGTATTGTCTTGTCCTCGTTTGATGAGGATTGAGCGGGTTTGTGTTTTACACAGACGCTGTAACTTCCAGCCAGGAGAACACGCATTCCTCCAGATCATGCAGGAAGGGCGCCACAACGCATCCTCGGCCAGAAAGATGGGATTAATTCCACCGACGGAGAGCGGGTGTTCGGAGACGCTAAAACTCCGACATTTATCTGGATTCAGTCCGTTTGCAATAGATCACTTTAATCGGTGTTAGTTTGACGATGAGCAGTTAATTCTGTTCAGTTCATAGTTATTGAGTGACGCGCTGTTTTTATGGTTTCACGTAGTAGCTATAAGGAAGACAAACAATACGTCTATGCAGTTCACTACAGAAACATTCACTTAAACACCATTCTGTATGGAAGCCCAAAAACAAATAATGCGTTAAGGTTGTTCTGAGATTTAAAAAGTCAATAATTATGACATACAGGTCGAAATGATGACTTTAAAAATTAAAATTATATTTTCCCATATCAAATTTTCGAGATAAAGGTAAAAGATGCTATTTTATCATGATTTTTTTTAAATCTCATAATTATGGCTAAGTATGTCAATTTGGACTCGTAATTTTAAATATATATATAATTTTAAATGATCGTAATTTCGACTGTCATGATTAAAATTTTTTATAAATGGTTTTATTTAAATTTATCCAAGATAAAATATCTTTATTAAAAATGACAGAAACACAACAAAATTACTAAAACCTTCAAATTTAAACATGTATTAAAAATATATATCTAAATTCAAAATATCAACAAAAAATATAATAGTATAGCAATAATACCAAAATAACACTCGTTCGACAGTGTTTTTTGTTTTGTTCAGACATTTTTACAGTAACACAATACAAATGTACCTGAGATACAACACTGCATAAGATATTACAAATTTTAAAATCCCCTGAACCATTTAATTTGTCTTGTTTCGCTTGTTTTAAGCTGTATTTATGTTTAAATAATTTTTTACAGTATAATCCTGGATTACTGTAATTATGAGTCCAACTGGTCTTTGCCCACTTCGTATTAGAGGTTGCACAGATTTTGATGTTGTTTAGTCTGAAATTAAGAGTTTGTGCAGTTTAGGCTGTTTTTTTCCATGCTTGTGTGTGTGTGTGGTTTGTTTATGCTTGTGAGGGTCAGATGTCTTCAAAAATGTAGTGAAATATCATAACATGTGACGTGTGAGGACATTTAATGTCGTCGAAAACGGTCGTAAATGGTCCAGATGATGTTTGTCTGTAAATCTGACGATGTGCAGGTTTCTGTGAGAGTCAGATTTAGCAGAGAGAAAATATTAACCTGATCGAAAAACAATGGAAGTCTATGAGAGGAGCTCACTAAAATAATATAAGCTCTGTATATGTGTGTGTGTTTGAAGATTTCTTCTCTCACTTGTTTGTGTGTTTTTCTGAATGTGCTTTCTGCTGTTCTCAAGAGAGTTGCTCTCTCAACACCCTTTAGTTTTTGTGTGTGTGCGAGTGTGTGTGTGTGTTTGTGTGGTGTGTGTGTGTGGTGTGTGTGTTTTGTGTGTTTGAATGCGTGCATGCTGGAGGCGTGTTGTAGGTGTGTCTCTGCGTGTGTTGTGGTTGATGATTTCTCTCATCATACTGTGTGTGTTTCTGTAAGAGTTCTACCATGTCTATAGAGGTTGCATCTCTCAACCCTGTGTTTGTTTGTGTGCGTGCGTGCGTGTGTGTTTTTGTTGTTGTGTGTGTGTGTGTGTGTGATTCGTGTTGCATCGGTTTTTGTGTGGTGTGTCGCCTGTGTTTGTGTGTGGGTGTGTGTGTGTTTGTGAGAGAGAGAGTGTGTGTGATTGTGTGTGTGTGATTGTGTGTGTGATTGTGTGTGTGTGATTGTGTGTGTGAGAGAGAGAGTGTGTTTGTGTGTGTGTGTGTGTGAGAGAGTGTGTTGGTCTCTGTGTGTGTTTGTGTTGGTGGTTTGTGTGTGTGTTTGTGTGTTCACAGCATGTGTGGTGTTGTTTTGTCTCACCTTGCAGTTTTCCTCATGTACCTCTGCATTATTAATCCCAGTCCCCCGCGTGTTGTATGCGTTGTGAGGCAGTCTCATCTGCTGCAGGAGCAGTGAGAGGTTCAGAGAGGACGACGGCTGCGCTACGAGGAGCGCAGCACAGATGCTGCACAGCATCATCGCCGAACTGCCAACCAAGCAGATAGCCCTGCTGCAGGAGCCACCATCAGTCTACCACACACACACACACAACCTCGTACATGCCCGCATTCACACAGTCACACACCACACTGCACAGATGAAGTTGACTTGAGCAGAATTTCTGCCTGTAATAAATACTGATTGTTAAAACAAAGCACAATATTCAGTCCTGCTCGTCCAGTCATTAGATCTTCATCATAAGTGCTCATTTGAGTAGGCTGGGAAAATGTTTCTAGTCGACTCAGCTGGACATTTGTTCCTCACAGAGATCGCCAGGACATACACACACACACACACACACACACACACTTCTAAAATACACAAACACACAAACATTAATTAAACCATGGCTGCACACAAGTTGCTCAGAGGACGTTGTGTTTGGACCACAAATTTAACATATTGCATTTAGCAGAATCTTTAAATCCAAGCCAGCTTCACGTACTAGGACAAGCATAGCACACGTCCGTATTGTGTGTGTGTGTGTGTGTGGTGAGCACAGCTGTCTGAGGTCAGTCTGGTCTTCAGTGCCGGCGGTGGTCTTGTCTGCTGAGACTCCCGGTAGAGTTTTACCCTTCAGCACCTGACCGGAGACACGCAGATCATCGCTGTCTGAAATACTAAGCAATTACAAAATTATAATTTGCATAAAGATATTGAAAACTATTTTTAGGACTATTGCGTTTTTTAATGACATTTAAGCTAATTTATACACTTAAGTGGTGTGATTACGGTTTGAGTTCATCGGTGGAGGTGGAGGGGTGTTGGGGGGGGGGGTGGGTGTAGGTGCGTCATTGTTTGAGGGTAGGTGAGTTATGGGGGGGGGGGGGCCTGGCGATTAGATTCTCATCTGTAATACAGCCTGTTTTTTTTTTAAATTAAAAACAGGTTTAATTAAAGGCAGTACAACAAATACTACCCTGATGTGTGAACACTTTGTGTTTAATTGTCATAAAATAATAAAGGTATGTAATAAAGTTATAATAAAGATATAATAAAGGTAAAAGTAAAATAATAATAATATGGAAATAGTGTCATAATAATGCAAATACTAAGAATAATAATAATTCAGGCAATAATTTATAAGAAGAAATATAAAATTATATAACATGCGTAATAAAATGTCTTGAAAGTAATGTCATAATAATACTAATGTAAAATAAAAAATATAAATGTAAAATGATGTCATGAAAATAATGACAATAATGCAAATATAAAATAATACATGTACATGTAAATTTAAAAATGTCTTAAAAATAATGCCATAATGCAAAATAATAACTGTAAAACACTAGCTTAAAATAATACAAAATAATGAAAATGTAAAATAGTATTTAAACATAATAATTCTTGACAACAATGACACATAATGCAAATGTAAAATAATTTTCCATATAAGTAATCGCTGTCTTTACGAATATGGTCGTTATGAAATGAAAACTTAAAATAAAGTAAATATAATTGTCTTGAAAAAAAATAATGTCATATTCAAAATACTAATATACTTAAATAATAGTCATTAAAATAATGAAATGTAAAATATACAGTATAAAAAATAAAATATAATAATGTAAATATAAATGTAAATTAAATATACTGGGCTTAGCACATAATGTCAATAATGCAAAGGTACAATAATAAATATAAATGTAAAATAGTAATGTCATGATAATAATATCCTAATAATTCAAATGTAAAATAATATAATGAAAATAGTGTCATAATAATGCAAAGGTAAAATTGTAAATTTAAAATTTAGTGGCTTAATTTTCTTTATGCAAAATATCATTTTCCAACTGGATTGTATTACAAATATTGTTGGCTCTTTGACGAATTGCTTTGTTTCTCTTTTGTAAGTGGCTTTGGATAAAGACGTCCAATAAATGCATGAATGTAAATGCTGGCTGAAGTGTTGTCTATGAAGGCAGCTCTCTAGGGCTTGGAGCAGAGCTTCTGTCCACTTCTGTATTCACTGAACACCTTCCCTCTGAAGCCTCTTACTGTGATTTATAGCTTTGTGACTCTACTCCATGACAGATATCGGCTGCTTTAATGCTCCTTTAAATCTCCGTCTGGATAAATGTTACTCAAGCGCATCTCATCTTGTCATTTGGCCTGGGATCCAGCAGGAGATGAGTGTCTCCTTTCATCGTTTATTCTGAAGAGATCTCGCTCATCTTACTAAACGAACTGCATGAATATGAGCTCATGAATATTGAGTTGTGATGGGAGATGCGGTGAACTGGTGACTGTGTGTCCTGTTTTCACGTGCGTTCAGCTGCATGTAAATGAGATCAACTCCCGTGTTTAATTAGAAACGCCTCATATGTATGCAGCAGGTCGGGACGTTTGCATCCTCGTTAGGGAAATTAAAATATGCCAAATGACTCCAGGTCTCTGTTGACTATCATATTCATCCCTGAATCATAAATCTGTAATTTGATGCAGTTAACATAGCTTGAGTTAAATGCAATATTAAAGGGGAAATTAGTTTCTAATTTTGTAGCTTTTTATTATCTCAGAAATAAAAAATACGACTAAATGCAATTTATGTGTATTTGCTGATCGGTATGGAAACACACACACACACAAAAACAGAATTACAAGATGTATAAATGCAATAAAAAATAATGGAAAAAGGTACTTGCGACTCTTATGTCACAATTTGAAAAAAAAAAACAGAACTGCAAGATATTAACTCAGAATTGCGAGATATAAAAGAAAAAAAGTCGAAAAATTGCATGATGTTTTTTAGCTTTTTTATTAATATTTTTTATTCCAAGCAGAACAAAACACAGATTGCGGTGTCAACTCAGAATCCAGAGAAAAAGTCGAATGGGGATGAGAACAAATGTACTCGAATTGTAGACAAACTCAGAATTCCGAGAAAAAAGACACATTTTTGAGTTGTAAACTCAGAATTCCGAGAATTCCAAGAAAAAAAGTCTGAATAATGAGACAGAAACTCTGACTTCCGAGAATAAAATCATAATTGGAAACGAGAAAAAATTTTACTCAGAATTGCGTGAACAAAAGTCAGAATTGAGAGATGTAAACTCAGAATTCAGAGAAATCAGACCGATTTGTGAGATGTAAAATCAGAATTGCGAGAATAAAGTCAGAATTGAGAGATGTAAACTCAGAATTCAGAGAATAAACTTCGAATTCCGAGAAAAAAAATTTAAATTGTGAGACGTAAACTCTGAATTCTGAGAATAAAGTCAGAATTGGAAACGAGAAAAAATTTTACTCAGAATTGCGAGAACAAAAGTCAGAATTGTGAGATGTAAACTCAGAATTCAGAGAAAAAAGACACATTTTTGAGATGTAAACCCAGAATTCCAAAAATAAACTTCAAATTCAGAGAAAAAAAGTTAAAATTGCGAGACGTAAACTCTGAATTTCAAGAATAAAGTCAGAATTGGAAACGAGAAAAAATTTTACTCAGAATTGCGAGAACAAAAGTCAGAATTGCGAGTTGAAAACTCAGAATTCAGAGAAATCAGACCGATTTGTGAGATGTAAACTCAGAATTCCGAGAAAAAAGTCAGAATTGAGAGGGAAAATCATTATTATTATTTTTTTAATCTTTGGGGGAATCAAGCTTCTATAGATTGGTGTTCACACTTGAATCAAAATGACAGTATCAACAGAACATCTCCACACTTCCTGCGTTGACTCTCCTCATCCTTCATAACATCTCTGTGTGTTTCTCAGGGAGGAGGATGAGTTTTCCGAGCTTCGCTCCGATCTCAGTCACAGCCAGCAGGAAGTTAACGAGGACGACCGGAGCGTCGATCAGGACCCCGACCAGGCGTCCATCTCACTGCCTGAGAACCAGTCCACACTGGTCACTGCAGACATGGGTGAGGAGCTGAGCTGTTCAGTAAGACACAAAAAACCTGCTGGATTATTATATTTCCAAATCCACAGGAAACCTGACGGAAATCTGAAAAACATGATTTATGAGGGACTGAGTCTCACAGCAGCCTGCCAAAAACAGGTCCATATTGCATTCCAGCATAAAAAAAAAATTATATTTGATATATACATGAACATGCCTATTTTGGAAATATTACTTTTTTTAATGTTCATTAATATAATGCAAAAAAAGGTAACGTATTTACGTAACAGTAATGAACATTATGCAATATAAATGTGCTTAATTGTTATAATAATGAAAATGTACAATAATAATTACTTGAAAATAATGACATAATAATACAAATGTAAATATAAAATATAGTGTCTTATAAATAACGTTAAAATAATGCAAATGTAAAACAATAAATAATCATAAAAAATTATAATGTCATTAAAATAATAACATAAGGAAAATGTAAAATAAGTAATATAAATGTAAAATAGTAATGTAATGAAAATAATTACAGTGAAAATGTCAAATAATACATTTAAGTGTGGAATAATTCTTGTAAATATAAAATAATACTGACTTACAAATAATGTTGTAATAATGCAGATGTAAAATAATGAATATAATGTCAATCTAAAATAATAGTGTGATGAAAATAATGTTATAATGCAAATGTAATAAATGCAAATGTAAAATAATGTCATGAAAATAATGTTATAATAAACATTAAATAAGTATAATTATATTTTAATTATTGAACATCATGCCTATTTTTGGAAACTGCAATTAAAGAAAAAAATACTTTACAATTAAGCACATTTGAACGGCAAAATGTTCGTTACTGTAATGAAAGAAAAGTATGTAAAGTATTTTGGCCATTTTCTGTAAGGAAACCGTGTGGTCCTAAAAACAGGCTCATATTTTTATGCATTATATTTTTATTATTTGTCTATAAATTTGGAGATTCACCCTAATGACACTCCGTTATCTTCACACAGTGACTTTGAATGAGTTTGCATGGTTCTGGAGGTCACGTCTCTGTGTTTATCACTGCAGACTCATGGGAAATACTGGCCTCATTTACACACACAGACACCAGTGAGATCCAGTGTTTCTTCTAGACAGCAGTGAAGTTCATTAGAGAGCAAATAAAGGCTTTTGCTGAAAGAGAGAAACCTTCTTTGTGAGTGTGTTCAGTCTTGGTTTATAAGGACTCATTTTTCTGTGTGTAATCGTCGTCTTCGCTCTGCTTTCTGTTGTTTTTCACTCGATCGAGCCGATACGCTCCACACAAAAGCTTTTAAAGGCCTCGGCAGTCAGGATGCTGTCATTGTACCTTCAGCGGCTGTGATTCACTACCGCTGTATTGTATAGACATTCCCAGCATGCATCCGTCCCGTCTGTGAAAGGAAATGACAGATTCAGATTCTAGAAGCTTTATTGGAATGATTAAAACAGCTTTGCATTGCAAAAGTGTTAATAATGGAGTTGTTTTCAACGCGCTGTTAGAGAACTTAACTTTAACTGACATTTTTATTATATAGACTTTTAGTATCCTATATATTGTTGTAGTTTTTGTTATATTTTGAATTAGATTTTATTTTTAGATTTTCAGTTTTCATTTAAATTTTAGTTACATTTTTAGTAATTTTGTTGTTGTTGTTTTGTCATTTTTTGACATTTTTGTGAAGCTTTCGTTTATTTAGCTTTAGTTCGTTTTTCAGTTTTACTTAAACAAATCAAATGAAATGTTGTTTTGGGCCACTAGCTGAAATAAATAATTTTTATTTTTATTTTTTATATTTTATTTATTTCAGTTCATGTTTTTTTATTTTTCCAGCAGTGAATTGTTTTTATGCTTTTAGCTTTAATCACCCTGTTCGAACTTTAGTCATATAATATGCAATTTACTATTGTACTTATTATATAAATGTGTAGTATATATAATTTAGATTTTTATCATCTCCAAACGACTAGTTTATCCTTATATATAATATATACACAACACACACCACACATAACACACACACAACACCCCATGTAGTAATATAATGCTATACAAAACTAGTTATAAAAAAAAAAAATTTTTAGGTTGTCAAGTTGCAAATAACAAAACAAAAGGTTAAAGAATGTAATTAAAATGAGAAAAATAAGTTAGCATGAAGATGCTGACGAATCCCTTTTAAGTTAAAGGTCATACTTTAAATTAAAAAAAGATGTATATACACATCTTTTAATTAATATTATTTGTTTTATTTTGAGCAAAGCAGTTTCCATGAGTACAGACTCTCATTTACTTCATACAAAACTAAACTTCAGAATCATGCCAATAAAGTGATGCATCTCTAGTTGAAATGATCTTGGAGGTTCGATGTGAAGCGCTTCTGTTCATCCAGTGTTTTTCCCATGAGCGCTTTTATGTTTCATGGTTAATATATGACGGCACATTCCATGCAGTCGGGAACATTAATACAGCTCTGGATCAATAATCTGCTCATGTCAGCGATCATATTGATTCATATGAGTTCTGATTTTTCTATTTCATTTGCCTGCTTGATGCTGGATGAGCAGGTTATGCAAGAGACGTCATGGAGTTATCAGGTATAGTTAATGTAAATTATTGAATTTAACTCTGAGCACTGAGTTTGAGACACTGAGATCTCATCTGAAACTTTAGAAGAGACACATGGGAGATTACTGGGATCATTTTCTCAGGAGAAACATCTGAGAATCAGGAGATTTCAGAAAAAGTCTCAGTTTGCTCCCTATTTTGATCTCATTGCTGTCTGGGAGAAAAAGTTGAGACGTTATAGTAATTGTATGTGTGGTTTTTCTTTACTATACCTTTATATGATTTTCAAAACTTTTTTTTTGTGCTTATTTAAGCTGTTTATTTAATGTTTTCATGTTGCATTCTTTAATTTTACTGGTATTGTTAGCATTTTTTTTCTTTATGAATGACTCCGCTAAAACAGGATGCGAGTGCAGTTTCATGCTGGAGAAATTCCCAATAATGGACTCCAAGTTGACTGAGATGCATGTGTTTTTCCAGATAACTGCAGTGACCTGAACTCGGAGCTGCAGCGGGTTTTGACGGGGCTGGAGAGCGTCCTCTGCGGCCGTAAGAAGAGCACATGCAGCCTGTCCGTGGCAGAGGTGGACAGACACATCGAGCAACTGACCACTGCCAGCGAACACTGCGATCTGGCCATCAAGGTAAAACACCTGAGAGATGCAGTACAGCAGCCCACAGACTGGCTCATGCATGCAGTGCACAATACCACAAACTGCAGTCTGACCATTTCTGCATGTCACGTAGCTTAACTTTCAACTATACACTCTGACACTTTCGCAGCTCGATCTGGTAAAAACCTTTTAACATAGACGGGAAAAGACTTGGAAAATCTGGAAAACTTTGTCAAATTTGGTGCCTAGTTCTTTGGCGAAGAGTGACGCATGAAAGTTATTCACACGTGAAATAATCTGTGAATTCAGATCACGACATATTCCCACTAATTTCATCTGTTTTTCTATGCAACATCTTTCATAACTGTTTTTAATGATTTTGAAAGAAGTCTCTTCTGCTCACCAAGGCTGCATTTATTGATAAAAAATTAGTAAATATAATTAGAATTATTTTTACTATTTAAAATAAGTTTTCTATGTGAATACATTGTAAAATATAATTTATTCCTGTGATCATAGCTGAATTTTCAGCATCATTACTTCTCAGTCTTCAGTGTCACATGATCTTCAGAATCAGTATAATATTCTGATTTGCTGCTCAAGAAACATTTCTGATTATTATCAATGTTGAAAACAGTTGTGCTCCTTCATATTTCTGATGAAACCGTGATACATTTTATTGTTCATGATTCACAGATAAACAAAGTTTTAGAACAGAAATTTGAAATAGAACATTATAAATGTCTTTACTCCTACTTTTGATCAATTTAATGCATCCTTACTGAATAAAAGTATGAATTTCTTTAAAAAAAACTTTTAATATATGTTTTAGATTCACTCACGCCTAAATAGCTCACACACACAAAAAAGCTATGATTGGTCTCTTTACCTGTCAATCAGTCGGTCTCTTCCTAAGTGGGCGGTTCTTGTCCAAAATAAGCTGCAAAGTAGACTACACTTATATTACAATGTTTCATGCGAATAGTCAAAAGTCTGAGACTGTGGAGCTGAATGACTCTTCATTTCATATTTATTCCCACTTTTTCCTCATGCTCGTATTATCAATAATTCAATACAGACTGTAGGATGTGAGTGATGTCAGTAAAGTCTGATGTTTTGCTGCTGACTCACTGTTAGAAGAGCGTTTAGGCCTGTAGTTCCTGGACTGTTTTAGCACCAGAGTCGTCATCTCGGCCTCCAGCGCTGCTGATCCTGCATAAGTGTGTGACGCTTCATTTCACGGCTCTGCTGCGTAATTCGGTTTACTGGTGCGGTCAGACCGCTGCAGTTATAATAGTCTCCCGCTGCTTGCAAAACTGCTTTTTTTTCTCAGGAGAAACATCTGAGAAGCAGGAGACTTGAGCAAATGTCTTCATTTGCTTTGCATTTTGATCTCACTGCTGCTGTCTAGAAGAAACAATTAACAGATTATAATGAGTTTTCTGTATTTATTAATACTGTTATATGATTTAAAAAACCATTTTATTGTTTTTATTTTATTCTATTCATGTCTTTTCAAAACTGTTGGTTTTTTTCAGACTAGTGTAAAGAAAACATCCAAAAAAAACACATTGAAGTGTTTGTAGATTTCAGTTACAATCATAAAGATCAAGAAATGAGTTTTTTCTCCACTTCAGCAGCACTTACATGCACAAAACTTTAGAGTTTTATTCCTATCTCTATTCTGAAGGTTTTTACAGAGGGGTTTGTTTATATGTCATTCCCCTGGTTTTATTATTGCACTTCATCTATTTGCTTCTGTTGTTTTCAGTTACAATCCATATCTTTAAAGAGTTTTTTCTCCACTTCAGCAGCACTTACATACACCAACATTTACAGTTTTACTCCTATCTATATTCTGAAGAGTTTTACTGAGGGGTTTGTTCATATATCATTTGCATGGTTTAATTCTAGCATTTTATCTATTTGTGTCTGTAGATTTCAATTTAATCCATATTTTTAAAGGCTGTTTTCTCAAACTGAGTTTTTTCTCCACTTCAGCAGCACTTACAAACACCAAAACTTAGAGTTTTATTCTTATGTATATACTGAGGGTTTTTATAGAGGGGTTTGTTCATATATAATTTGCCTAGTTTTTTAGTACACTTTATCTATTTGAGTCTTTAGATTTCAATTACAATGCATATCTTTAAAGTTTTTTCTCCACTTCAGCAGCACTTACACACACACCAAACTTTACAGTTTTATTTTATTTATATTCTGAAGGATTTTACTGAGGGGTTTGATCATATATCATTCACCTGTTATGTATTTAACATTTAATTCCTAAAACATTGTGAAATGTTTTTTTTTCAGTCTGTCGAGAGTAAGGTAACTATTTTCTGATTTACAGAGTGATAAAAAGAGAAATAAAAAATCCCTTCTGTAAAAACCTTTAATTCTAATATTTCAGCAAAATCAAACAAGAATTTTGAACCTGGCTTCATCCAAGGTTCATATGGAAATTACAATACTAGACATATTGTATGTCAATGTGTTTTCCACCTCACAGAACACAGCAGCAAAATCCAATGCTAAGATTTTTGTTCTGGAAATACATGCAAAGTAATGCATATTTAAATAGATAATGCATTATTTGCATATTGAAACAACATTTCAGGAAACTTGCAATAGTAAACAATTGTCTTAATATACTCTGATTAATCAGCTGGGGAAGTATGGTGTATTAAAAAAAACAATTAGTTTTTTTTTTTTCACCATTTTTAAAAAAATTTAACCATTTCACTTGCGTTATTTACTTTATGAACTTTCTTTCCTATTATTGTTCAGCAAGCACTTTATAAACTGTTAATAAATAAAAAAAGCTGACTAAGTGATTCGAGTGCAGTTCATGTGGAAACGTCTCCCCTTTTGCTGAATAGCACTAAAAGAAAGAGTTTGTCCTAAAAAGTGTGCACTGCGCTTAATAAGTTTACTAAACCAGCATTGCATGAGTATTTTACAGATCAAGACCGCTTTCTATTTTTGTGTAAAATATCATCAATGGTTTATTTAAAAACTGACTGTGTAAGAGTCTTTAATGATTTTGAAAGAAGTCTCTTCTGCTCACCAAGGCTGCATTTATTTGATGAAAAATACAGTAAAATGTGAAATATTTTTACTATTTAAAATAACTGTTTTCTATGTGAATATATTGTGAAATATCATTTATTTCTGTGATCAAAGCTGAATTTTCAGAATCATTACTGGAGTCTTCAATGTCACATGATCTTCAGAAATCATTAAAATATGCTGATTTGCTGCTCAAGAAACTTCTGATTATTATCAATGTTGAAAATAGTTTTGCTGCTTAATATTTTTTTGTGTAAACTGTGATACATTTTATTTTTTCAGGATTCTTTGATAAATATAAAGTTCAAAAGAACAGCATTTATTTGAAATAGAAATGTGGTAATGTCGTATGAGTCTGAAACTAAGCTTGGCTAACTTGGTTTGTGTGATGTTTGTGTCTGTTTGCAGACGGTGGAGGAGATCGAGGGCGCTCTGGGCCGTGACTTCTACCCCAGTCTGTGTGAGGAGCGTGTGCGCTGGGAGAAGGAGCTGGCTGGACTCCGGGAGGAGAACGAGAGCCTGACGGCGATGCTGTGCAGTAAAGAGGAGGATCTCAACCGCACCAAAGCCACCATGAACGGCATCCGAGAGGAGCGAGACCGCCTGCGCAGACGTGTGAGTGACCGCGATCGTCAAACCATGCATTAAACATGAAACAAACTATTGCATTATGACAAATTACTACTGATTCATCATTTCGGTTTAGGGATTCAAACCAGCAACCTTTCTCCACTCATTAATAGTCTGTTTATAATCGAATTATTTTGTTCATATTCCAGGTAAGCTGGGGTTAAATATATGAGTATAATTCTTCCACTTTATTTAAACATGTTAATTTTATGTTTGTTATCTGTGACGATAAGAAAACAGTCAGTGGAAGAAATAGTTTGTGGAAGTATGTTATATTCATTGTATCATTAAATAACTGTGGTATGTGTTTGCTGTTTTTATGCAACTTTTTATGCAAATACTAATAATAATATATTTATCAAAAAAACTTATGATAAACTTTTAACTTTTTACTAAAATTTACTATAAATTACCTTAATTTATACTATAATTTACTATAAATTACTCTATTACAGTAATGAGTATCTAATCATAATCATCATTTACAAACAATTTCAAAAGTAAAACATCTGGACACATGCAGTAATGAGACTTTAGGGGTTAAATTAGATTACTTATCATGAAAATAAGACAAATTTAATGGTACTAAATTATATGATATATTATAGAGTTTTGTGCTCAGTTCTGATCACTGGAAGTCGTACGGTCTGATTCAGTCTCTTCCTGTGAGAAGAGAAAGTCATTAAAGTCTTATGGGAGATGCTGCTGGTCTTTCTGGGCCACAGATGCTCCTGTTTTTATTCTCGGCTGATGTTAATGACATTCAGGTGTTCACAGTCAGATCAGTCTCGCACACCAGCTGAAGTAAAAGTCCTAAAAATGAGATATTATTTGTTTGTCAAATGCATTTCTGGCAGACGCTTTTATCCGAAACGACTTGCATTGCATTTTAAGTATAAATATTATCAATATTGTAGTGCTATTCTAACTGTTTGAGCTACAGGAATGAATCAGTCCTGACTTCATGTTAGGAAGAGCATATTTACAAAATGAAATATCCAGTGGGATTTTACTTTCCCAGCCTGTTTCCTAATTAAAGAATCAGGGTGGACATTTTTTTAAATGTTGAATGTACAAATTATTTTGTACTCATTGTGTGTACAGTTGATGAAGAACATTTTCCCCCAGAATCTCATTACTCTAAAATATTTATATGTTGTATAAATTATACATTTATTTATTTTGTCTTTAAAATCAAACACTGAATTGTAATATATATATTTTTTAGAAAATAATAGAATTATAACAAAATAATCAAATATAATAAATAATATAAAATAAAGTCTACTATTGATCAAGACACTTATCCTAAAAAAATTTAATGAAAAAATAATAAATAAATAAAATTAATTCTACTATAACTATTATGCTCTTGATCAACACACTTAACCTAAATAAAATAAAATTGAAAAAGTAATAACACAAAATACAGTTGTTTTATTTGCGTAAAGCCAAAAAAATAAAAACACTTAAAATGACCTAAAACAAACTTTAATTAGTTGTGTTTGTCTTTTGACCAACATGGCATAAAAAACAGAAGTGTTATCTTTTTCAAAAAAATATAATTTGCTTTTATATGCACATTTGTGTCTCACGTCAGAAACACACTGAGACGCAGTAACGTGGTCTCAGCATCGCTACAATAAACCGATCCCGTCAGAAACAGCAAGCGATGCATCGGACCAATTCCACGAGCACGGACAGATTTCATTAGAGATAAATCGCAGGCCGTTTGTGTGTCATAGGTCTGACCCGGCTGTTTCTATAAAAGCCTTTGGCCTTTTTCACTCGATGCATTTCAAGACTAATCATATTAGTGTGCTAACCGGCTTCAGATGGCCAGATTCGATTACAGACCGCATCTAAAAGCAGCAGACTAATCGATCCAAACAGGTTTGTGCTGTGCTTTTTTCTGAGAGCGATCCGAGGACAGTGGCATTCCTTATTTAAGCTCAATACAAAGATCCATCAGCATTAGCATGTCCGTTTCTGTAGCACCAAAAGGATGACTCTTTGCAGCATTCATAAAAACTGGGGGATAAACCAGTGATAAAAAAATTTACTTTTCCATTGAGGAGTGAAATTTACCCCCTTAATGCATTAGAGTGCATTTTGACACTGAAGAGATACATAACAATTTCTAAAAACTGCATAGTTGTTAGTAAGGGAACAAACTTTGCAAGTGTTTTAAAGGGGTCATATGATGCGATTTCAAGTTTTCCTTTCTCTTTGGAGTGTTACAAGCTGATTGTGCATAGATAAGATCCCTGAAGTTGCAAAGATTAAAGTCTCAAATCCAAAAGAGATATTCTTTATAAATTTAAGACTCTGCCACGCCCCCCTAAAACGGCTCGTTCTAACACGCCCCCACATATCTACCTCACTATGTGGAAGTATTTGGGTAATGCCGCGTATATGTTCACACAAAGAATGAAGGCTTGGTTTCAGTAACCGCAGTTAGTGTTGATGCAGCATGTCAGAGAGACGCTGTGTGTTTCTAGGCAAAAGCAAATGCACTTTATTTGGCCTTCCGAAAGTAGATGCATTTAGGAATCTTTCAGATTACTTACAACAGAACAGCAATGCATTTTATGGACGACCGTTTCATGAACCTAGGAGAGGAGGTCATTCTGCCTTTGCTATGACAATCTGGCGCTTCTGACTCAGCTACTGTTTTGTTATTATTTCAAGTATTTGCTATTGACTGTTCAAACGCGGATTTTTGCGCATCGTGTGTGTGTTTGTGGTGGGTGCGGTGTGCGAGTGTGGTGAGAGCGAGCGAGCGAGCGAGAAGAGATCGATAGAGAGAGATGAGAGTAGACAGACAGGTCACATCCCAGTGGAGTCAGCTGTCTTAACCGTGGCTTGTGTACTGCAAATACATACGAGTATTATCACTGTGTCTGTCACGCGACTTTGTTGCCCTTTCGTGCTTGAACTGATGGTAAAACTAATGACATTATTTACTGTTTTTATATTTATTTTGAAAGATGAAGCTTGCGTTTATGGTAAGGGGTGTTACATTTCCGGCGAGTGCTTGCGGTGTTCGTCCAATCACAATGCACTGAGTCAGCTGGCAAATCTATTAGCAGACTGCGCTTGTCGGAAGGAGGGACTTTGTCGAAAACTAAGCGTTTGAGAGAGGCGGGGCATAGAGGACCGACAATAATGTCCAGTATGTTGAAAATAATGTGTTTTTTTTTTACCTTAAACCGCATAAACACATTTCTTTACACCAAATACACAAAATAATGATCTTTAAAAAAAGCATCATATGACCCCTTTACGATTTTAAAACACTTTTTTTTTTTTTTCAGATTTTGATAATTCTTTTTAAGAAGATATAACCATGTTTGGGTTCGATTCATTTTGTCTGGGGTCATGTATTGAAGTACATTAACTGGTCTACAATACTTTATTGTAAATTTATCTAGGAGTTATATGATGCCAAAATATATTTAGCCGTTTCCCCATATCTCACACACTTTTGGAAAATGTTGTTGATGAACATGAATATGTACGTCTATTGACCAAAATTTATAGTTTTGTAAATAAATTAATTTACTTTGTTTGAAACCTTTTCAAAATAATAGTTATGTTGTTTTAATGTTGTTTTGTTAGAAATAAATATGAAGGTTTCAAAAATGTAGACTGTTTTTGAGCAATCATGAGTTATAAAGCCAAAGGAATTGAATTAAATTGTATTCATTCTATTGAGGTTAATACTAATAATTCTCAGGTTATGTTCTTATAAATTTCATACAATAATATATTCAAGTAAGATTTCTCATCAATAGTGAAAAATATACAAATATATATTTTGTCAAGTCACCTTAATTTATGTAGTGCTTTATACAATACAGATTGTGTCACAGCAGCTTTACAGTTTTAAACAGGAAAACGAGTGCTGATAATGCAAGAGGACAATAGTAAACACTAAATTTTTCATTTAAAGTCAGTTCATTATACTAAGCAAGCCAAAGGCGACAGTGGCAAGGAACCAAAACTCCATCTGTGACAGAAATGGAAAAAAACAGGCTCAGTCGGGGGGAAACCAGCATGGCGTGGTTTAATTCCAGGCTGCAACACAGGTGAAGAGGACTTGTCTGGTTACCGTGGTCTTGTGCCGATGGCTGTCTAGATGTCGAAGTTTTCACAGGGGATCTGTCTCTAGGGTTCATCTAGTTGACATGGTCTGCGCTGATATTCAGGGCTGTAGAGGTTGTCTCTAGTTGCTGATCCACCATCTGGTCTGGATATGGGGGACTGGTCCGGGTGGCAGAGAGAGTCGTCTTCTCTATGGATTCTTCGTTCTAAATCCTGACTGTAAAGTACGGGCTGTGAACGATTTTGGAAAATATCTGTTATGCGATTGTTTTTTTTTACCAATATTGCGAATTGCGGTGTTAATATGCAATTATTTTTTTAAAGCTCTTTTATGTTCTGTATTATTCAACAAAGGCAAGCTATAAATTATTGTATAGTACGACCAACACACTATTAGATAGATTAAACATAAATGTTATTTTCTGTAGGCCTATATGTTACGATGAAATCAGGTGATGCATGAATTGATATGAATGACATTTTTGTTTAACATCTACAATCACAGTATATTGGCTGATTTGTTGAACTTCCAACCTTGTTAGCATGTAATAATTATGACAACATAAATCACTGACAAATAAGCCTGGTGTAACATTAATATGAAAGTCAGTAACAAAATCACACAAACTAAAATAGATTGCAGAAATATAAAAACAATTCTGTTGCTTTACCACACTACTTTGGGAAATTCAAAGTCACTGTAATAAACATATATAAACATGTGCACTGCACTAAACACTGTCTGTTAACTTAAGAACAGTGGTTCTCAAACTTTTTTGGTCACGCCCCACTTTAAACCTATAAAAAAAATCTGCCACCCTTTCCCAAATCCCCATTCCACCTCAGACTACCAAATAATTTCACTAAACATTATATAAAATGTATACGTTTTTTTAATTTAACAAACCTACGTGGAAAAAAAAACACCTGCATCCCTTGTAAACATTGAAAATGAGTATAAGAGAGAATAACTTATTATTATTATTCTCTCTCTGTTATTTATTTTTTGTGGGTTTCTTGCTGTCCACTAAGGCATAGGACACACAGGCTTTCCTCCTCACCAACGACATTAAACACTGTGTCTACACCGGACACGAGCGGCAAGACCGATGGGTGTGTGTCATCAAAGTACTGTGAGAGCTATAAGAGAGCGCGGACATCTCCTTATGCCTTCTCTCGCCATACTTTGATGTCATACACCAATCGATCTTCAAGTCGAACACACCTCTTTACGCTCGCATGTCACGTGACCGTGTAATCGCAGCCTCTGTGATTGAAAAATCGTGATATTATCGTAAATGCAATTAATCGTTCAGCCCTACTGGAAATCCTCACAGATAACATTTCTCTCTAAGAAGAAACAAAGCTGAGAGGATACTGCCTTTTCTCGTATTTTTGACAGAAAAGGGAGATTTGAGATCAGTCTGTAATTAACACATTCTTTAGGATCAAGTCTTGGTTTTTTAATGAGAGGCTTAAAGGGGTCATATGATGCTTTTTTTAAAGATCATTATTTTATGTATTTGGTGTAACAGAATATGTTGACATGCTTTAACGTTCAAAAAACACTTTTTTTTTTTTTTCAAATACTGTACATTATTGTAGGTTCCTCTATGCCCCGCCTCTCTCAAACACGTCGTTTTCTACAAAGTCCCTCCTTCCGACAAGCGCAGTCTGCTCTGATTGGCCAGCTGACCCAGTGCATTGTGATTGGCTGAACCCCGCAAGCACTCGTCGGAAATGTAAACGCCCCTACCATAAATCAACCAGCTTCATCTTTCAAAATAAATGTAAGACAGAGCCCGAAAGGGGAACAGAGTTGTGTGACAGACACAGTGATGAAGCTGTATGTGTTTGCAGTACACAAGCCACGGTTAAGACAGCTGACTCCACTGTGATGTGACCCTGTCTCTCTCTCTCTCAACACACACACACACACACACCCACACACACACCGATGCGCACACTCCGCTTGAACAGTCATAGCAAATACTTAAAAAACTAATAACCAAACATTAGTAGCTGATTCAGAAGCGCCAGATTGTTATAGCAAAGTCAGAATTATCTCCTCTCTTAGGTTCACGAAACGGTTGTCCATAAAATGCATTGTTGTTCTGTTGTAAGTGATCTTAATGATTCCTAAATGCATCTATTTTCGGAAGACCAAATAAAGTGCTTTTGTTTTCTCCTAGAAACACACAGCGTCTCCCTGCATGCTGCTTCAACACTAACTGCGGTTACTGGAAACCACGTCTTCTTTCTTTGCGTGCACATTTTGGGCGGCATTATGCTAATATTTCCAGATAGTGAGGTAGATATGTGGGGACGTGTTAGAACAAGCCGTTTTAGTCCGCCTTCGTTTGGCAGCGTCTAACTTGTGTAAATAATATCTCTTTGGGGGTGTTGCGGACTTAGTCTTTGAACTTCAGGGATCTCTTATCCTATTGCCCAATCGCTTGTAACACTCCAAGAGAAGTGAAACCACTTGAAATCGCATCAATATGGCCCCTTTAATATACAGCCAATTTTGAAGGCTGTTCAGGGACATATCTGTAAAGACATTGATGAATCTTCCCTTCACAACCTTTTCAGAATTGCTAGCGAATCTATGACCACTCTCTGAATCAACCTCTTTTGTCGCTTATTTAGAGTGGAATATGGGTTCTTACATCTACAGTCCTCTGTTGGGTTTGATGATTTGACAGAGTTTATACAATGCGTCCTCCCTATAGCATAGATATCGTGGAATTGTTCCTCAGGGGAACTACTGTAATGCGCCTACTGCGCTGATGGCGTGCATTTTATCTCTATATAGGTGAATTTGATCTCTATAGTATCGCTCTCTGCAAGTAAGAAGTTCTTACAGTTCATTACTGCTGTGCTGTTGGGACGGTCTGTGTCTGTTGTATGCTTTTCCGGTAATTTAGCCACTGTACTATAAATGTCTGGATTGGGTTTATAAGTAATCTAGCATTTTTCTGTATGTAGAAGTAATTTCCATCCGTGCAATACGAAATACCTCTAGTTTTGTTTTCTTCCAGCTGTGCTCCATTTTCTGGGCTGCTCTCTTTAAGGCGCGAGTGTGCTCGTTATACCATGGTGTCTGACTGTTTTCTTTAATCTTCTTTAAGTGTAAAGGAGCAACGTATCTAAAGTGCTATAAAAGAGAGAGTCAATAGTTTCTGTTGCACCTTCAAGTTTTTCTGAGCTATTGGATATGTTGAGGAATTGAGACAAGTCAGGAAGATCATTTACAAAGCTGTCTTTTGTGGTAGAAGTGATGGTTCATATTTGTAACAGGGAGTTGAGTTTGCAGCTTTAGCTATATGGAGTATACACGAGACTAGATAATGATCCGAGATATCATCGCTCTGCTGCAGAATTTCAGCACCATTAACATCAATCCCATGTGACAGTATTAAATCTAAAGTATGATTATGACAATGATTAGGCCCTGTATAAAATTAGTATTCTATTTATTTTACCCATTGTACAAACTGAACATAACATTAGAATTACTTTTTTTGTTTGTTTATTTTGTTTGTTTGTTACCACATGAACAAACTTGAGCAAAATTTGCATTTATTTATTTAATTATTATTCACCATTGTATAAAGTATGAAATAGTGATCTTAAAAGGAGGATGAAAGAGCGTCCGGCTCAAGCCTGTGCCAGTAGGCGGACACGGTATTTCAAAACCGGATTGTCAGACCTAAAACCGGACTTGTGGCCAGTCTAATCATGATCCGGATCTGAAGCACGGCTATATTTAAACTCACACGCCACAGCCGCTTTAGTCAAGACATGCTGACCAGACCATAATTACTAGCCTGGCTTTGTGGCGGTGGTTTGTTTGATTGACTGACTCCGCAGGTCAGGCGTGTGTGTGTGTGTGTGTGTGGGCGGTGTTGTGTGTGTTTGCGCCACTTTAATGCCGCTGTCATCCATCTAAGTCACAGACAATCGCTTACACACTCACTGCCGTCCATTACAGACCGCAAGGATGGACAGCATTGAACTGCTAAGTTAAATATTGATATTTTCTCTTTGTTAAGAGCTGATGGGCTCGAGCGGCTGATGGAGAGATGTTTTCAGTGCAAACACATCAGGGCTTCTCAACCACTTGTGCTTTAGGAACCCAACAGATTAAAAGCATTGTTAAAAGCATTATCATGCAAAAACGAGATCAAACACTGAACTGTAATATTGTTAGTATGAACTGAACGGATACAACAACACGCCTGACGCCAACACAGCGTTTTCTTCATAAACTGTACACACAATTCATTCATACATTCAACTATTGAGCTTGTTTGTAAATCTTGTTATTTTCAATGATGATTATGGTTAGATTCTCATTATTGCAATACAGTATTTGAATGTATTATTATATTATATTAAATTATTATGCACATTTCACTTCAAATTATATGTATTGTTTAGTTTATATTTTAAATGTGACTGTAGCTGTTTTTAAGTTTTTTTTGTTTGATGGTTTATGGTAATTATGTTTTTTAATGGACCATCGATGTTTTTTGAGATTTTTTTTTATTGTTTTTATTTTATTTTATTTATTGTTTTTGGTTCTTTTGTGGTTTATTTTATTTTGTGTTTTTTTGTTTTATTTTATTTTATTTTTTAAATGTGACCTGTAGGTGTTTTTATGAAATTTTTTAATAGTTTATTGTAAGTATGTTTTTAATATGACCTATAAATGGTTTTGAGATTATTTTTATATGGTTTATTTTATTATTTTGGAGATTTTTATGTTTTGTCTATGGTTATTTAATTTTGTTTTGTTATTTTATTTTTTAAAATTTTGTGACCTGTAGTGTTTTTTAGATGTTTTTTTAATGTTTTATTTATTTTATTTATTTTTGAAACATAACTTCGTTTCATTTTTTTTAAATGTGACTTCATTTAATTGTTTATTTTTTTAAATTAATTTAAAAAAAAATTTGGTGGTTTATTTTATTAATTTTTTTAATGTGACCTGTAGATGGTTTTAAGAGATTTCTTTGATTTATTTTTCTATTTCTTTATTTCTTTATTTTAATTAGTTTAGATTTTTGATGGGTTTTTTTTATTTATTTTTTATTTTTTTTTTTAAATGTGACCTGTAGAAGTTTTTGTGAGATTTATTTATTTTTTGATGGTAAAAAAAAAAAAAATGAAACGTGCCTACACTACCTATATATTGACAGATTAGCTAAAATATCGAGCAAGCATGAGGAAAGAATAAGTGATATTTGGGAACTTTGTGAATGATCTGTAAAGATTCCATGTGGTCTGAGTCAGTTATATGTCTGGCTCATGTAATAATAATAATAATAAGAGCTCTAGAGCCGTTCAGAGTGCTGAAGCTCAGTCTGATGTTGTGTGAGCTGCATTACTTCAGGATTCAGTCCTTCATTTGTCCTTTGGCAGCCTTTCCACTGGCAGGAGAAGCTTTATTTGCCTTAAAAAATTCAATCGCTGCCAACATAACACAGATGCGGCTCTGAGACACTCGCTAGAAACATGAGTGTGTTCGAAACAAAACTCGATTCTGATGCACAAGTATTTCACAGCAGGTCAGAAAAGGTTGATTTCTGATTCTCAATGCACTCGTTGACCCGGCTCAGCAGTGTGTGTGTGTGTGTGTGTGGTGTTTCTTCATGTATTGGATGAGAGATCTGTGATCATCGTGGCTTCTGCTGCCTGTAATATAGACTGAACTGAAGCCACATGAATGCAGATGCTGAACAAACCTCAGCGTCTAGATTTAGCTCTAGAGCTGCACTCTGAACTCAGTCTGTAGAGGGGAAAACTGACTGCTGCTCTTCTGAAATGAGTCGTTCAGTGTGACTTTCAGATCTTTTTGAGTGGTTTGACAGCTGTGTTTCCATCCCTGCAGGTGCGAGAGCTGCAGACGCGTCTCCAGAGCGTTCAGCCCGGCGCTCCGTCCAGTCCTGGGCGTCTGACGCCGGCGGGACGTCCCATCAACCCCAGCACCGGAGAACTCAGCACCAGCAGCAGCAGCAACGACATCCCCGTCGCCAAAGTAGTTGATAGCATGGGTTAAGCCATTTAGTTTTAGTTATTTTAGTACAAGTTAAACTAATCAAGTTAAACAAAATGAGAAATGATGTCTTGGCAACTAAATAAAATAAATTAAAGTTTTATTTCAGTTGTAATATACTTTTTTGGTTATGGTTTTCATTTTAGTAAATTTTTTAAAAATTAACTAAAATTAACTAAAAAAAATTTTATTTCAGTTTTAGTTATTTTAGTACAACTGAAACTAAATTAAAAGAGAAATAGTGCTGGAGACTAGCTGACATTTTTTTATTTATTATATTTAAATAAAAAATTTTGCTGGGATTTTATTTTATTTATAAAAATTGTTTTACTTATTGCATTAATTCATGTAATTGTTATTGTTTATTATTGTATTTTTCCATTTTATTTTGTTTTAAATGCTTGCTCAAGAGCATAAAGTGATAGCAGATTTTATTGTTAGATTTTATTATTATGTATTTATTATTATTTTTGGTTAAGTGCCTTGATCAAGAGCATTAATAGTGATAGCCGATTTTATTGGATTATTACTTATTATATTTTTATTATTATTATTATTTTTAGGTTAAGTGCCTTGATCAAGAGCATAATAGTGATAGCAGATTTTATTGTATTATTATATTATTATTATTATATTATTATTATTTTTAGGTTAAGGGCCTTGAGAAGAGCAGAATAGTGATAGCAGATTTTATTGTATTGTTTATTCTTTATTTTTTCAGCAGTCTGATGCTCTTCTGAAGTCATGTGATGCTTTGTGTGAGAAACTGACCCACATTAAGTTGTTTCATTTTAGAGTTAAACAGCTCCAGTCCTTCACTTTCCTTATTTGAAATGAGGGTCAGAATTAAAAATAAAATGTACCTTGTGTGTTTCACAGAAGAAAAACTCATACAGGTACAAATAAGATGACGGAAGTATTGTTTTTAAAAAAATGGCTGCACTTATAATGTTCATGCTGTATGTTGCTCATGGGGTTTGTGTGGTTTGTGTGTGTGTGTGTGTTGTGTGTGTGTCTGTGTGTTTGTGTGTGTGTGTGTGTGTGTATTGATGTGTGTGGTGTGTGTTGTGTGTGTGTGTGTGTGTGTGTGTGTTTGTTTGTGTGTGTGTGTGTGTGTTCGTGTGTGTGTGTGTGTGTGGTGTGTTGTGTGTGTGTGCTGGTGTGTGTGTGTGTGTGTGTGTGTGTGGGTTGAGTGTGTGTGTGTGTGTGTGAGATACTCTCTGTGTGTGTGTGTGTGTGTATAATATGTGTGTGTGTGTGTGTGTGTGGTGGTTGTGTGTGTGTGTGTGATGTGTGTGTTTGTGTGTTGGGTGTGTGTGTGTGTGTGTGTTGTTGTGGTTTGTGTGTGTGTGGGGTGTGTGTGTGTGTGTGTTGTGTGGGTGTGTGTGTGTGTGTGTGTGTGTGTTTGTTTGTGTGTGTGTGTTGTGTGGGGTGTGTGTGTGTGTGTGTGTGTGTGTGTGTGTGTGTGTGTGTGTTTGGTGTGTGTGTGTGTATGTTGTGTGTCTGTGTGTCTGGTGTGTGGGTGTGTGGGGGTGTGTGTGTGTGTGTGTTTTTGTGTGTGTGTGTGGTGTGTGTGTGTCTGTGTGTGTTTTGTGTGTGTGTGGTGTGTGTGTGTGTCTGTGTGTGTGAATGTGAGTGAGTGAGTGTGTGTGTGTGTGTGGGGTGTGTGTGTGTGTGTGTGTGTGTGTGTGTTTGTGTGTGTGTGTTTTTGTGTGTGTTGTGTGTGTGTGTGTGGGGGTGTGTTGTGTGGTGTGTCTGTGTCTGTGTGTCTGTGTGTGTGTGTTGTGTGTGTGGTGTGTGTGTGTGTGTGTGTGTGTGTTTGTGTGTGTGTGTGTGTGTGTGTGTTGGTGTGTGTTGTGGCAGGTGGCAGAGCGAGTGAAAGCTGTCGAAAAACACGATCAGAATCACTGCCAGCAGAGAGATCCGTCCTCGGATCCGAAATACATCAGCATCGGGGGCAGACACAGCCTATATTGATATGTAGTATTATTTTTATTCATTTTTGATGTTTTGTGATTTCACTTAATCTTTGTGTTTTGTAATTGTGATTATTTTTAATGTTTAGTAAATACAAATACTATTAAAATATAAATATTATTAATTTTTATTATTTTATTTGAGCTATTTAGTACTTAAAATTAACGAAATGAACTTAGAAAAAAAAAAAAAAACAAAAATGCTTGAGAAATTCATTTGTGTAGTTTTTGTTTGTCTTTTTTTGATATTTTATTTAAATACACATACTAGTAAATATAAATAAATATGATTAATTTTATTTATTTGTATTTATTTATTTTAGCTATTTTAGTACTTAAAATGAAACTAAATGAAAATGAGAAATGCTTGAGAAAGGTTTTTTGTTTAATATTTTATTTTATTTCAGTTCACTTTTATTGTATATCAAGTAGTGACATTTTTTTGAGTTTTAGTTTTAATTAACTACAGGTAAAACCTCACTAGATGGTCCCTTTCGTTAACATTAGTTAATGCATGTTAGTTCTTAAAAATACAATTCTTCATTGTTTGTTCATGTTAGTTGACAGTGCATTAACTAAAGTTAACTTTTCATTTTAAAAATGTATTAGAAAATACTGAAGTGGACATTAACTGTGATTAACAACTGCTCTAGAAGTATAATTCATGCTTACTAGTGTAGTTAACAAATAAAGCCTCATTGTAAAGTGTTACCTAGCTATAAGAGCTAATGTACGTGGATCGCTGGATTAACCAGATAATAACTATCCTATCTGTTTTAAACTGCGCATATAAAGCAGTCGATCATCCAGAAGATGTGCACACTGCATACTGTACTAATAGTATGAGTAGTATGCTAGTGTGCTGTTAATCACAGCCTGAATGACAGATCTCTCTCTATCTCTCGCTCTCTCTCTCTCTCTTTCTCTTGGATCTCTATCTACTCTATCGTTCTCTCTCTCTACTCTATAATCTATCTATCTATCTATGCCTCTCTCTCTCTCTTTCTCTTGCTCTCTCTCTCTCTCGTTCTCTCTCTCTCTCTCTCTTCATATTATTCTATCTTCTCTGTCTTCTCTCTTATCTCTCGATCTAGTCTCCTCTCTCATTATATACTATATATTATCTATCTAATTCTCTATCTATATCTGTTCTCGCTCTCTCACTCTATCTTCCTTCTCTCTCTGTATCTATATGTCATTTAGCTATCTCTTCATCTATGTATCAGTTGTTCCAGACGGAAGCAGGGATTTGTTTGTTTTGTTTTTGTTTTTTTTTTTTAATGTGTTTTTATTTTTTTGTTTTTTTTCTTTTTTTTTTTTTTTTTTATTTGTTGCTAGTTGTCGGAAGAGTGGAGTCTAGCGTCTACGCGTTTTTTTTTTTTTTTTCCCATTTTGCCCTTTTTTATTTTTTTTTTTTTTTTTGTTTTTTGTTTTTTTTTTTTTTTTTTGTTTTTCTTTCAATGGTCGCCCCCGGTTTTTTTTGAGTCTTTTTTTTTTTTTTTTTTTGTTTCTTTGTTTTTATGGGCGTTGGGGGGTTGTTTTTTTTTTCTCTCTCTCTCTCTCTCTCTCGTTCTGATCCAGTGTCAGAATCTGATCCATGTGAGAGAGAGAGAGAGAGACGGGTCACCTTCTCCTCTTCTCTCTCTCTCTGTCTCTCTCCGGCTCCAGTGTTAATAATCAGAGCAGAAGCGTTTAATATTCCATTATCCTGTTCTTGCAGCAGAGCACGCTCAGATTTCATTCAGCTGATGTCATGATGATATTTAGATCATGTTTAGATCAGATTCAGCACGTAATGCGACAGCAGTCCAATCACAGTTCAGTATGCAAATAATCCAATGCATTATTTAGTATGCAGATGTTGTGCTGTCATCATCGTTGGTTTATTCTATTTTATTTTATTATTTATTTAATTTAGGTTTAATGTCTTGATCAAGAGCATACTAGTGATAGAAGAATTTATTTCATTTTTTATTTATTTTATTTTATTTAATCTAAAAGGTGAAATGTGTGACTGTTTAGATATTTTATCATTTTATTTTATTGTTTATTTTTCATTATATTTTATTTAGTTTAAGTGTGTTGATCAAGAGCATAAGAGTAGATTGTATTTTATTTTTATTGTAAGTGTTTTATTTATTGTTTGTTGATCGGCATTTATAAGTGGTTTATTTATTGTCTAGTGTTGAATGAATGTATTTTATAACTTCATTGTTTATATAGTTTTTTTTATTGTTAAGTGTAATAGTGATAGTAGAATTGATTTTATTTTATTTTATTTTATTTTATTTTAGAATCAGCACATAATGTGACACCCTGTTAACAGTGTAAATACAGAAATTGAAGGATAGAAAGAAACAACCAATCACGATTCAGCATGCTTATACAATGTATAGCAACCAAAAATGAGTTTGAATTGCATCCATATACAAAAAGCTTTGAGCTGAATGAATCGCAGGAAGACAAATGAGATGTAGTCCGAGGACTCTCAGTGCTGTTGCTGAGTGTAAGGGTTTCAGTACAGTAACAGCGCTGTTGAGACGCACTGGTGTGGTGGTTTAGCCTTATCTCCTGGTCTCCGCAGGTGTCCAGTAACGTGGCTGAACATCTGGCTCATTCCCTGCAGGACTGCTCCAACATCCAGGAGATCTTCCAGACGCTCTACTCACACGGATCCGCCATCTCCGAGAGCAAGATCCGCGAGTTTGAGGTGGAGACGGAGAGACTCAACAGGTTAGAGCACACAGACATCAGGATCTGCTGTTGAACTCCAGGATACGCTCAGATCACAGGGACACTCAGTCCAGCTTTAGTGTGTCTCTGCATCCTAGTACAGTGGCATAGGGAACAAGTGCACACTTAAATTTACCCGTCAGTCATTGCATGCCACAGTAGTTCTACTTTACATTTTGACCACATTGTGTGCAGTATTGAAGCTTATCATATAAAGTCAAGTGTATTTTCTATACTGTTAAAAGCTGCTTTGAAACAATCTGTATTGCATAAAGCGCTATAGGAATGAAGGTGACTTGGCTTAAAATAATATACATTTTATGTGCACATAAAATATTGTATGCATTTATATATATGAAATGAGGAATGGTATATAATATTTTTCTGTATTTACACAAGTGCTGTATGTCATCATACCGGTGTTGTTTTGTTAATTAATTGAAATAAAGCTGAAAATAAAATATTAGGAAACTTTTTAAAACTCAAACTGAAATAAAAATAAGCTAATAGAAATATTGAAAAACAAGACCACATAAAATTACTAAAATTAAATTAAATAAATTTAATGTCGTAAAAGAAATAAACTAAAGTTAAGTACTAAATGACTAAAACTAAAACTAAATATAAGGAAATAGAAATATTTAAATATATCTAAATGACAAAAAAACACATAAACATATTGAAACTTAACGAAATTCAATAACTTAATAAAATAATTTTAGCTAAGCTTTTAATGTTTAAGTGAAGTATTAAAATGTCAAATCAAACTGAAATAATATAAGTTCAAGAGAAGTAATAGAAGTTAAAAAAAAAGGACAGACATAACAAAAATTACTAAAACTAAAAACTGAAAATGTAAATAATTGCTAATTCAAAATATTAATAAATACTGTAATAGTATATAAATAATACTAAAGAAAACACTGCATTACTCAGGAAATCCTGAATTTGTGCAACTGAACTGTTGTCTGATGCTGTTGCAGATTCTTCAGGAGCCTCTATACTGAGTGTGTAGGGAGCAGTGAACACTATGTAGGGACCCTGTGAATTGCACATATCTGATCGTGTTTGGCATTGTTTGTTCGTGTCATGTTTTATTGTGTGTGTTTCAGTCGTATCGAGCACCTGAAGTCTCAGAACGATCTGCTGACCATCACGCTGGAGGAGTGTAAGAGTAACGCCGAGCGGATGAGTATGCTGGTGGGGAAATACGAGTCCAACGCCACCGCGCTCAGACTGGCCCTGCAGTACAGGTACACACACACAAACCACCACACATGCAGAAGCTGGAACCAGAGCCAACACTGTCTAATTATAATTCTAAACACAGTCGCATTTACATGCAGGATCAGCATCAACATCAGGAAAGACTGTTTCTCCGTCCTTTCAGACGGTTAATCGCTGTCATTGATAAAAGCATCAGAAGTGGTGTGACCTACGGACGAGTGTAATGAAAAGCTGCTTTATCACTCTGGAAATCTGTCTGTCACACACATAGAGACACACACACACACACACACACACACACACACACAATTGCATATTGGTGGTTTACAGGGACTCTCCATAGGCGTAATGGTTTTGATTCGGTAAAAAAAATGTATATTCTATCGCCCTAAGACACCCTACACATAAACTACCCTTACAGAAACTGATGGTATTGTTGAATGTCATAAAACACGGTTGTATGTGTCTTTAGTGTTGTTTTCGGGGCACGGAAGGTCTAAGAAACCATGGTTACATTGTAGTACCATGTCATTCTCACCTTGTGTCCTCCTAAACCATATATACCTGTAACCACACACAAACACAAACACACACACACACACACACACACAACACCCACACACACACTCACTCACTCACACGCATACTCACTCACTCACACGCACACCCAACACACACCTCCTCACTCCCTCTCCTCCCTCACTCCCCTTCAACCCCCCCCCCCCACCCACCCACCACCCCTCACTCACTCACTCACTCACCCTCACACACACACACACTCACTCACACACACACACACAACCACACCACACACACACATCCCTCACTCAATCACCACTCCCTCACACACCCATCACTCACATCTCACACAATCACACTCTCTTCTCACACACCCACAACACCCCAACCGCACGCACTCCTTCCACTCACTTCATCATCACCCACTCACTCATCCATCCACTCACTCACTCCACTTCACCCACTCACACACACACACACCCCACACACCACACACACACCCACACCCCACCCACACACACTCTCTCCCCTCATATCCCTTCCCCCACTCACACTCTCTCCCCCACCCCCCCACACCCACATCCCTCCACTCCTCACCCCACCACAACACTCCTCCCTCACTCTCCCCCACTCACCCTAACACACACACCACACCCACACACACCCCCCCCCCTCACACTCCCTACTCACTCACTCACCACACTCACCCACCTCTCACCCCCGCACACTCTCTCACACCCCCCCCGCCCTCCTCTCACTCACTCCCCACCACACCCACACCACACACCCCACCTCCACGCACACTCAACACGCAATCCCACCTCTCTCACACACAACACACACCCTCACTCATCATCACTCACTCCCACACACCACACTCACCACTCACTCACGTCACTCACCCACACTCCCCTCACACTCACCTCTATCACCACACACATCACTCATCACTCAACACACACACACTCACCTCCACACCACACACACACTCACACTCTCTCCCACACACACACTCACTCATCCCCACACACACACACACACACACACACTCACACTCACAAAACACACACACAAACAACATACACACACACAACACACACACACACAAAAAAACACACAAACACACACACACACAAACACACACACAAACACACTCACACACACACACCACACTCACACTCACACTCACACACCCACACACAGACACACACCACACACACAAACACACATCACACTCACACTCACTCACACTACACACACACACACACACACACTCACACTCAAACACACTCACACACAGACACACACAACACACACACAGGAAACACACACACACACACACAAACACACTCCGGTCATTTGTATTCATGAAGAGATTTAATCCCTAAAATGCTGTTAGAGGAAGTGATGCAGATTTAAACTCAGTTCTGCTTTATAAAACCCACTTTTCAGCATCCAGTCAACTCCTGATGAATTAGATATTTTTCTCATTGAATATTCTGTTCCACTCTGAAATATGTCACATTATCAAGGTAAAATGGATTGTGAATATGCTCATCAGGCTGCATTTATTTGTCAAACTACAGTCAAAACAGAAATATTATTCCAGTGTAAAACAGCCTGTTTTTTTCTATGTGAATATCTGTTAAACTGTAATGTATTTCTGTGAAGCGCAGCTGTATTTTCAGCATCATCACTCCAGCCTTCAGTGTCACACGATCCTCCAGAAATCAATCTAATATGATGATTTGCTGCTCAAGAAACATTTCTGATTATTATCAATGTTGAAAACAGCACAATTTAATTTGTGGAAACGGAGGAATTTATTTTTCAGGATTCACAGGTGAACAGAAAGTTCCAAAGAACAGCATTTATTTGAAATAGAAACATTATAAATGTTTTTACTGTCACTTTTCATCGATTTAATGTGTCATGATGATAAAAAAGAAATATTAATTTCTTTAGGCTACACTACATCAAAAGTCTGGGATGAGTTAGATTAAAAAAAAAATAATACTATTAGTACTTGTGTAATAAAGGAGCCATCATAATCAGAAGTGCCAGTAAAGACATTTATAATGGTACAAAAGATTTCGGTTTCAAATTTCTGTTCAAAAACTTCATCTGTTCATCAAAGAATCCTGAAAAATAAAATGTCTCAAAAATATTGTGCAGCACGACTGTTTTCATCATTGATAATAATCAGAAATGTTTCTTGAGCAGCCAATCATCATATTAGACTGATTTCTGAAGATCAAGTGACACTGAAGACTGGAGGAATGATGCTGAAAAATACAGCTGGGCTCACAGAAATATTATACAGTTTAACAGATGTTCACATGTAAACAGCTGCTTTAGAAGTAAATAATATTTCACAGTTTTAACGTATTTTTCAAATAAATGCAGCTTTGGTGAGCAGGAGAGACTCTTTCAGAAACATGTATTGCATGAGTGTGATTGTGTTTCTCAGATCAGATCGGGGGGGTTTCAGCAGGAGGTCGAGGGTTTGATTGAATTTGGTCCCCAGTGATCATGATGTAATCTGACTGTCATTACATGAGGCCAGTCAAACCCTCATAACGACGGCGCCGAGAGCATAAAACACCACAATTAATAACGCTGCGGCTCTCACACACACACACACAACACAACCACACACACACACACACAAAAACACGCTCACGTGAATCGGATGGGTTTCACCGCTTCTCTTATGACAGTATTTACCGAAGAAGACAAATGACACGAGAAGAGTGAAACCGCTCGATCTCTGTATGACGGCTGACTGGAAATAAGAATGATTTGTGATGGCGTTTCAGAGGCAGGTCAAGTTATTATTTATTAGTTTTATTTTATATCTCGCCTCGGCAACGAGCTGAAATAAAATAACTGTTTTAAAGTTGGTGTTTGATTTGCTCAAAATTGATGTATAAACAATTATTACAATATTACAATTAGTGTTGTCAAAAGTAAAGCCGTCGGTACTTTTGACCAACACTAGTACAATTATTTATAACAACAACCCGGTTTGTTGTTAGAAAGGTAGGGAACAAAAACAGTATCAGAGTGAATGTAATTTATAAATACATTAATATAAATATGAGTGTGATGGGGTGTTATATATATTATAGTTATTTTGTTATTTAATTTATTACTATTATATTTTTTTAATTTTGATTACATTTAACATTTTCAGTTTTTACTTGAATTTTAAAGCTTTAGAATTTTTTCTTTTCGTTTTAAAAATATTTATTAATTAATTTGATATTTTGTGTTTTGTCATTTTTTGTATTTTTTTTTAACTATGCCGTTATTGTATTTATTAGCTTTTGTTTATTTCAGTACTTAAAGTTAAACTAAATAAACTGAGAAATATTGCCTTGGTAACCAGTTAAAATAAGATAAGTTAGATTTAGGTTTTTAATATTTAATTTTATTTTCGTTCATGTTTTTTTAAGTAACCAAAAAGGTTTTCTGGTTTCAGTTTTAGTTAATGATAATAGCCCTGCTTTAAAGCTGGTGTGTGATTTGTAAAAAAATAACTAGAATTTTCCAGTTTCTGAAGAAAACAAGTTTTTTTCCTTAGTAACTTACAGTAACATATAGTCAAATTCACTGAGGAAGATTCAGGACTCGTATGAACGCTTCGACCCAGTGGTTTAGATTCAGTCTTGTTTGTTTGTACCTGTGTTATAATCAGAGGCGAAGAGACGAGTGCATTCCAGTGTCATGTCTGGGCCTGTTTGTGGCTTTTGTTTCCCGGTGAATATTTTTTCAGAAGCTGATGAAGGATCTGCGCTGGCCTCCATATTCAGCATTACCCAGTGTGTGGGTGTGTGTGTGTCTGTGTCTGTGTCTGTGTGTGTGTCTGTGTGTGGTGGTGTGTGTGTGGTGTATTGTGCGTGTCTGCTGTGTGCTGTGTGTGTGTGTGTGTGTGTGTGTGTGTGGGTATGTGTATGTGTGTGTGTGTGTGTGGTGTGTGTATCTAGGTGTGTATGTTGTTTTTTGTTTTTTTTTTTTTCTTTTTTTTTTTTTTTTTCTTTTTCCTAGTGTCTGTGTGTGTTGTGTGTGTGTGTGGTCTATGTGGTGTGTGTGTGTGGAATGTCTGTCTGTCTGTGTGGCTGTGTGTCTCTGTGTGTGTGTGTGGGTGTGTCTGTGCTGTATGTATAGTGTGTGTGTGTGTGTGGGTGGGGTATGTGTGTGTGTGTGTGTGTGTGCGTGTGTGTCGTCTGTCTGTATGTCGTGTGGCTGTGTGTTCCTGTGTGTGGTCGTGTGTGTGTTATGTTGTCTTTGTGTGTGTGTGTGTGGGTGTGTGGGTCTGTGTGTGTGTGTGGGTGTGTGAATGTCTGTCTGTCTGTGTGTCTGTGTGTCTATGTGTGTGTGTGTGTGTGTGTCTGTGTGTATGTCTGTGTGTGTGTGGTGTGTGTGGTGTATGTGTGTGTGTGTGTGTGTGTGTGGTGTCTGTATGTCGTCTGTAGGTGTGGCTGTGTGTCTCTGTGGTGTGTGTGTGTGTGTGTGTGTCTGGTGTCTCTGGTGTGTGTGTGTGTGTGGTGTGGTGGGTGTGTAGGTGTGTTTGTGTGTGTTTTTGTTTGTGTGTGTTTGTGTGTGTGTGTCTGGTGTGTGTGTGTGTGTGTGTGTGGGGTGGTCTGTGTGTCTGTGTGTGTTAGTGTTGTGTGTGTGTCTGGGTGTCTATGGGTGGTGTGTGTGTGTGCAGTGAGCACAGGTATCGAGGCGGATGAGCTGCTGTGCGTGCTGGCTGAGACGTGAAAACAGGGTCTGGTTTTGGGGCAAGTTCAGAGCCGCTGGGTCCCCCCAGTGCTGTGGGTAAGACACCACAAACACCGAAATAGGACGTCCCATACATTCCGTTGTTTTTATGTACAGATAAATACATAACCCAAGAATTCCAAAACTTTTTCATCCAGTCCCGAACCATTTGAGCTTAATTAGTTTATTGGCCCACTGAAATTTAAGTCTAGTCAACCCTCTACATTGCGAGTAAATCACTCGCATATGCGACTAAATCTTCACTCTGGCTAAATGATGTCTAATATTAACCAATGGCTAGTAAATTCTCAGATTTTACTCGCCAGTGTGTGAGTTGGAGGCTATAAAAGATATATTTTCACTCGCCGAACACTGACTGAGCGCTTCAGAGTTTCACTCTCAGTCAGCGATCCGTGCTATTTTTCAGTTCATCTGAATGGATGCACAGCTATGGAAGTAAAATAATGACAAATGTCTTTGAAGCAAAAAAGCACATTGAATTGCACTAACTGAAAAAATTATGCGTTGCATCAACAGTGCTTGCATTTCAATGCCTTTTATTTTCAGGGCTTGCATTTTTAGGGGCCAAAATCCAACCTAGTTGTATATTTCAGCTGTGAATATTTCAATTGAAAACATTTCACACACATTTTCATGATTAAATTTCATTTTCACTTTACAAATTCGCTTCCACATTCAGTGGTTCAAATTCGCTAGAAAGGTCAGCGTTGCACATTTGGGAGCTGCAGGAATAGCAGTAGAGCACCGATGCAGGATCTCTAGCTGCTGTCAGTCGCTCACCAGCAGGTGGCGCAAGCGGCCGTTGATGAAGACCAAAGCAACAGATAGCGCAAGTCATTCATTCATGCATAAAAACTGATTTGAAGGAATGGAGCAAGCGGTACCTAGAAGTTATGATAATCAGGGCCAGTATATATATGCAGAAAAGCTGATTGTGTTTACGTTTGTGCTTCGTTTCCTTAACTTTGCATGGCTTGTGTTACGCTGGGGTTCTCCTCATACGTCACACTCCAGGATTCCCCAAACGAAGCTAATGCGCTTCAATTAACTAATACAGTGATATAAAAACACTCAGGATACACCTTACTGATGATGCAAACTATATACAGTTATGTAGACTATGAACGTAACGTGCAAGGTTTCACGCTGTTTGCACCATATGTTAAAGAAATGCTGTAGTATATCAGTCTGGCCAGTAAACTAAAAAATGTACTAGCCAATGGTGATTCAATTGCCAAGGTGTCCGTAGAGGGCTGTCAATGTTTCAGTCATTTAAACACATTTGCATGTTAACAGTTCTGTGATGTCTGTTCTGGCAGCTGGCAGGTAAACTTAATAAAATATATTATATATCATTAAAATATACAAATACAAAAAAATAAAAACCAATTTTTTTTTCATTTTAAAACTGTTAATAATGAATTTGTATTTTGATCATTGAATTCTCTTTAACATGTTAACCCCAGTTTTGAAGCACGCTTAACTAGGGCCGGATAAAATCTGTTGTATTTTTTCCCCATTTTAATGGTTAAATACAATTTTAGTAATGAAAAGCATGTCTAAATAATTGAAATCATGAAACTTTAACAATTTTATAATTTATTAATATTTTTACAATAATACGGCCCTATGAAATGTTTAATATTTTTCAGGAAATTCATTCCCCCCCCACCCACCCCCAAATTCTGTTTCCATTTTAATTTTTGATGGTTGAATTCAATTTTAGTTTCAAAAAGCATGTTTAATGTTTGAGTTCATAAGCTTCAACATTTATAATGTATAAAAAATTCTACAAAATAGTGCCTATGAAATTTATTTATTTATATATTTTATTTATTTATTTATTATTTTTCAGAAAATTATGTGGGCTCTTTATTTTTCTGGGTTTATTATTGAATGCAAATTTATTATCAAAAGTGTTTTTTGATATAAAAAACATTAACAGTTTAATTCATTTTTAAAAATGTAATCAAATGAAAATGTAACAATTCCTTTTATTTTTTATGGCAAACAAAAGACTGGTTTACAGCTCAAATGGAAGAACATGGAGGAAAAATTGTGTGGCATTCTTTAAAAAAAATGTTAAAATTAATACTGTTGCTTTTTCTACTGTAGTGTTATATAGTATTATATTTCTGTCACAATTTCTTCAATTTAAACCAAGACAAAACTGTGCAGAGACACGCAGCCCCTCATATTTAATTCATATTTCATCAATTTTACAATATGAAAATCTGTTTATTTCTGTGAAGCTGCTTGGAAACTGTCTGTATTGTATACAGTATAAAGCATATAGAGATAAATGTGACTTTATACAGTCGTCTCTCCTTCATCCTCTGTGTTCAGCATCATTTAATATCCTGGTTCTCCAGCGCTTCATTAGCTGCTCATGAGTTAATAGTGTAATTAGTTTCTCTCCGCACGCTGAGCATCCGAACACATCCACACCGCTGCTGGAGAAATTAAAACTAAATTATTCAATAAAACCGGGTGAATACAGCATGTCAAGATCCTCAGAATCTGTGCCACATTTCCACACAATTCATCTGCCACAATCATTTATTTCTAAATATGATCTATTATTATGATTACTTTCTTTTCAGTATAATTGCATTTGGAAAGAGTTTTGCATAAATGTTGAAATTAATTACAAAGCGTAGGGTTTTAATTGGATCATGTTTTTTTTACTTTCAGGTCTGATTAACATATTTTACCATCCGCTTTAATAATTACACAGAATTTCCCCCACAGAAATTATGGAAAGGTATATGTGAGCCTGGAGCACAAAAGCAGTGTTAAGTCTCTGGGGGATATTTGTAGCAATAGCCAACAATACATTGTATGGGTCACAATTATACATTTCTCTTTTATGCCAAAAATCATTAGGATATTAACTAAAGATCAGGTACATAAGATAGTTTTATGTTACTCCCGTTAAACATTTAAATAATTTTTCTTAAGTAATATGCATTGCTAAGAACTTCATTTGAACAACTTTAAAGATGATTTTCTCAATATTTAGATTTTTTTGCACCCTCAGATTCCAGATTTTTAAATAGTTGTATCTCAGCCAGATATTGTCCGATCCTAACAAACCATACATCAATGGAAAGCTTATTTATTCAGCTTTAGATGATGTATACATCTCAATTTCACAAAAGTGACCCTTATGACTGGTTTTGTGCTCCAGGGTCACGTTTATATTCTGTGTGGATCTGAATATATGCTCCAGTATGAGATTCTATGCAAAATACTATTATACCTCCATGGTTTTTACAGTAGAGCCATCACACTGGATGTATAGTAGTCATACTGATACAGTATTTTCCTGAGGTTATGTAATATTTGAACGTGTGTGTGATGGCAGGAGAGCAGGCGGGTGAAGAGAGCATCACACAGATCCTGAAGAAAGCTCACGACAGCAGAAAGACGGCAGAAAACGCCGCTAAAGACCTTCTGACGCGACTAGACGGCAGCTGCGGCGCTGCGTTTGCTGTTACCAGCTGCAGCGTTCAGCCCTGGGAGAGTCTCTCATCCAACAGCCACACCAGGTAAACAACTCAAATATTTCATCTGTTTTACGAAGTGCTTTATTTTGATGCTATTTTAAAAATGATGTAATTTTACATTAGTTTAATTAATTATTAGCTTTTAATTAAACTTATGGGAAACCTTGATGTGATTTAATGTTTGATGCACTTCATGTTGTTAATAACAATGAATGGAATACGTTTTCTTTCTCTTTGTATTTTTTATATCAATGTGGTACAATATTACCCTATTTAAATCAATGTGATAAACGAGTTAGGTCAAAAGTAATCCAAAAGTAGTCTGATTATACCTAAATTGTGTAATGTACTAGAATCACTTGGTGTGGGCTGGCTATAGAACCAATATAAAATATAATAAATAATATTATTTATTTATATGATTAGATAAGAACTTATTTTAATAAATCTATTAAATATGTATTTTATATATTACAATTAAATAATTGTACATAAATTTAAAGATATGTAAAAACAAATACATGTATAATAATATTTTAATTATATAGATTCTTTAAGGCCAAGGAGGTAAGAGTGTTACATAATAATGAATGATTCCATGTTTTTTTAGGTAGATTTGTTTTCCATTTCTGTTCTTTCACAACACCCAACACAAGGTGTGCGCGTCGTACATATATATATATATACACACACACACACACACACACACAGTAGACATCAAAATTACAGAAGTTAACAGGAGTAGAATGGCAGTTTTTTTAAGCATATTTCACAAATTAATTGTATTCTGAAGCACAGTAAATGAGATATTTGAAAAATAACTCAGATCAAAATTAGAGAACACGTACAGATCCCTCCAAGTTATTGGTGTTAATCTGGCACCTGGTGCTAATTACCTTAATTATATGACAAACCCTATATTTAACTGGCAGCAAATTCTCCAGTTTTCAATGCTGCTCTAAAGTGACTGAAACGCTGCAATAGCTGGTTGTCCAGATGAAGGCTAAAGGGATCAGCCTTTCAAACACTGCAAGAGAAGTGGATCATTCCAAATCTGTGATTTCTAGAATATTGCAGGTTTACAATGACACTAATTCATTCAAGTCCCACAAAAAGACTGGTGGGACTCGTCCGTGTAAGACAAATGCACGAGAGGACAGGATAATGCAGAGACTCTCAATGGGGAATCGGTTCAGCACTGCAGCTGGAATTGCTTGCCATCAGCAGAAAGAATAAAACGGCTAGACTCACATTTGCTGAGGAGCTTGTGGTGTGGAGAGAGGAGAACTGGTCCAAAGTTCACTTTAGTGATGAGAGCAAGTTTAATTTATTTGGGTCTGATGGGAAACATTATGTTTGGCATTAAACCTGGGGAAAGACTGAACCCCGATTGAGTAAAGAATCAGTGAAAGGTGGAGGAGGAAGTGTCATGGTTTGAGGGATGGTTTCTGCAGCAGGAGTTGGGCCTCTTATACAGATACATGGCAGAGTGAATGCAAATGTGTCCCTGCAGCACAAAAGCAGTGTTAAGTCGCTGGGGTATATTTGTAGCAATAGCCAACAATACATTGTATGGGTCAAAATTATAGATTTTTCTTTTATGCCAAAAATCATTAGGATATTAAATAAAGATCATGTTCCATGAAGATATTTTGTACATTTCCTACCGTAAATATATTAAAACTTAATTTTTGATTAGTAATATGCATTGCTAAGAACTTCATTTGGACAACTTTAAAGATGATTTCCTCAAATTTTTTTTTGCCCTCAGATTCCAATTTGCAAATATTGTCCGATCCTAACAAACCATACATCAATGGAAAGCTAATTTATTCAGCTTGATAGTTTTCGATACAGCAAAAATAAAAAAATACCAGAGAAATTTCCTTGATTTACAATTGTACGGGATTAAAACTTAACATATAAAGTTATGACTGAAAATATGTTAGACTTTGGAAGGCCCTTTGCCATTTATCTAAGATGATTTTGGAAGCTTTTTTAACATTAGTTTCCACCGTGTTTGCTGATTTTCAGTGTTTAATATTTAAACTTTGTCTAAGTTATTTTATATTAGGCCTATAGCATGGTGTATTTGTATTAGTTTTGTTAGTAAATTAAACATTCTATTCTATGACGCCGAATTGCCACTAATTCGAGTGAAAGTAAGTGAAAGTAAAATGCGCACAGGCGTTTACAAGCCATTTAAAAGCGAATAAAAGAAAACTATAATGAACTACCTCACGGTCACAACCTGGAGTACATTATATTTCACACACTCTAAGCTCTTTTATTTTCCAAATGTAATAGAATTACTCCAACGAATCGGTCGGTTTGTAATGCGTACCGAACCGAAAGCCTAGTACCAAATGGTTCAATACGAATACGTGTATCGTTACACCCCTAATATATACAGTGGGTACGCAAAGTATTCAGACCCCCTTAAATTTTTCACTCTTTGTTATATTGCAGACATTTGCTAAAATCATTTAAGTTCATTTTTTTCCTCATTAATGTACACACAGCACCCCATATTGACAGAAAAACACAGAATTGTTGACATTTTTGCAGATTTATTAAAAATGAAAAACTGAAATATCACATGGTCCTAAGTATTCAGACCCTTTGCTCAGTATTTAGTAGAAGCACCCTTTTGATCTAATACAGCCATGAGTCTTTTTGGGAAAGATGCAACAAGTTTTTCACACCTGGATTTGGGGATCCTCTGCCATTCCTCCTTGCAGATCCTCTCCAGTTCTGTCAGGTTAGATGGTAAACGTTGGTGGACAGCCATTTTTAGGTCTCTCCAGAGATGCTCAATAGGGTTTAAGTCAGGGCTCTGGCTGGGACATTCAAGAACAGTCACAGAGTTGTGTGAAGCCATCTTGTTATTTAGAGTGTGATTAGGGTCATTGTCTTGTTGGAAGGTAAACCTTCGGCTCAGTCTGAGGTCTTGAGCACTCTGGAGAAGGTTTTCGTCTAGGATATCCCTGTGCTTGGCCGCATTTATCTTTCCCTCGATTTCAACCAGTCGTCTGTCCCTGCAGCTGAAAAACACCCACACAGCATGATGCTGCCACCACCATGCGTCACTGTTGGGACTGTATTGGACAGGTGATGAGCAGTGCCTGGTTTTCACACATACCGCTTAGAATTAAGGCCAAAAAAATCTATCTTGGCCTCATCCGACCAGAGAAACTTATTTCTCACCATCTTAGAGTCCTTCAGATGTTTTTTAGCAAACTCCATGCGGGCTTTCATGTGTCTGGCACTGAGGAGAGGCTTCCGTCAGGCCACTCTGCCATAAAGCCCCGACTGGTGGAGGGCTGCAGTGATGGTTGACTTTCTACAACTTTCTCCCATCTCCCGACTGCATCTCTGGAGCTCAGCCACAGTGATCTTTGGGTTCTTCTTTACCTTCTCACAAGGGTCTTCTCCCCCGATAGCTCAGTTTGGCCGGACGGCCAGCTCTAGGAAGGGTTCTGGTCGTCCCAAACGTCTTCCATTTAAGGATTATGGAGGCCACTGTGCTCTTAGGAACCTTAAGGGCAGCAGAATTTTTTTTTGTAACCTTAGCCAGATCTGAGCCTTGCCACAATTCTGTCTCTGAGACTTTAGGCAGTTCCTTTGACCTCATGATTCTCATTTGCTCTGACATGCACTGTGAGCTGTAAGGTATAGACAGGTGTGTGGCTTTCCTAATCAAGTCCAATCAGTATAATCAAACACAGCTGGACTCAAATGAAGGTGTAGAACCATATCAAGGATGATCAGAAGAAATGGACAGCACCTGAGTTAAATATGAGTGTCACAGCAAAGGGTCTGAATACTTAGGACCATGTGATATTTCAGTTTTTCTTTTTTTAATAAATCTGCAAAAATGTCAACAATTCTGTGTTTTTCTGTCAATATGGGGTGCTGTGTGTACATTAATGAGGAAAAAATGAACTTAAATGATTTTAGCAAATGGCTGCAATATAACAAAGAGTGAAAAATTTTAAGGGGGTTGAATACTTTCTGTACCCACTGTATATATACATATATATATTTATTTATTTGCAGGCACACAAGGTGAGAGTGTGTTTACTGAAAGGTGTGGGCCGTGACGTGTGTTAGTACTTTGACTAGTAACTGAAAAATATTTATTGAAAATACAGTTAATTAAGGATCAGTGAAGGAAACCGTCGTGGACTCCAGCGGCTGCGAGTGTGTGATTCTGCAGGTCTGGTTTTCATCTGTTTGACGGGTTGTACGCGGTTCTGGTCCAGCGGTTGCCCATGACAACACACTCTGATCCGCGCTGTGTGTGTGTGTGTGTGTGCGGTTTCCCTGAGCTTCATTGAGAGTCACTGCTGCACAAAGTCAGTCAGACCTTACATGAGCTCAATCACTATATATGTGTACAACATGAAAATTACTTGTTAAAGGTCGCTTCAAACTGCATGACTTTCTTTCTTCTGTGACATTAGTGACGTATCGGTTAATATGAAAATTAGACTTAATGCAGGAAACCTCTTAAAACTGACAGTTTGATATCTGGGAGGATCGATTATAAGATGACAGTGTTGATCTTCAGATGACAGATGCTTGCATAGTTCACTCTCATTAATGAATGTTTGGCATATGTGTGCATGAGTTCAGTAATGCATTAAATATGTATTTTAGTATTTCTCACAGCTAGAATGGAGGTTATACAGCAGAAATGACAGACACTGGCTTATTGCAGACAGTCTCGTGCTGTGTATCACTCCCACAGGTGCACACACACACACATCTCTCACACACACACACACACACACACATACACACACACACACACATCTCGCGCTGCACACACAAACACACACACACAAACACGCACACAAACACCACACACACAATCTCACACACACACTCACACACACACCTACACACACACACACACTGCTCAAACCCCAACACTCTGTCTCACACACACACACACACTGCACACACACACTCGCACACACACACACACACACTCTCACACACACACACACTCACACACACGCTCGCACAACACACGCTCTCAACACACGCACGCACACACCACACACGCAACAACACACACACTCGCGCACCCACGCTCCACACACACACACATCACACACAACACACACTCTTCACACACACAACGCACACAACAACACACACACACGCAACACACGCACACACACAAGCTCACACACACACACACACTCTAACCCACACACACACAAACGAACACAACCACTCTAACACACACACTCTGTCTCTCCACCACAAACACACAACACACACACACACAAACACAAAAAAAACACACACACACACACACACAAACACTCTCTCACACACACACACACACACTCTCTCTCACACAGCACACACACACATGCGCACACACACACACACACACACACACACACACACCAAACACACACACACACACACACACACCCACACACATCACACACACACACCCACACACAACACTCTCACGCACACACTCTCTCACCCCACACACACCACACTCTCTCACCAACCCCCAGCACAAACAACACACACACACTCTCTCACACAACACACACACACACACTCACACACACACACACTACACACAACACACTCACAAACGCAGGCGTTTATAGCATGTACAGTAGGAGGCGAGTGAATGCTCGAGATCGTGTAATCATCAGGCTGCAGCACGTTCATATGTGAAATGAAAAAAGAAATGATGTCTGACAGTAACCATCACAAATGTTATTTATTAATTTATAAAAATTTGTTTATTCCAAAAAATTAATTATTTTAAAAATAATTTTATTGTATTTAGGGAATACTAAAAGCTTTTTTTTTTTTTTTTTTGTGTAATTATAGAATTGTTTTACTGGAAAACTAGATGTACATTTAACTATAAATATATATATAATATATATGTGGTGTGTGCGCTGTTAAATTTTATAAATTGATTTCTTAGTTATCAGAGTAAATTTACAAGAAAATATATTTCAGTTTCTACTATAAAACTTCATATTTAAATCAATGCATTACATGCCGCTTCTTGGTAATTATTGTGAACTTAATTAAAAGTGAAAATGTTCTACAAAATTATTCTAAAGATTTTTTGCGTATTGTAATTATTAAATTACTTATAGATTATTTACACTATATAATTTTTGTTGTTTTGTTTAGTTTTTTGAGCTGAAATAATCTTTATGCATGCGCAGTATCCGTGAATCTGGACTGTGTTCTGATCCATATGTTTTTCCGGTTGTGGTTCTGGATGATTATGCTTCAGTGAACGGATGGGATTTCAGGCTCATTGCAGCTTCTCAAATAACCAGACATTGATCCAGCGCTACAGCGTCTCTAAACCGCTGCCTCTCACTGTGCGCTTACAGATGAGGAGAAATGGAGCTGTTCTCCAGCATTTCTGAGTGTTCAAATGTATTCTGACACTCTTATTGAGTTTCAATGAGACAGGTGTTGAGTCTCCAGGTTTCATTGTTTTACCGCAGTAATCTCGTCCTGCTCACTGATGTGTGTAAATTATTATGAGTATCTCTGTTGATGAAGTTCATCGCCGTTAGACCCGTGATTGTTCTGCTCCACGAGGACCAAATGAAATGTGCGGATCAGAGTTTATAATGACTGACATACCTGAAGATTATAAGAGTGAGTGTGTGTGTGTGTGTTTGCCAGCAGTGTTTCTGTGCAGTGATTGATATTGTGATTGTCATTGTAATTAGGGCTTCACTAATTGAGGAGGGAGATTCATTTGGAGCCATTTTCACGCTTCATTGTGATTGTGTTTAGTCTCGTTCACACTGATGATGATTTAAACTGCTGGAGTCAGAGTCTGTGCAGCATCGCATCAAAAGCACTTTCTCACCCTGAACTCTGGTTAAAAATGAACGATGGTCTGTCAATGTGTCTTTGCCGTGAACGGCCCTGGCTTAATACATAATAATAATAATAGTAATAGCTTTTATTGTTATTAAAATAATTATAAACATTTATTGTAAATATAATTAATAATTAATTGGGAGGATATGTAAAAATGAAATGGGTCTGAAGATACATCAGGCAAAGATGAAGTGCTTGCAACCTGAACATAATGTACAATGCACAGGGAAACCTGGTGAGATGGAGGAGAGGCAAACCACAGCCCCCGGAATCTCCAGGCACATAATGAAGATGAGAGCAGGAACAACATCACCGATGTGTCACAAAGCACCAGACAGAGGCGGAGGGTACACAGGACATTAGACAACCTAGACAGGATACATGTGTAGGAGTGGTCCGAAAGGAACCAGTGAACTGGCCCGCGGCAGTGGCAAGGAAGGAGTGGCAGAGGATTGATCATGATGTGGACGAGGTGCTGGAAACAGCCTTGGCAGGAGATGTGGGGAAGAAGCTCAAGGCTATGGCTTCCATTATTTGGAGCATATGTGGTGATCGCTTTGGAAAGAAAAAGCCTAAGGTCAAAACATAACAAACATTGTCCAGTCAAAGGAAAACGAACGCGTGAAGGAAATAGACATCCTTAGAGGGGATCTGTGGATGCTGAGAAAGGCATTTTGTGAAGCAAAAGCAGATGAGAGACCAGTACAGAAATTCGTGACAACCTGAAGGAGCGCATTAAGACCTTGTGAAGAGCTGAATGTCACCGCAGGGACAAGAAGCGACGAATGAAGGAGCGGGCAGATTTCACCAAGAATCAAATATCTGTCGAAACTTCTGGCCGATGTAAGATCAGGGCAGCTGAAAGCAACAAAGGAGGAGGTGGAGGAGCACCTTTGTCAGGTCCATAGTGACCCTAGAAGGGAGGACAGCCTGGAGGAGATGGAAAAACTTATAAAACCAACAGAACCTGGCCAGTGGCATCCAGCAAGTACCTATATTCTCTTCAGAGCTGAGGAACCGAGCTGGCAGGACTTGAACACCTTTCTCAGGAAGGCCAGAGCAAAATCAGCCCCAGGGCCAAATGGCAATCCATACAAGGTGTATAAATATTGCGAAAGACTCAGGAGACGACTTTGGAAGCTACTGAGAGTGGCATGGAAGAACGACTTCCTCGCTGACAGTTGACTGGTCGCTGAGAGATGATTCATCCCTAAGGAAGAAAATTCTACAGGAATCAAGCAATTTCGTGCCATCTTACTCCTCAACATCGAAGGCAAGATTTTTCTTGGGATTCTGGCAAAGAGGCTGACCACATTTATGATGGACAAATGGGTACATGGACACATCCGTCCAAAAGGGGGGGAGTGCCAGGGGGGGTGGGGGGGGGGGGGGGTGGGGGGGGGGGGGGGGTGGGGTACGTCTGTCTTGAGCACACCAGCATAATCACTAAGATCATCGAAGATGCGATGAGGAACCATGGTGACCTGGCAGTTCTGTGGCTGGATTTAACAAATGCATATGGGACGAAACCCCATAAGTTGGTGGATTTGACGTTGAAAACCTACCATGTCCCAGAGCGTTTCCAGAAGCTCTTGCAGTGCTACTATGACAACTTCAACATGCGCTTCACCTGTGGAGACTTCACTACCAAATGGCAGAGGCTAGAGGTGGGCATTGTCACTGGCTGCACAATTTCAGTGACTTTGTTTTCGGCAGCGATTAACATTCTCGTTAAGTCAGCAGAGAAGTTGTGGCGGGGTGCAGTGTTGGCCAGTGACATCCAGCAGGTACCTATAAGAGCATTTATGGATGACCTCATCATCGCGGCAAAATCAGTACCTGAAAGATGGATCTTGGAGGATCTGGTTGAGCTCACGGATTGGGCAAGGATGAAGTTTAAACCTGAAATGTCCAGAAGTCTGGTATTGAGGAAGGGGGACATTCAGGACCAGTTCCAATTTAGGATCAAAGATACTCCCATCCCAGTGGTAAAAGAGAAACCAGTGAAGAGCTTGGGGAAGTGGTATAGGGCAGACCTCAATGATAAGCAGAGTGTGAGGGAGATGATTATCCAAGCAGACATCTGGATGACATCCTTAGAGAAGAGCGGCCCACCCGGCAAATATAAGGCCTGGGGTTCGCAAGGCTGAGGAGGAAACCCTGCATGTCAAGGCTGTTGCCATGAAAAAACAGGACAGCTGGACAAGGTGGGAGGGCCCTGATGTGGCAGGACATTTGGACCATGGAAGAATGCAGGATAAAGTTCTTGATGTGTTCTATTTACGATGTCCTGCCTACTCCATCAAACCTCTCCATATTTGGGGGATGGCAGAGAGCCCCAGCTGCGCACTATTTGGAAAGCAAGCCAATCTTGAGCATGTCCTCTCAGCCTGCCAGTCAAGTTTGGCAGATGGGAAATTCCAGTGGCATCATGACAAGATCCTGTCTCAGTTGGCGGATGGTGTGAAACAGGCAAGGAATAAGGTTAAACAATGTTCCGACGGGCACCACTTTGGAAAGAAAGAAAAAGGAAAGGAAAGGACGTGATGTGTGGCCAAGTATGGTGTCCCATACTTGGAATTTGTGCTCTGAATTTAACCCATCCAAGTGCACACACACAACAGTGAGTAGTGAACAAACACGCACACACACCGTGAACACACACCCGGAGCAGTGGGCAGCCAATGCTGCGGTGCCCGGGGAGCATTTGGGGGTTCAGTGCCTTGCTCAAGGGTCTCACCTCAGTCGTGGTATTGAGGGTGGAGAGAGCGCTGAATATTCACTCCCCCCACCTACAATCCTTGCTGGACCTGAGACTCGAACCCACAACCTTCGGGTTCCGACTCTCTATCCATCAGGCCACGACTGCCCCTTTTTCCAGTTCATCAGGACAGGAGAGAGCACTGCTGCAGGACTGAGGAGTAGAGGGGTCCTGGCCTCAGCAAATGACTGGGAGATGCGGGCAGACCTGAAGAAGCGGCTTAAATTCCCAGAGGAGATAGCACACACTAGCCTCAGACCGGATATTGTCCTCTGGTCTAGAGGTACCAAGCAGGTGGTGCTCATAGAAGTACCCTGGGAGGGAAGGATGGAGGAGGCACATGAGCGCAAGCTCAAAAAATATTAAGGCTTTATCCTCGAGAGCCAGCAAAATGGATGGAAGGACTGAAAATTACCACTAGAGGTCAGCTGCAGAGGTTTTGCTGGACAGACACTCTGGAGAACCCTTGGGCTGCTGGGGATTGAAGGGATGGCCAGGCAGAAAACAGGCAGAAACAGCATCTCATTGGATCTGGATACAGCGGGAGGTGCGGTGGCAGAGCCAACCTGTTGAAGGACGAAAAATGACATAGAGTTAGGTGGTGGCCAGCAGGGGTAGATCCAGGATGCTGGATGTGGTGTCGAGCCCTCCCGAGGTGTCATGGGCTTAAATTGGTGGAACACCAAGGAAGGGGGGTGCCCATCTGACAACTGGCTGTAGCTACTAACCCTTGTACAGTAGAGAGATGTAACCAAGCCTTGACCTGGTGCTTAAAAGGAGGAGAGAAGGAGAGGAGAAGCAATGCCACTGGCTCACAGTTGGTGCAGGGCCGAGTACCTGTAAAGGTGGGCCAGTTGCGATGGTCTCATTGTATTTTGCATAAAAATTTTGATCAATATGAGCAATAAGTAATAATATTAATTACTATTATGGTTGAAAATGCTTAAAAACAAATGAGTTACAAACATTTATATAACTACTTATTACTAATATTAAAATAAGACAAATATATATTAAGTATAACAGCAATAATAAAACAACAACAACTGTGGTTTTTTGTTTTTTTACAAATGTAATTTGTATATACATTTATAATCTTTTGTATTAACAATTACGTCTTATTGTTATTGAATAGCAGTATTATAATAAACTACTTTCTGCTCTAATTAATAAAATAATTATAAACATTTATTATAAAAAGTATAATCATCTTAAAAATTAATAATATAAAATAATAATATAATAATATATAATTAAAAAGATAAAATTACTATACAAAATTATTCATATGAATTACTATTACATTAATTATTTAATAAAATTTGTTATAAATTATTATTGTTTTTTGTGTTAATACATTCTATACTTATTTGTAATAGTTCTCATAATTATTATTCTTTGTTAATTATTATTTTAATTAAATATGTTTTATAATACATGTTTGTATTTTTTTTTTGTCTAATTTTACTTATTTTATTTATTTATTTATTTATTATTAAAAATCAGAGAATCTATGTATTATACAGTTTCATGTTTGGCGAAAATAATAAAAAAAATAGGGTTTTATGATTATGGCCATAACATTTCAGTGTGAAAACAGTGTGTGTGACTGAATTTGTAGTTTAATGAGTATGAGTGAATCTTTGTTGTTTAGCCTGACATCTCGCTGTGCGTGTGTGGTGTGTGTGTGTGTGGGTGTGTTGTGTGTGTGTCGCCCCCCTGCCCCCCCCTCCATTGTCCCCCCCCAGGCGCATATGTGTCGGTGTTTGTGTTTCAGCACCACCAGCTCGACGGCGAGCAGCTGTGACACGGATTTCTCCAAAGACGACGAGCAGCGTCTGAAGGACTACATGCAGCAGCTGAAGAACGACCGGGCGGCTGTCAAGCTGACCATGCTGGAGCTGGAGAGCGTCCACATCGACCCGCTGAGCTACGACGTCAAACCCCGCGGAGACTCGCAGAGACTCGACCTGGAGAACGCTGTGCTCATGCAGGAGCTCATGGCCATGAAGGTACAGTACGACGCGCTTCATCAGATGAACCGGAATAATCAACCTCATGCTGATCTAAAAATAATAATAATAATAATAAACATACTCCTCAGAACAAATTTCTTTATTAGGATACTTAGTTCATGATTCACAGTCTGATGTTATTTGAGAAAAATGCTCACCATCTTGCAGTTTTATTTGATCCAAATACAGTAAATATTGTTAAATATATTATGTTAGAATAATTAGCTGTTTTTCTATGTGAACAGTCTGGTTAAACCTGTAATGTAATTCTGGATGTGAGCGTGTATTTCTGCGATCATTCCTCCAGTCTTCAGTGTCACAGGATCTTCAGAAATCAGTCTAATATGCTGATCTGCTGCTCAAGAAACATTTCTGATTATTATCAAAACATTAAAAAAACATTTTATTACTTATAACATTACATTAACTTTACATATTTTATAAAATAAAACAAAACCTAAACATTAACTGAAATAAAAAGAAAATATTATATTTATAAAATAGAATAGCAAACTAAATTAATTTCAGCTAAGTTTGCCAAGGGCAACATTTCTCATTTTTCTCATTTATTTTAAAAGCACTCAATACTAAACTAAAGCTAAAAGTTAACTTAACAAAAAATTATATACATAACACAAGAATCAAATGACAAAAACACATTTGAAGAAACAATTACGAAATAATTTTAATAATTACATCTAAAACTACAAATAAACTGAAAACAGAAAATATAAATAAAAAAATCTAATTGAAATTAAAAAATTAAAACAAAAAAATGAACAAAAAATATAGTAGCCTATCAACTATACTAAAATAACTCTGTTTTGAAAGCTGTTGTGCTCCTTCATATTTTTGTGGAAATATTTAGTGATACATTTTATTTTTCAGGATTCACAGATGACTCGAAAGCTCAATAGAATCTTTTATAACATTATAAATGTCTTTATTGTCATTTTTGATCAATTTAATGCATCCTTGATGAATAAAAGTGTCTATTCCTTTTAAAAAATATATACAATTATTGTGATCCCAAACTTTTGAACAGTAATTTAAAATATACATATCAGTATTTTATAATCCATCTGCCATTGACCAACACACACAAAGCATCTACTGATAGTGTCTCACATTATAATGAAGCAAAAGCTGTACATTTTTTGTTGGATGAATGACTGAAGGTTGAGTTTATTACTGTCAGATTCAATCTGTAAAATGAAGCGGCGGTCTTTCACAGAAGCTACAGCAGATTTCTCCATGTTTGACTCTCTCAGCATCTCTTCATCAGCACACTGTTTCCTCTTGCTTGATCCGTCAGTGACCTTCAGCTTCGGCACTCGGAGCAGCGGCGCGTGTTTGAAATGTGAGATCCGATCGGACGCAAGGAGAGATGATTTAGATATGAACAGCTCCGTCAGCTGACAGTTCTACAGAAACACTGACTCCAGATCAGTGTGAAAGACTCGCCCTTCAGAGATTCACTGTATGATTCACATCTAATGGGATGTGGCAGAAACGTTGGGTCTGAAAATACAAATGCAGTTGCAATATGTGCGTGTTTGGGATTCCCAAATGTTTTTTGTGAGCCGAACCTCTTTGAGCTAAAATATTTTCTTGAAGTTAATATTTCAAGTATTTATCAACATGTTCACGGTTCTCTGATCATGTGGCATGCAGGTAAACAAATAAAATAATTAATTTTGTAGAATTATTTTGATTTTTATTTTTTAATTATTTCTTTTAATTTATTTCAAATATAATAATATTGTTTTTTAGTATAAGTGCTTTTATTATTTATTATAAACATACTAAAGTAGTTGTTTAAAATAACGTATTTTATTTTCTATTAATGTTTTTCTATGATTTTCATAATGTTATTTTTTTTGCAAAATTATTGAATGCTATTTAAATACAATATTTTTATATCTATATTATTTATAATAATATTTATATGTCCTTAATTTTATTAATTGCTGTTTTTAAATTATTGTTTTTTTTCTTTCAAAAAGTGAATATTGTCACAGTTTTCATAATATTTGCTATCCTATTAGTAAGTGTTTGTATTTTATTTTTTTATTTTAAAAATATTTGATTTAATTTTAATTTCAATGAAAATATTTCATGTTTTAGTAAGTGTTTTATTTTATTTTTTTATTTTAAAAATATTTGTTTTAATGTTATGTCATGAAAGTATTCATCGTTGGTTTAGTAAGTGTTTTTTTTTTTTATTTTTATAAGCTTATTTGAATGTTATTCAGAAATATTGAATATTATTACCTTTATCATATGCCTCTTATATTTTCCTAACTTATTCATCTTAAATCAAAAACACCATCTTGGGAACACCTAAGGTATAAGCAATAGAGGTTTTCTCATGTTTATAGAGATCATATTATGTCAAGTATAATTTGAGAAAGAACGACCAGATAAACCCCTCGTGTAAGCGTCCAGGCGGTTTTCATTGACATCAAACACCCGATCTGACCGCCCGTCAGGGGTTGAGGCAGTGTGTGTTTTGCCCTGAACCGTAAACGGCCGTTCGATGAGATGCCTTTCAGCCGGGTGATGTGTAATTCAGCCGAGAGGAGCTCGGATGGCACAGATGTGTGTGTGTGTGAATGTGTGGGACTGTCGTGTGTGTCGGCAGGAGATGGCGGCGCTTGCTAGGCTCAGCTGTTGATATGCTGGAGAAGGAATGAAGAAAGCTCTGGCAGCTGAAGCTGAGCACGCGAGTGATGAGAGCTCCAGGAACAGGCCTATCTGCGTGCACATCAGCGCATCTGAATGTCTGAGGTGAGGAAATCAGGAACAGAGCCGCGAAGTTCGCCCCTCAACTCCACGGCAGCATGCCGCCTGCAGCAAAGATCAAGGAGCTGTGGCGAAGGTACAGGAATCCATACAACAACATACAGCCAACACACTGACAGGTGTCATGTTCACATATCCATATGCACATCTGGACTGGATTTATCATTCAAAAACAGTAAGGAAACACCATGAGTGCAAATAAGTTTCACACTTTTTTGTCCCGAAAATTTAGAGCGAAATAGTGTGTTGTAAAATCTCTAAGTTGCTGCGCGGCTTAACATTTGCACAGACCGTCCATACACAAAATTCTGAATATTATGCAACTATTAAATAGTATTACCATTTAAAAGAACTGTTTCTGCCTTAATATATCTTAAAAAATCGATCATTTAGTACCTGTGATGCAGAACAGTGACTTAAGTTTAGAGTCATTGAGTATGATTATAGTTTTCTGTTCATAATCTGAATTAGATTCTTATTTCAATATTCTAAATTTAGTCGTAGTTTAGTCAATATTTATTTTGTGTTCTTTTGTTAGTTTTAGTCCTTTAAATATGTCTGATAGTTTTTAGTTTTTATGTTTTCATTTAATTGTAGTTCATTTAGTAGTTTTTTTACTGTAAATGTTAATTTTTAATTTTATATTTAATTTGAACTTTTGTAAGTTTTATTTATTTAAATGTTTTATTTAGTTACTTCAAATTAATAAAAAATTACACCTAAATTGAAACATAAGAATTGTTGATTGGCAATAGCACTGGATCTTTTTTGATAGCCAATAAGAGTTTATTAGTATGATTATTTTATATTGTTAGTATTATTTTACTATTTTGAACAGTATGCTCTATCAAGCTTATTTTACCTGCGTCCGCCAGATATCTGCACACTGCCGTTAGCCCATGATGAATTTGTTAGTTGGACACTATGGTTAATATGATTAGAAAATTTGAAATTTGCATACAAATTTTAGTGCCCGATAAATTAAATATAATACAATGAAATAATATATTTAAATAACTATATTATAATGAATAGTGATATTTAGCTTTTAGCTATGGGTTTAGTTGCTCTATGATTGATGGATTGATAATCCTGAATCTAAAGAATCTGTGGTTTTATAATCAACGTTTATCAGCAGAGAGAGTCTCTTGTCTGTCTGTGAGATGTGAGTACCTGTCTGTCTGTCAGTCCATCCATCCATCATCTCTCTGTTTGTCTATCTGTCTAGTACGATCCGTCAATTCTGTATGCTGTCTGTACTGATCTGTCCATCGGTCTGCTGACTGCATGTCTGAATTTGTCTGTCTGATACGCCTCCTGTCAATAATCGCTCTGTCTGTCTGTTTGCCCTGATCTGTCTGTCTGTTTGTAGTCTGTCTGCTATGTCTCGTCGCTCCCATCTGCCACTGTCGTCTGTCTGCCTCTTTCTGCGATACGGTCTGACTGTCTGATATCTATATGTCCTGTCTGTCTGTCGTCTGTCTAGTTGCTTGTTTGTCTGTCTGTCTTGTGATCAGCAGCCGTCCATTGCATGACTGACTGTCCCTCTGTCTGCAGCGTCTGTATTGTTCTGTCTCTCTGACGGTATGTTTGTCTGCTGTCATGTCCACGCATCCATCTGCTGTCTGTCTGCTTCTGTTCCATCTTTCTGTCTGTCTGACTGTAGTGTCTATCTATCTGTACTGTCTGTCGCAGCCGCGCATCTGACGTCTGTCTGTCTCGTCCCTCTTTCTGTCTGTACTGACTGTCTGCTCTATATATCTGTCGCTGTATGTCTGTCGTAAGTCCGTCCCCATATAACCTGCTCTGAACTGCTACCCTACGGATGCGACGATCTGTATGACTATCATGTCTGTCTGAAACTGCTCTGTTCGTTTGTATGATCGTCATGTCTGTCTGTCTCGCTACGTACCCGCCTCCATCTGCTGTCTGTCTAGTCTGCTCCCTCTTTCTGTCTGCTCTGAATGTATGCTATATATTATCTGTAGGTCTGTAGGTTTGTCTAGGTTAAGTAATATTTCTTTTTATGCTCGTCTGACGGCTCCCTCTGTCTGCCGTTGTCTGTATCCTGACTCCTGTATGATGTAAGTATAGTTTGTTTCTGTCTGTACATGACGTAAAATACTGCTAATGTCTGTCTGTCCATCTCTCCATCTTTCTGTCTGTCTGTCTGTCTGTCTGATTATCTATCTATCTGTCTGTCTGTCTGTCGTCCATCCATCCCTCTGCTACATATGCCTGTCTGACTGTACTCTGATACTAGCGCCGCTTATAGTCTGACATTATCTGTCCTGTATGAGTATGCTCTGTCTGCTCAGGTCATCTGGTCTGGCTATACTGACGGTCTGATGGCCCAGCAATCTGTCGTATCTGTTCGTCCATCTGCTGTCTCTTTGACTGTCCTCTGTCTGTTCTGTCGGCATGTCAGCTCAGTAGTGAACTCGTTCTCTGTCTGACTTGTCCCCTGTCTGTCTGTCTGATCTATCTGTCTAGCTTTTTTTTTTTTTTTTTTTGGCTATGTCTGTTGTCTGTCTGTCTGACTGTCTGATGTCCCTCTGCTTAGGGACGTCCATCAGATCTGTCTGTCCCGACTCATCTGCTTCTGCATTCTGTAACGTCAATCTGCTACTGCTATACTGTTCCTCCATCCGTCTATACTGATAACGTCTGATGTCTGTATGCATACGTCCGTCCATCCATCTGTAGGGTCTCGGTCTCGTTGTCAATCCGTACCCCCCCCCCCCCTTTCCGTCCGTCCATCCATCTGTCTGTATCTGTCTGTCTGTCCATCCGTCTGTAGATGTACTGTCCGTCTGTCTGATCCCATCCCGTCAGTCCGACTTCAATCCATCCATACGTTGTATCTGTTGTCTGTCATCAGTCTATATTGCATCTGTCTGATGTCTGATACATCTGCTCGATGATCCATCCGTCCGTCCATCCATCTGTCTGTATCTGTCTGTCTGTCCATCCGTCTATCTGCCTGCCTGTCTGTCTGTCTGTCGTTTTGGTGTATGTATCCAGCCAGCCAGATCTGTGGAAATTATCGATGCAGTATTTACTCTCTCTCCTATGTTATCGCACTGCGACAGTGCCTCTGCTATGTTATCGTGTCTCTGTATCTGTATGGATGGTGTGAGAAGTGACCGTGTTCGTCGGGGTTATGCTTCGATCTCGCCTGTGCTGCGAAGGCGTCTGCGTTACACGCTGATGTCTATTAACAGTCGCTGCAGATCCCGAACGCCCTCATCACCTGACTGCACCTTGGCATTCGCTAGACCGCAGGTGCTCTGACTGTGCACATAATCATACTATATCTATAGGCCCCCACCAGGATAAGATTCAAGTTGCTCTTTTAATAAGAGTTGTTTATGATTAGTTTCATTCGTTTATCATTTGAACAGACACTTTATCCAAAGTGCCTTGCAATAGCAGCGAAGCTAAGCAATCAGTTCATGCATTCCCAATAGAATCGAAACCATGCCATTGGGTGTTGCTAAGTGACCTATAATGATTACTGATTTGAGCTTCAAGCCGAATACAGTTAGCTATCCATTATGCGTCCGGAACATGTCTGACTTATCAATAAATAAAGTCCGAACATGAAATAGTTGACGTTAATTCGTGAGAAGTAATGAGAAGAACAGAAACGATGGCGACTTATTTCAATAGGCACCAGAGATGCTTTAAAATGTTTAAAATACGTTTTAAAACAACAAAAATCAAGACACTTTTTTTTTTTAAATTCACTTTTTTTTTTTCGTCTTTGCAATGAACCGGATTCTGACAGTCTCTGATAAATCCTCGAATATATTAGCCGAGGCCTTAATTTCTTTATTAAGGAAATATTGAATTATGATTTGTTTATTATTATAATTAATATCATTTCATAATTTTAATATTTATTATTTTACTAACTTTATATTTTAAATTCTATATACAATTTTAAGTTTAAATAAAAATTTTATTTTAGTAAGGGTGTTTTGTCATTTTTATTGTAATTTATGTTTTATTTAGCTTTGATTTATTTTATTTCAGTATTTCAGCTTTAGTAAGTTTTGCCTACTCAACTGTATTTAAGTAAGTGCCCCAAGGTCCAATTTTTTTACATTGCACGTTTTTTTTTCTTTTATATTATTTTATTTTATGTGTATTTGTTTTTTGATGTCAGTTTATCTTTATTTTTTGTTTACTTATTTTTTTATTGTTGCGTTATTTCTGATGTTTCTAAGGTGTTCCAGTGTTTAAGTTTTTCATTTATGGAATATTGATATTTAATTTTGTTCCTGTGCGATTTGTCTTTTTATATATAACTAAATATATATATATGTTTCGTTTTTAGTCATTTTAATACTTCAACTCATTTCAGTTAAATGTGCAAATAACATGATTTGCATAAAATGTGATTGCTGTGAAACTGTCATCATAAATATTGAAGGAGCCCGTGATTAGACAGTAAATTGTGATTGTGTTATATTTGGCTGTTATATGTTAATGAGCTCATGGTTCTGAAACACGAGACTTCATGCAGACACATAAATCTGTAGTATCTGTCTGTCTGCAGGACTCTGGTGATTCTCCAGCGATCAGTCTGTCTGATCTGAGGAGTCTGAGCGACAGCGACCTCGCAGCGGAGCTCACCAGCGCACTCAGGAGGTCAAACATCTTTTTTCTGACTGAAATAGTTTATTGGACCGTTTTTTTTTTTTTGTAGATATGTTTTTTGTTGAGGTATCATAATTTGGTCTCAGGTTTATCAGCTCATATAGTATAGATAAAGTGAGCAATAGAGAATATGGAGGAAAAACAGCTCAGTTTTATTCAGAGACTCAAACGGAGCAAAAATATGAATCTGGTGCAGATGCTGATATTGCTATGATGAAGTTCTGATGCTTGTGCTGTAAATCAATGAGATCTTTCTAACAGTGCAGCAGATAAAATTGACATAAAATGATCTAAATATCAATCATCGCTCTACATCTCCAGTAATCTGTCTCAGTGAGATGAGAGTGAAATGCTCCAAACATATGATCGACAGGAGAGTCGACGGAGCGGAAGCCAACATAAAGGCATCCTCAGAGATGTGAGATGTTCTGGATGGCCTGAGAAGATCATTCCTCGCATGATGGAACAGTGAAGCTAAGCTTATATTGAAACAAACGCCCTCCTCAAAAGATACTAGGGATCAGAATTTGACGGTGTTGTGTGCTGTGCTGTTCCAGAGAGAAGAAGCTGAATAGGGTCGTGTTCAGGAGCTGGTCGCGGCGCGAGTTAGAAAGAACCTACCATGAAGAGCGAGTGCCATGTCCGGACATCAGCAGTCGGCGGAGTCCCCCATCTTCGTTAACGACCTTAATACGAGCCAAACAGAGCCTCACCACACACAACACACCAGCAGATAGCAGATAACAGATAAAGCACACAGACAACACAGACAGACAGACACAAACACACATACACACACACACACACCAACACACACACAACACACACACACCACACAGACACAGACACAGACACAGGCACAGACACAGACACAGACACACACAAAACACTCACACTCACTCTCACACACACAAACACACAAACACACCACTTCACACAGCCTAAGTACTGTTGGTCTTGATTGAAGAGCACGCATAAATGACATGGATTCCAGTGCAGTGCTGTGTGTTTAGTGCATCATCTTCTTGTGTTCAGTGAGCCGTCGCCCTCTGTGGTCCACGCCCAGCATACTGCTGCTGTTTAAGCACAGCAGCATGCCTCGAACCTACTCTGAAACACATTAATGCCGTGCCACTCTACTGCCAGCATGGGAGATCACTGCTGAATTATATAATTTGGTTCCCGTTTTCCTATAGCTATTTAGTGTTATATATATTGTTATACTATATTATATCATTAATGTTTGAATACGCTTATTTTATATTTTCCAGTTTTAATTTTAATTGCAACAATTCTGTATTTATTATTGTGCCTTTTCTCTTGTTTTTTTTCTAAATTCTATTTAGCATTTAATACATTTTTATTCAGTTTTAGTTGCTGATGGCAACATTTCAAAGTGTCTTTCTTATCTATATTATGTGTAGTGTGTGTGTGTGTTGTTTCCATCTAATTTATATTTTTCCTGCGCTATTTTGTAATGTGTATTCAACATTTTTATATTTTTATTGAGCTTTGAAATTGAATTCTTTTTAGCATTTCAAGGTATTTTAGATAGTGCCTCAACAATTGTACAGATTTTGGTTTAACCGTTTTGTATATTTTTATTTGTGCCTTTGTCATTTTTTTTCCCTTGATATATTTCTTGTAATTATCTTTTATGCTTATTTCTTATTCAGTTTCGTTTTAGCAATTTTGTAATCAGCTATTTAAGTTTTTAGTTGATATTTTATATTTATGATGTAGCTTTAATTTTTTTATCCTCGGGTTTAAGTAATTTAGTACTTTACCTTATTTAACTTACTTGTCCAGACAAGGTTTATACATTAGTATTATTTGTATTATTATTGTTTTGCACTTTTCGCTTTCCGCATCGCTTTTAGGATCTGCCTTAAAACAAAAAATCCATCTAAATTTTCTTAATATTTCTTTTTAGCTATAATCTATATTTATTTGAGTTTTAGTTTTAGTCATTTTAACACTTAAACGTATTTCGGTGAGTCGCCAAGGCAATGTTTTTGATGTTCGTAAAGTTTTTCTTTGTGAAACTAAGTGAACTAAAACTATAGAGTAGATGAATAGTAGTAAAGGAGTCGAGCTTCAGGATGATTCAGTCAAGCTGTGTTGTGTTTGTGTGCGGCGCAGCAATCTGGTGGCGGCGTACGAGAAAGCCAAGAAGAAGCACCAGAACAAGCTGAAGAAGCTGGAGTCTCAGATGATGGCGATGGTGGAGCGGCACGAGACGCAGGTGCGGATGCTGAAGCAGCGCATCGCTCTTCTGGAGGAGGAGACGTCTCGACCGCACACCAGCGAGACCTCGCTCTGAGCCCAGACTCACTCTCTCTTACAGTATTTCACTGCAGCATCCTCCTCACTAAACCCTCGTCCTGTCATCGCTCACAAACCGCAGGACTGTGTTCTTCTGAGGGAACACAAAAGAAGACGTTTCTCAGGATGTTCACGCTGCTCTTTCAAGCTGCAAAAACCATCATAAAACCACGAAACGACGGCTCGAACATTTCTCCAATCTTAATTATGAGGTTCACCGTTTTTATGCTTCTACTAGTTAAACCCGGTAACCGTGATGACATGAACACACCATAAATCCTCACAATTATGCATAATCTCAATCTTCATGAAGCAGCACAGACTCACTGGCAGCTGGTCTTGTTCACTAATTATGTTTCATAATCGTACAGTGAAGAGAAATAGAGTTTTGAGCAATAAATGAGAACGAGGTTTAAACTCATCCTCAGTTGAACCGCCTCACAGGACTAGTTAAGCCTCAGATGAAAATTCTGTCATCATTTACTACGTGTGTCTATATATAGCTGGCCTCAGCCTCAAATTTAAGGCCTTTAATGCATATATATGGATGAATATGAGTTATTATTGTTAAAAACCGCTTAATTGGGCTGATGAAGAGGCTTGAACACAATCGTTATAGATCCTGCTATATTATGTTAATTGCGATAACCTTTACAATAAAGTCTACATTACTATAGAATCGAAAAAATGACATAATCTTATCGCCTTTTTTTTTTTTTTTTTTTTTTTTTTTTTTCCGCTGATGTTAGTTAATGAAAATACAGTGGTTCGTTTTTCATATTAGTTTAGTGCATTAATGATGCAACTTTTGATTTTTATATTAATGAATGTTTAATTTGATCTAAGACTAATGGATGCTTTAGAGGTATTTTTATTGTTAGTTTAACTACTGTACAAACGAAACCTGAATGTAAAGTGTTATCAATTTATCATCAAAATATAATTGTCATAATTACACATTTGCTGATCCTGAGCAGTTTTTTTATTATTATTATATTGAGGATTTTTTGCACTAATCATTGCATTAATTAGATTAATCAATGAAAACATTTCATTTATTCACGAGAGAATTGACAATGATTTTTTTCCTTAGAATAACATGATCTGATGCATGCTGCAAACAACAATAATAATCAACTTTATTTTATAGCGCCTTTAAAAGTTGCATCTCAAAGCGCTTTAAAAAAAATACATTGAGATACAGAAAAATGTAAAACAATTTAAGAATAATATAAAAACAATCACTTCATAACTATGAAAAAGTGAGTTGTAACAGATTTAAAAACTAAACATTCAGCAAACAAGTTTAGATAAACTTGATACACTTTTCCAAGTAGAAAAAAAATATTTTTCAAATATTTTCTTATAAGCAAAATTTTTATTTAATTTTTGATGCTGGAAATATGATGACAGAATCTTCATTTTGTGTGAAATCTTGCTTCACGTGTTTTGTGTTTGTTCTGGTGTAGTGTTTACCGGAGGAATGTATCTCAGTATCACCAGATCTCACATTTCAGTTTCTGCAAAAAAGCAGGCGGTCTCTTACGAGAGGTTTGATCTTCATCACGTTCAGCTTCCTCCCGGATGACAGTCTGGTGGACATCACCACATTGCCTTCTTACGGACCAGTATTTATCTTCCCTCTCCTGCGAGACCTCAAACTCACTCCAGTTTTATACAGATGAGTATTTACGACGGTTTACACGCTCGAGCTCCAAAGCCCTTCGTCCCAAACAGATCTGGTCATTATGCGTAAACAGCTTTCATTCGTATTTATCCGTTATGAGACTGAATTTCAAGTGCTTGACATTTGATTCTGATTCATGGTGAAATATTCAATGCAATAGAAATGCTTTCCTCTCATTTCGGCCCACAGAAAGAGGTGCTGTTAAAGGAATAATTGCTGAAAATTGACTCTCCCTCAGGCCATCCCTTATAAGCATGTAGAGGAGTTTGTTTCTTCATCAGATTTGTAGAAATGCAGCATTGCATCACTTGCTCACCATTGGAGTGAATGGGTGCCGTCAGAACGAGAGTCCAAACAGCTGATAAAAACATCACAATAATCCACACCACTCCAGTCCATCAGTTAACATCTGGAGAAGACAAAAGCTGCATGTTTAGAAGAAGAAAAAAAAGTTTGTTTAAACGCTGCTTGATCTGTGCAGATTTCTCTCCTGATTCACACCAGATCACTTTTCACTGGAAGAAGCGTTATTATGGATTATGGACTCATATTTGAGTTTAAAACTGTGGATTATTGTGATGTTTTTAATCACCTGTTTGGACTCTCATTCTGACGGCACCCATTCACATCCATTGGTGAGGAAGTGATGCAATGCTGCATTTCTCCAAACCTGATGAAGAAACAAATATCCTAATCTCGGATGATCTGAGGGTGAGCACATTTTCATTTTTATGTGAACTACTTTTTAATGTGAACGAGCGTTTAATTCAATAATCCACTATTCATAATGCCGATTTACTGATCTGCATCTGTGACAATGCTGGATGATCAAATGTCATTTTCATGGTCGGTCTTTGTGCATCAGTTAATAAAGGAATAAACAGAAGGATTGATTATGAGATGGTTTATAGACATCGAGACCTTCCTTTCATGAAAAGTATATGCATATCCATTTTAAACGATAGGCTGGAGAAACTATAAAGGGTTTGTGAATTCTACTTAATTTGCACAGATCTGTTTATGAATCCAATTTTTGCAATCATTTTGTTTTATTTTAATACAGAATGTATTTGTTTATATAATAAAGAAATAATGCAACACTTCATGATAATGGCGCCAGTCATTTTAAGTTATATTTTATTGCCAGACTTTCACTTATTTTTTCCCCAGATTGAAATATTAAAGAAATGTAGGTTGAGGTTCATTGATTGAATGTTGAAAAGTTATTAAAGTGTCAGGAACATTACAAAGATGAACTTTTTTCCCTTCACAAGCATGTTCCAAGTGCAAAGCTTAAAGCTCAAGTATTGTCTTAAGAACAGTTAAGTTCTTGAATATTAACATCTCAAGTTCTCCATTTCTAAAGATCTCTTTATAAAATTCAGTTCTCCAATATTTTTAGTTCTCAAACATCTTTAAAGAATTGTTTAAGTTCTTAAAATATTTACAAAAAAAAAAAGTTAATAAAATATTTAAGTAGATCTTTTAAGGTCTGAAATATTTTGGTAATATTAACATTCTTAAATATTTTTCTAAGAACATCCAAGTTCTCAAATATTGAAAAATATTTTTTTTTTACTGTAAATATTTTAAATACATCTTTTAAGTTCTGAAATATTTTGTTAATATTTTTAAGTTTTCAAATATTGTATTAACATTTTTAACCTTGTTAAATATTTTTGTAAGAACATCCAAGTTCTCAAATATTGTCTTAAGAACAGTCCAGTTCTTGACTATTTAAAGAACATCTTAAGACCTCAATTTCTAAAGATCTCTTTTTTTAAAATCAGTTCTCCAATATTTTCTTAACATTCTTAAATATTTTTCTCAGAACATCCGAGTTCTCAAATATTAAAAAAAAAAAATTAGTTCTTAATCTTGAGTGCATCTTTTTAAGTTTTCAAATATTTCTTAACATTCTCAGAACATCCGAGTTCTCAAATATTTTCTTAAGAACATTTAAGTTCTTAAATATTTATCTAAACACAAAATGTAAAAAATAACCACTAAAGAACAAAATATTGTTGGGAACGCAATATATTCCTTAAGTCATGGAATACAATTTTTAAAAAGTTAAGAATTGTATTTTATTTTTATGTTTAGTGAACTTTGCTTCTGGAACATTAAAATAAATCAGTTTTGAGTTCATATTACCTTTAAATTCAATGCATTTCTGAAATGAACAAACAGACGCTGCAATGGTGTTTCCATCTCCCTTCGATTTATTCTGCAAGTATAACAATTATTTATAGTGTGGAAAACTGAATTATTGCCAAGACTGAACAAAACATTTCCTGTATATTTACAGTGAGAGTTTGGGTTGAACAGAGAATTTATATATGAAACACTGTAGAAATTTGCAAGAAAAAAGGTTTTCCTGACGTGATTTACCTGATGAGGAGCTACATTATTGTGAAGACATGCTGAAGGTGGCATGCCCTGAGAGAAAGCCGAGGCCTTGTGTCCTATTCCTCTAACACTAACGCATGCAACAGAAACGTCCGTCTGAGAGATCAAGTCAACATGCCAAAACGTCACGTGATATGCAATGGAAGAAGAAAACAAGGCATCGCGTCAAAACAAAGAAACTTGATGTTTTAGTTCACACACTCGCACAACATCCGCTTGTTTGCAATCATCAAAATTAAAAAAAAAGTCAAAATGATAAAAGCGGACTGAATGTCAAACCTCATGGCACACTCACGAGACGAAAATACAAAAAAGCATCAGGTGCATAAAAACAGACAAACAAATCGTTTGTTCACAGTGGTTTGAACGAGCGATCGGGAGCACAAATCATCTTAAACGTGTCGATTTAAAAATCCAGACGCCGCGTTCCGCCTTTATATGCGCTGTTGCCGTGGTTATGGTGGGCGGAGCTTGTGTCAAACTGATACGTCGTTGTCCTGAAGTGGGAATAAAAAGCTGTTTCTGAAATCAAGTGAAATTAAAACGCTCCCCTCTAATATGTGAGCGGCCGCTCGGGACGGTAAACGAGGAAAAACAACGTAAAGAATCGAAATAAAGACACAGAGGGCGGTTCAGCCGGCGCAGAGCCACTCCTGATCCGAGACACATGAAAGAGCGTATGATACAAGTCCAGCCGGGCCCCGCGGGAATCATTTCTTGGCCTGTTTGGGGACCGTGTTCCTGGGCGGAGTCACTGGACGACTGGAGTTTGGTTTCTTCTTCTCTGCTGGCTTCAAAATCTGCAGGAGCAGAAATCAACACGTCAGATGAAACACCTGAATCGATCTAAATAACACTGATTTTACAGGTCATTTCCTTGTGTTCTCAGAGTTGAATCATCTTTTTCTCTAATATTATATATATATATGATATCTTTAAATACAGATCTACACACACATAAAATTACGATTTAAATACAACACTAATGTTAAATAATAAACTAATATAAAAATTTAACAATATTTATAACAATAATTAAAACAATCCCCTAGAAACATGATATTCCATGAGGTATCAAATAATTAATTTAAAAAGTGATGCAGCCTAATAGATCATACAAACCAAAAATAACCAAGTAAATGTTGTTTCAAACGGTTTGGATGGAGTACACATATGGCAACTAGCTGAACCACGAGTGATGCGCGGATGGGGGTTATATCGCGGTGGAGTGCGGATAATCCGCGGATCGGGTGGGGTCGGGTAATAAAAAAAATTGCATTCTGTTATTTGCGGGTGGAATAAAATACAATCATTAATGATGCAAAGTATATTAACTACATTTTCTACAAAGAACGTGTTTGAGGCTACAGAAATTTTATAAACTCTTAAAATTAACTTAAAAGGTATTCAACAAAAATTATTTAGTTCAGAGCAGTAAGTTTGTTGTAATACCTGTATTTGGTTAACATTAATAAAAGACGGCACAGCTTATTTCATGGAGCCATTACTGATACTCATGCGTTTTATTTTGTAACTGTTTACATTAACTTAAGACAAACCCGGAAGTACTTTCTGAATTTGGTACTCTCAGTACGCGCTTTGGATGTGACTGAGCGCACGCGCCTCTGGAGAGCGCGAGTACCGAATGGCTTAAAAAGACGTGAAAATAATACATTTTTGTGATGATGCAACAATGACCGATTAGGCAATTGACAATTCTGTCAACTGTCCCGAAACGCGAGCTAAAGTCTTCTATCGCAGAGTGCAACAGCTCTAGATACGTCGATGTGAAGCGAAAGTCAAAGAGAGAATACGTGGTACAGCTGAATCACCTACGCTGTTTTCATCTGATGGTTTGAGTGGATTTATTTACTCACCTAACCTACACGCTATATTGAATAAAGGTTTTGCAGTAATTTCCCTCATTTTAAAGTCGAAAGCTGCGGGAATGAGTAATGCGATGTATGCGCAATCCCGCAACGAAATTCAGGATCTGATTAAACATAATTCTATTATACAGAGAATTGTGAAATAGATTTTCATGACTTTTCAAAAAACTTTTTGAGTTTATTTATTTTTACAAAACTTTCTAGGCCTGGAAATTGCTGTTCAATGACTTTTCAAGGTTTTTTATGACCGTACGAACCCTAATGTGATGATCGGGTGCGGTTATCTAAATCAGACAAAAATACAGGTGCGGGCGGTTGGCGGGTGGATAATTTATTTGAAGCTGTGGATTCGGGTGACGTTTTAGCTCATCCGCGCATCACTTCTGCACACTCGAGGTTAAACTCCAAAGCTGATTTAGATCTCGAGCAGGACTGGAGGAGAATCATGACTATAACGCACCTGGAAGGAGCACATGAGGGTCTCGTCGACGCTCATCATGGCTCCGGCGTTGTCGAACTCTCCGCAGTAGTTCGGTGCTGAGAACAGAGTCACCAGCTGCCGCTTGGCGAAGAACTCGTATCCGTCCTCCACCACCTACAACACACACAGGAAGAGGAAGTTCAGGAGCTGTATCTCATCAGTCAAAAACGAATCAGAGCTGGAGAGTTATATACGAGCTGTAGCATTTATAGCTGTTTTTGCTCATTAAAAGCCAGCGATTTTCTTCTAGGCACTTTATAAAAGGCTGTGCATGCCTCCAAATGCTTATATGATGCAACACCAAATTGAGATGTATACATCGTCTGAAAGCTAAATAAATAAACTTTCCATTGACAATATTTGGCTCGAGATACAACTATTTGAAAATCTGGAATCTGAGGGTGCAAAAAAATCTAAATATTGAGAAAATCATCTTTAAAGTTGTTCAAATGAAGTTCTTAGCAATGCATATTACTAATCAAACATTAAGTTTTGATATATTTCCAGTAGGAAATTTACTAAATATTTTCATAGAGCATGATCTTTACTTAATATCCTAATGATTTTTGGCATAAAAGAGAAATGTATAATTGTGACCCATACAATGTATTGTTGGCTATTGCTACAAATATCCCCCAGCGACTTAACACTGCTTTTGTGCTGCAGGGTCACATATATGTTGAGCTATATGTATTTATCAGGGGTTAGATATTTAACTTAAACTAGAATTAAAACTAAATCTATTTTGAACTCATGAAATAAAATAAAAATTGCATGGAATCAAACTAAAATATAAAAAAAATAAGAAAAAAAACTTTTAACTCAGCTAGTTACAAAGGCACCATTGTACAAAATGTACTAAAATAACGAAAACTAAAAAAGAAATAAAATTACTAAAAACTATATAGACACATGAAAGAAAAAACTACAAATGGCAAAAAAAAAACCAATTACTAGTTTACTAAAAACTAGAAACATTTAGAAAATGACAAATATTTTAGTTACAAAATGAAAATGAAAATATACAAATAAAAACTACATCAAACTGTTAACAAAAACTATAACAACATCTCAGTTGTACAAAAATAAGATTGGAAGTCGATAATTCTTTACATAGAGCTGTTGAGGTTTATTAATTTGTAACGGTTATAATTATACAAATAACTGAATAAAAAGCACAAAAATGTATTTGAAATTTGAATGTTTTTAAGTCTGTTCATTTGTCTTACTAAGAAGAAACTTCTCTTAATTGATACGTTTTTTTCCTAGCTATTAATGCAAAATAAATGTATTTTATTCTACACATTTAATCTCTTTTTTTTTTCTGGTACAAAAACTTTAAAAATAAAAACTTGTGGTAATGCAGGTCAACATGTTGGCAGGGCAAATAAAAACGTATGCTATCAGAAAGAAACCCCCACTGTTATGATCATTAGTAATGGAAATGGAAAAACCAGTGTTATTGCTTATTAGCCCTTCATCATTTCTCCTGATGAGACAAACGCGCTATCTACTGGATGAACCCATAACTGAAACTGAACTGGTTTCAGCCTGACGTCAAACGGCCTTCGAGCAGATGAAGTGAAATAATCTGATGACCGTATCCTTATCAAGACTACAGAAAACACTTCAACGTCATAACGGATTCATCAAGTCCAAAGTCTGAGATGAAGACGTCACTGAGACGGGCCGACGTGTGTCAGGACTGCTTTATATTATTTACACACGAGTACAACAAAAGTGAAAATACAGAGCAAATATTCTATTCCATTTCTATTCTATATCCTGGTTTTCTTTTGTTTTGAACTCGTGTTTCATGATGTGAATCTGCTTTTACTCTGATTCATTCATTTTAATATGAATCATCTGATCTTTTGATTTGAGTCCATCAAGTTTTCAATAAAAACTGAAAATGATCAAAAGATGAAGCACCTTTCATTTGTCAAGTATTTTCAAATAGTTTGCAGTGCATTACTGTATTACACATGACCACACAGTTATTTACTGTAAAGTGCATTGACTAATTGTAGCCAAATTAACTGTACTGATATTAAATATAAATATAAAATATAATTTTTTTGGTGTAATAAGATAAACTAAATAATAATAAATATATTGCAATAAATACCATTGTGCAGTAAAATAAATCAAGTATAAAAATTTTAAAAAAAAAAAAAGGGGGGAAAAATTAAAAATACTAATATTTAAGCCTCAATGTCTACATTTTCAAGTTTTTTGTATTTTTATTTTGGTGGTTTGTCAGCATTACAGATATATTGTAAAGAAAACTATCAATAACGATCAAATGAGATGAAGCACCAGTTGTATTTAATTCACTGCATTATAGAAATACAGTTATGACGAAATGACCATTTACGGTGCAATGCAATTTTGAGCAAAATAACTATATCATGATTTAAAATTACTATTGTGATACAACATTAGAATAATTACTTTTATTATGATCATTATTAAATAAAAATATCAAAAAATAAATATTGCAATAATCCTATTGTACTGCAACAAACAATCAAGCCAATTACAATACTAATATTTACGTCTTTATTTTGGCAGTTTGTTGGCATACAAATATATTGAGCAAAATAATAAATATATTGCAATAATACTACTGTACTGTAAAATAAATAATCCAGTATTTAATGAAAATACTAAAAATAATTGGGTTTAACAGTAAGACTAAAATTACAATACCAATATTTAAGTCTCAATTTCTTCACTTTCAAACATTAAAACTTTTTTTCATTTTGGCGATTTGTTGGCATACAAACATTTAAAATATTTAACTCACTGCATTATACATACATAATCATGACAACATGGTTATTTACCGTGCAATGCATGTGTATTTATTTTTTAATAAAATAAATAATGTAAGATTTGTATTATTGTGCGGATCGAAGCCCCCAATATTGACAGAGAAATCTAGACATGTGTGACAGAAAAATGCATTAAAAAAATTGATGGCACCGGTGGCTGTTTGTGGTATAACGCCCTAAATAAAATCTCACAGAAACCTCAATATTTTTTCATATCAACTTCAAATTTGGAACATAACTTATTTAGACATAAGGCTATAATTTTATACCAATTTTAGAGTAAAACCTGATATGTAAAATATTTATTATAAATAAAATAAAATTAATAGTGCATTTTCTTTACAGTAAATTTAAACTACTATAACTTTTTGAAACTTAAATATTTTGAATAAATTCCACTTTTGCAATAATCTGCTTATTTTCTTCTTTAAAAAGAGACCAACCATAGGTCTGTATTAAAAAGTGTTCATAAATTACAACAATTTAAGTTTGGATAGTGCACGTCTATGTTCAAAAACGGGGGTGACAGTTAAAGGGTTAAACATTAAATTATTGGGTTTTTTTTGTGGTTGGTTGGCATTCAAATATATCAAACAAAATAATAAATATATTGCAAATAATACTTTTGTACAGTAAATATACTAAAATACTAAAAATAATCGTATTTTATAGTAAGACTAAAATTACAATCTTAATTTCTTCACTTTCAAACAATAAACTATTTTTGGTTTTTTTTTTTTTTACAAATCTCGGCGGTTTGCCTAATTTGAGCAAAGCTGCATCCTGATGTAAATTCCCACGGCTCTGTGAAAAACATGAACCTGCGATCAGTATAAGATCTGTAAGTGTGTTCTGGTGAGTCACTAGATTACAGGATGAGTGGGTAGAGAGATTAGCGTTTAGGGAACAGCACACATTAGCAGCGTCCTACACTCGACTCAAAGCCCTGCGTCATCAGACCAATGTCAAAGGCTCGTCTCATTTCTGCAGACTCATGCGCGGCCGGTTCAGCGTGTCCCGCTGTGACTCATCCCGCACTTTTAACCAGGACCAGTTTCACATTTCCAATAACTGGACGTTCATGTAAGATGAAACTGAGCGACTCGCCCAGAGGAGAGAGACGGCTACAACAAGAGACCGCTGACACGCAGAGTACTAGAGATGGTCTACTAACCGACTACTGGTTAGCCAATTAGTGAAGTCGACTAGTGTTTTCAGCATTATTGTTTAGCGAGGGAAACATTTAGAGAGTCTTCCCTGAGGGGTTTTAGTGTGCTGACAGCATGCTAACAGTCCCACAGTAACTATTACTGTCAGCATGGTTAAAACCCTCTCTAACAAGGGTTTTAAACTCTAAATCCATCTAAAGCACTGCTGCTGCAAACATCAAATCCAGCACATGCAACAATAAATCATATAATTCCTTAAGACCAAATACTGAAAACTAGAGCTGTACGATATTGGAAAAAACTAAGATTGCAATATTTAGTTTTTATGTAACATACTGTATATTTCCATGTTAAAGATTTACCAAATGACCTGAATAGCCATATTTGGAAAGAATGAATCATTCTTGAATGATTGGGATGATTTCGATGGGATGTTGATCTGCATAGAAAAAAATTAAAAAGACTTTTACTTTAAAGATTTTGTTTTTTGAGCACAAATCATCCTTTAGGGGTTGAACGATTTGGGAACAACATGCATGTTCACACTTGGTTAAATAAAATACTAATTTACATTTACATTTAGCAGATGCTTTATCCACAAAGCGATTACAATGAGGGACAATTAGATCAAATCAAAAACAACAAAAGACCGAAAAACAATATATAAGTGCAAATGACAAGTCTCGGTTAGCCTAACGCTGTACACGTAGCAAGGTATTTATATATAGAGTTTTTCTTTGTGTGTGTGTGTGTGTGTGTGTGTGTATTACAACACACCCAAGACACAAAAAAAAACCGAAAACAATTATAATAGAAAAATTAGAAAGGTAGTGTTAGGTGTTTTTTTTAATAAAAAAAGAAGATAAATAGATAAAGTAGAAATTAAAAATATGAATGAATGCTAGAGGTGAGAACTCTTAGTTAGAGTTAATTAAATTATTAAAATTGAATACATTTAATTTAATAAAAAATATTGTTCATGTTAGTTCCAGGGTTATTATAGTTAACTAAATCTAAAACCATAAAAAAAAGTTAACTGAAATAAAATAAACCAGAAAACTTATCAAACATAGCTTATTTCAGCTAGTTGCCAAGGCAACATTTCTCATTTTCATTTAGTTTAACTTGATGTACTGAAATAACTCTTAAAAAACTGTAATAAAAACTCTATACAGACAAATAACTAATAAAAATGACAAAAACAACATTAAAATTAAAAATTAAATCTAATGAAAACAAATAAACTATAATAGCATCAATGTTTCTAAAATAACAGATTCACAGTGCAAACTAATATCAACTTTTGATTTTAAAAATGCTATTAAATGCAGAAATTAACATTAAATTGTTAAATGTTGTAGAAGTATCATTCATTGTTAGTTTGGTAACTAATGTAGTTAACGAATGCTGAACAAAAGAAAGCTTTTTAAAGTTCTTTCCACTTGAGATTTTATAGGCCACTGTTTTTAAATCATTAATACAGATATAAAATATGATTTTTGTTATTATTATTATTAAACAAAAATATACACTCGCCTATCAAAACTTGGATCGTAAGATTTTTATATCGTTTTTAAAAAAGCCACTTATTTGATCAGAAATACAGACAATACTGAAAGAAAACAGTAATATTGTAAAATATTATTGGCATTTAAAATAATGGTTTTCTATTTTAATATACTTAGAAATATAATTTATTTCTGTGATGCAAAGCAGAATTTTCTGCATCATTACTTTTGCACTTTCCCAAACTTTTGAAAGGCAGTGTATAAACAAAATAAACTGCAATAATACTGTAAAATAAACAATCATGTATTTAATAAAAATACTAGTAAGACTGTAGATTGAAGCGCGGTGAAACTGTGTTCATTTGCACGCACATGTTACATGTTTAAATGAACACATCACCGCGCTTCACTCTGAAATCAGCAGCAGATATTTTTATTCACATAAAATGCAGCCTCAGCAATCTTTCATTTCGATTTCTTGTTCAGCCCTGCTGAAGACTCACCTGGTGAGCCCTGCAGATCAGATCCAGGTCATGTTTGTGAAGGAACTTGGCCACCACTTCCGCTCCGAAGGTGAAGGACACGCCTCGGTCGTTCTCGCCCCATCCCAGCACATCCTTATCCGGGTCAGACCACAACAGGTCGCAGAGGAGGCCCTGGTCCGGGACATCTGTGGGTCTCATGATCCTTCTGATCTGCTCCATGGACTGCAGATCTGGAGACAAGCCTGAGAAACAGCAGAAACAGCTGGAGATTCCAAGAAAGTTCCTAGTTTCTTAAAGGCACAATATGTAATTTTTTTGCCACTAGAGGGCACGTATTCAAAACAAACAAAGAAACAAAGGCGTGAGTGTGGAATCATGGGAGTTGTGGTCTTCATCTCCACAGCCGATCGAGGCGAAACGAGGCGCTGAACGAGCGTGACACACGCCTCGAAAGCAGCGGAGCTTTTATTATGCCACAGTCGAGCGCTTCTGCTGCTTCCGGTCGTGCGTATGTGGGGTAAAGCAGCGGAGCTTTTATTATGCCACAGTCGAGCGCTTCTGCTGCTTCCGGTCGTGCGTATGTGGGGTAAAGCAGCGGAGCTTTTATTATGCCACAGTCGAGCGCTTCTGCTGCTTCCGGTCGTGCGTATGTGGGGTAATAGCAGCGAGCTTTATTACGCCCACGTTCGAGCGTTCTGCTGCTTCCGGGCGTGAGTATGTGGGGTAAAGCAGCGGAGCCTTTATTACGCCACAATCGAGCTCTTCCGCTGCTTCCGGTCGTGAGTATGTGGGGTAAAGCAGCGGAGCTTTTATTATGCCACAGTCGAGCGCTTCTGCTGCTTCCGGTCGTGCGTATGTGGGGTAAAGCAGTGGGGCTTTTATTACGCCACAGTCGAGCGCTTCCGCTGCTTCCGGTCGTGAGTATTTGGGGTAAAGCAGCGGAGCTTTTATTGTGTCACAGTCGAGCGCTTCCGCTGCTTCCTGTCGTGCGTTTGTGGGGTAAAGCAGCGGGGCTTTTATTTTGCCACAGTCGAGCGCTTCCGCTGCTTTCCGGTCGTGCGTATGTGGGGGTTAAAGCAGCGGAGATTTTATTACGCCACAGTCGACCGCTTCCACTCCTTCCAGTCGTGAGTATGTGGGGTAAAGCATCGGAGCTTTTATTATGCCACAGTCGAGCGCTTCCGCTGCTTCCGGTAGTGCGTATGTGGGGTAAAGCAGCGGATCTTTTATTATGCCAAAGTTGAGCGCTTCCACTGCTTCCAGTCGTGAGTATGTGGGGTAAAGCAGCGGAGCTTTTATTGTGCCACAGTCGACTGCTTCCGCTCCTTCGGTCGTGCGTATGTGGGGTAAAGCAGGGGAGCTTTTATTATCCCACAGTCGAGCGCTTCCGCTGCTTCAAGTCGTGCGTATGTGGGGTAAAGCAGAAGAGCTTTTATTATGCCACAGTCGACCACTTCAGCTCCTTCTGGTCGTGCGTATGTGAGGGCTAAAGAAGAGGGGGCTTTTATGATTGCACATCGGAGCGCTACAGCGGATTAAGGTCGTGGTATGGTGGGGGGAAAAGCAGCGGGCGTTTATATGCACAGTCGAGGCTTCCGCTGCTTTGTCGTGAGGTATGTGGGGTGGTTGGTTAAGCAGGTTAGCTTGTATTATACCACCAGTCAGAGCGCTTCCGCTGCGTCCGGCGTGGTTTGGGGTTAAAGCAGCGTGCTTTTATTATGGCCACAGTCGACAGGGCCAGCTTCCGCCTGCTTCCGGTGTGCGGATGTGGTGTAAAGAAGCGGAGCTTTATTCTGCCAAGTCGAGCGCTTCCGCTTCTTGGTTGTGTGTATGTGGGGTAAAGCAGCGGGGCTTTTATTATGCCACAGTCGAGCGCTTCCGCTGCTTCCGGTCGTGCGTATGTGGGGTAAAGCAGCGGAGCTTTTATCATACTAGATGCATTTAGTTCTGTTATAATGCTACTCTGTGCGGTGTCACCGGTCTATTAAAACGCACAACATATTAAAGCGTCTTTGGTGTTTTCATGTTTTCTACAAAACGGAAATCGAGGGGTTATGATGTCATTGGCAGGCGACACAATGACACTATAGACACGCTCCGTGTCACTAGTTAAACCTGCTTATTTATCTGGATTTAAACATCCTTCGAAAAAAAAACAAAACCAAAAGACCAAAAAAAAAAAAAAAATAAAAAAAACATTGGGATAATGTAAGTACACAAGTCAGCAAAATATATAACACTGTTCTAGTGGTTAAAAAAATCGTACATATTGTGCCTTTAAGAAAAGGCACAATATGTGCCTTATGTGCATCTGTTCAGGGATCATACGCGATACTCTACACGCCTGGGATTCGGCTCTCAGAAATGTGGGAGATGATGTCAGTGCAAATCATGAACTGATTTATTTATGATTTACACCCTAAACATTTCAACAACACATCCTGCAGAGTAAGAGCTATGCTGAGCAGAGTCTCAGAGCAACAGTAAACAGAAAGCAGATGTTCAGGCTTCTCGTTTTACATGCATCAGCTTCATCAGAGAAAGATCATCTGATTGAGGAATGACGCAAATAACTTAAATAATTTCAGTAGCATTTCTTTCTCATGAAGCATTAGGAGGTTTGATTCACTTTAGCGATCCAGTTCAAATGGACATTCATGTTAATGACTGGGGGAAAGAAACACTTTACGATTTAATGTGTAATATTTTCTAACAAAAATGATTTCATTAAATACTGTTTTTAATTCAGTTACATAAGTTTTTTTCTCCAACAGATTATTAAGATTATATGATTTATAAAATCAATTACGTTTATTTTTAATAAAGGATACAATAAATTGATCAAAAGTGACATTAAAGACATTTATAATGTTGCAAAAGATTTCCATTTCAAATAAACGCTGTTCTTTTGAACTTTCTGTTCATCTGTGAACCTGAAAAATAAAATGCATCACGGTTTCACAAAAATAATGGGCAGCACAACTGTGTTCATCGTTGATAAAAATCAGAAATGTTTAAGTAGCAAATCAGCATATTAGAATGATTTCTGAAGATCATGTGACACTGAAGACTGGCGTAATGATGCTGAAAATACAGCTTTGATCACAGGAATAAATTACAGTTTAACAGATATTCACATAGAAAACAGCTGTTTTAAATTATAATAATATTTTATAATTTTTACTGTATTTTTGATCAAATAAATGCAGCCTTGGTGAGCAGAAGAGACTTATTTCAAAAACATTTTTATAAAAATTGCCAAATACTTAGACTTTTGCACAGTAGTGTATATTTATATATTATTTAATTATTAAATATATTCTATACCCTAAAACGTACAGCAAGTGCAGTTATTTAATCAAACTAATGCCAAAAACTTAAAATGTCCGCAACAGTCGCTTTATAAAACGAACCTGCTGCAACAGAAAAAGATTAACAAACGGATTTGAGATTTAACTTGGACTCGTGACAAAAGACCGGTGATGTGACTTGGACTTTGCACAGTCGCACGTACAATATTTGAACAAAAGTGTGAACTTTAATGGATGCCATAAAAACTCAGATTCACGATATTCCACGTAGCAGAAGAGCCGGCGCTTGTTGTTTAGCAGGTGAAAGTCTCTCTGGTTATCTAGAAGGTTACCAGCAGCACACACACCTCAAGGGGACAGCAGGAAGCTCTTACGCATACACGATGGACGGGGGGGGGGGGGGGGCGATGGGCAGGACAGTTGCAAGCGTCCCGTGACGTCTTCCAGAGCTTGATGTTGTAGCGTCTCCTGCCTAAACACACAAGCATGAGCTTAAGTTCACCTTAAGGATTTATTATTTAACAGTAGTTCAAATGTAAGTGAATAAAAGGGACTAGAGGGACAGACTCTGCTAAAAATACACTCCGGTTCCCTTCACTCTCAACGGTGCTCAATAATTAATTCTGCACTGAATGAGAGTCACAGAGTTCTGCTTAAAGTGCACGTTTTGCTCTTATAAGAGCTTAAAACACGGCTAAACACAGTCAAATCTGGACATGCATTTGCGGATTATATTAACATGAACATCCATGACAGCCCAGTGTTCTAGCAGGATTAGTGATTACAAAATACACCTTAAACAGAATCGTGTTGTTTTTCAATAAAAAAAAAGTCTACTGACATCTTTATTAACAAATGACCACAAAAGCAATTCCTTAATCTGGTTCTGCTAATGCAAAAAGTAATATCATCATGTAGAGCACTATGAAATCCATTTTATTTATTATAATTTTTTTTTCCTTTCCCAGAAATTCCTTTTTTTAGGTTTAAATTCTGTTTTAATTATAGCAAAACAAAAACATCTATAATAACTAACATTTTGAAATCAGGGTTCTTTTAGCATAGGACTGACGATACTATTTATAATTTGAATAATATAAAGTTGTTGTCTATGTTATGTTAATAACGTCTTTAGTCATTTATGAAGTTTTTGTCATTTTTACTGTTATTAGGTTTTATGTCTAAGAGTTTTCATTTCAGGTTTAGTTTATTTTAGAGACATCAGGATAAACAAAATGATATAATAATATTTTTAATATTTTATGTCAAGTAACAAAAACTGTTCAATGGTTTTCGTTATGTAACTATATATGAAACTGTGACTGAAGGCCGGAAACTTGCCACATTTTTACAACAATTTATAATTACATTTTTAGGACCCTATGAAATCTGTTTTATTTTCCTCAAATTCTGTGTATTCCGTTAAAATAAAATTCTTCTGGATTCCATTTTAATGGTATAATTAAATAGTAATAATCAAAAAAAGAGGTCTCCTCCATTGAATTCATAAAAGGTTAATCATTAATACATTTAAAAGGGTTTACAATAATTTTAGTTTTTCAGAAATTTCTGGGCTGTGGTTTTCCGTGTGGATTTATGGGATGTAATGAAACACTTAGTTCCATAAAAAACTCGGTGTAACAAATCAAGGCATCAACACATTAACAACTTCATTAATCTTTAAAACATTATCAAGTTGGAAAATTAACAAAATCCTCCATTTTGGCCAAGTGCGGCACAATTGGGTTTACCTGTAAAAAGAGAATTGGAGTGCTCTTCCTTAAATAGATAGTAAGTTTGTAGAACAAACTTTAAGTGGCTTGAAAAGCCTAGTAAAAAGTTAGTAGTTTTAAAAAGCTTTAAGTTTGCAGGCTTTGCACAGTTTTAAACTAGTTGAAGTTGAAATAGTTGTAAAGTTTTGAAAGACAATGCATTTCTCAGAAGAAGGGACAGATAGAAAATATTAAAATGTAAATTAGAAATTTTAGATGTAAATTAATAGATTCTATGGTGTGTCTTGTGGTTTCTATGGCAGGATTTAAATTAATTTTATCACCAGCCCAATTTGGCTACATATAGTTTTAAGTTGATAAGGACATTCATAAATTATCACAGCCAAAAAACCCGAAATAAACCACACAGCTTGGGTGTCTCCACTGACAAAGCGACTCCTGCTGAAAAATAGTTGTGTCGGTACTAGGTGTGCGATATTGACAAAAAAGAATATCTCAATATTTGAGATATTTTATTGATAAAGATAATTAGACAATATTTTGCTGAGTGTGTTATTGTGCTGATATCTTAAGGATACCGTGGACAGCTGACTCCTAAAGTTTTTGATATTCTTCATATTCTGTGTGGTGGTCAGTTCACAGCGGTGATAGAAATTAATATTTTCCAATAAGTTTAGATTGATTTTTACATTTTATGTGCATTTTTACCTTTATAAAGCCATTTATTCTAAAAGTGTGCAGCTCTGTGCAGTCAAATTCCTTACCTCTAATCACGGCGATGATAACAATATACATTTAGGCTGTTACTAAACAAATGAAATCAGTATCAATAAAATTCATCTTTGCAGAAGTTGCATATGAAGTGGCATTTAGATGTATTTACACATGTTAATGCAGCTTAGAGGGACATGGGATGCTTTAACCTGCAGTTACAAATGCATAAATAATGTTTTGATATTTTAAACATAAAATGTTGAATACTGATATTTTAAATTATTTAAATAATAAAAGATACTCTGAATGTGAAATTAAAACTGCCAGTTGGTGGCAGCAAGTCACTGTTAAGTGAGTCATTGCGAATGAACCCCTCATTCCGAATAATTTAACGGCATTGATTTTTGCTCAGAGATGCAAAACAGTGCTGTGTTTGGAATGTTTTCTGTTGGTGAAATAGCGCAAAAACAGCCAATATGGTGTCTAAAACGTAAGTCTCTTGATATTAACTTATTGTTTATTGAACGGTTGTATAAAATCAATATCACTTTTGTAACCATGCTGATTTTTTTTTTTTTAAACGGCACTCTTCGTGTGATATTAACTATATAAATTGATATAAATATATACATTTTCCAACCCCCTTATCTTGAATTTTGTGGTCATTCAAAATGTATTAGTAATAGACTGAATCATGCAATGAAAGAATGCACTCTAAATGCGCACAGCACAAAGTTAGTCTAACCAGACTACATCACGTCGCGTATGCGTGCACTTTGTAACTTAGGTGTGTTTTGTTTTGTTGATGTTTTTGCGTATGTTGTGGCGTTTTTTTTTACACGATTAATGTATGATGTTGCAAACGAGTCGTATTTGCGCTAACCTGCGAGCATTTGGCTTGCATGACCTCAAAGAATTAATTGAGTGATACATAAGTACGAAAAGCCCGCCAAAAGCGGCTGTGATTTGACAGCGTTACCCCCAAGTGATTTTACCCCGAATTTCGGGTCTGTTGGCGGGTTTGTTAATTTCAAACCCTGTTCTATGGTGTTGCTATGCGGTTGCTAGCGTACCGGGGCGGTGGCGGTTGCTAGGGTACCTGGGTTGGTTGCTAAGGTGTTGCTATGCGGTTGCTAGGGTACTTGGGGGGGTTGCTAGGGTGGCCTATGCGTTGTCGGTGTCATTGGGGTGGTTGGTAGGGTGTTGCTATGCGATTGCTAAGAAAAAAAAAATATTATTATTATAATGCGTCTTCCGCATCACGGAAATCATGGCCCAGTCTCCACTGGACACTCACACTCATCGTAGAAGCCGTAGATGCGGTTGATGGAGGCACACTCGTGGTTTCCCCTCAACAGGAAGAAGTTCTCAGGGTATTTGATCTTGTAGGCTAGCAGGAGACAGATGGTCTCCAGAGACTGCTTCCCTCGGTCCACATAGTCTCCCAGGAACAGGTAGTTGCTCTCAGGTGGGTATCCTCCATACTCGAAGAGCCTGAGCAGGTCGTAGTACTGCCCGTGGATATCGCCTGTGGAGAGGAGAATGTCTCATTCGCTGAACATGACAGGCTAAAACAACTCTGAAAAACATCTGACAGTAGTAGAGATTCTGCTATTCCATATTTGTGACCCTGGAGCACAAAAGCAGTCTTAAGTCGCTGGGGTATATTTGTAGCAATAGCCAAAAATACATTGTATGGGTCAAAAAAAAAGTTTTTCTTTTATGCCAAAAATCATTAGGATATTAAGCAAAGATCATGTTCCATGAAGATATTTTGTAAATTTCCTACCGTAGATATATCAAAACTTAATTTTTGCTTAGTAATACGCATTGCTAAGAACTTAATTTGGACAACTTTAAAGATGATTTTCTCAATTTAAATTTTTTTTTTGCACCCTCAGATTCCAGATTTTCAGATAGTTGTATCTCGACCAAATACTGTCCTAACAAACCATACATCAATGATACATCAATGGAAAGCTTATTTATTCAGCTTTCATATGGTGTATAAATCTCAATTTTGAACATTGACACTTAAGACTGGTTTTGTGGTCCAGGGTCACATTTAACACAGTACATCTGCGGCGTGCTTTAACTAAGATTCAACAGCGAGCTGAAACGTAGCACGAGCAGGTTTGTGTTACTCACCGCAGACCTTCAGCGGCGCTTCCAGCTCCAGGAGGATGGGCTGGCTGAGGAAGATCTCGCGGGACTTCAGACACAATCCACGGATCTCGTTCTCCTGCAGCTGAACGTTCTTGCCAGGCTTCGACCCTCTCACTGCAAACGCACAAACAAGCAGTTAACCAAAGCACTGCTTCGGCTCTTTGACCAGTCCCATGGGAAAATGCATAAGAGAGCAATAAACAAATGACAGTTATGTAACTGTGATAATGTTTATGACACTTGATGTTTAAAAAGACAAAACCGGAGTTATTATAGTAGAACTGATGGACTATTATAGTTCCATTATTATATTTTATTAGCCTAGATCTTTATATATTATCATTTCATTTTATTGTATATATTCATTAGTCATTTTTATGGACTTTTTTTTTTTTTTTTTTTTTTTTAGTCCATCGTTTTATTCATATCAATTTCAGTTTAGTTCATTTAGTTGTTATTAATATTTTGTACTTTAAGTTAAACTAAATAAACTGGGAATGTGTCTTGGTAAAAACTGATATAGTTAAAGTGTTTTTTATTATATTTTTATTTGGTAACTTCTTGATTCAAGTCATTGAAAAAACTCCCCAAATGCCTTTTTTTGTCCACAATTGTGTTGTTTGTAATTTTAAATTTATTTAGTAAATCAAAAGCATTCACTGAAATCATGAAACTTAGGCAATTTAAATTAAAAGCTCAACAAAACTTTAATTTTTAGGGCCCTATGAAATCGGTTTTCTGTGTTTTGTGTTTCGTAATTCTGATTAATGGTTTATTTAAACTGCATAATCAAAATAGGTGTCCATACAACTAATTCCTAAATCCTTTAACAAATTTATTAAAAGTTTAACAAAAATTGCATGCTTTTAGGGCCCTATGAAATGTTTTGTTTTTTCAGAAATTCTGTGTTTCATAATTTTTCTGGATTTATGTTTTAATACAAATTAATAAATACAAAAATATATACTTTTTTTCTTAAGGTAATCAAATGAAGGCATAAGTACCAAAAATGATTATTATTTTTTTTTTATGTAATATTTTTCTAATATTAATCTAATATTTTAAAACTTTAGTTTTTAGTAATAATCCTGCTGCAAAGTTCTGCCTACAGCTGGAAGATAAAACAAAGATGTGGACAATTTACACTTCAGTCACCATCAGACGTCATCGTTCATGTAATTATCTGGTTAGTTGAGCAATGGTTTCAGAATTGCGAATCCAGACCCCGCGGTTATTTTGGACAAACAGGACTTGAGCTTTCAGTGAAAACTGTGGCATTATGCAGATAAACGTGGCGTTTCTAATGGCCTTTCTGTGATCCGTCAGCACAGGGAAGGGAAGTAGGTTAGGTTCGTCTTCCTGTCTGCAGTCGTGCCCTACTTGCAGAGGATCAAAGTGACCTACAGGATTCATCCCTAATGTGCAAAGCAGCCTCTCCCGAAAGCACACGGATCATCCCGCAGTCTCGCAATGTTCACAGTTTTCACATCGATCTCGTTTTTATTGCGCTGGGACTCCAGAGAATAAAGGCTGGCCTGTGCACCACGACGGCCTGTTACTGCCCAGCATTTCTATTTTTACCCCGTGTTTGGAGCAACTGGCACACAGTTCTGCAGCTCTGGACTGAAGCTTGTTTTGCTGGTTTCTGAGAGTTAGGGCCGAGTGGAAGGACTATTTAACTGGATGATCCAAATACAGACATTTGAAACGGTTATTTAATATATAAATTATTTTTTTACCAACTAAAATAGCATTAATATGTTGCGATATATACAGCTTCTGTGATATAAAAACAACATAATTACCAGGATGTAAGATTGTGGTGGTTTACATTTACATGCAGTAGGGTAGTAGTAGAGTAGAGTAGTACAAAAATAATAAAAAATATCATGATTTACATATAAAGGATAGATTGTATGAAAATATGAAGAATAAATGTTTTTTTAAATTAATAAATAATTTAAAGAAAGAAAACACGAATATCATATTATATCTTATTTAATTGAAGTTAATCATTTTATATTCATAATTAAAAACAACAAAAAGAAAACACGAAAAAGAGTAAATGAGTATAGGTCTATTAAATATATATTAATTTAATATGAATATTATTAACAATTTAAGTAACCAAAATGAATTACAAAAAAAATGAAACTACAGGTATAAGAATTATATTAAAAAACAATAATATTATATAATATTAATAATAGTAATAATTCTGAAATAAAAACAAAAATAAAACACTTAGTTATGATTAAATACACAGATACGCGCACGGGTGTAAAAGTGGAATAAATGAGTCATTTACAGCAAACGAGTTTGCACTGGCTGTCTGCATAATCTCATTACATGCCAACAAACTCTAACAGAGTAAAGCGAGAGAGCGAGGACTGGCTGAAACACTCCACACAACAGGGCTGTAAGACTTATAACAGCAGCCACAACAATGAGCAAAGGGCTCTTTCAACGAGTGCTCAGTGACGCTATTCAACGAGATGATGTCAAGTCGCTTCATCACCATTAGCTGAACTTTCTTAAAGGAATCCTTCATCCAATAATGAAAACGGTCAACATTTACTCAGCCAAAAGTTGCATGGGTGCTGACAGAAAACGAGGTCAAGACGTCAAAAAGTGCACTGTCCCTTTAAATACCGATGGACGTCACTATGTTTTGGATGCATTGTTTTCAAGTATATTGCCGTCACCTTAATTGAGATCCTCATTGTTTTTGTGACACTCAAACGCTGCTCTGAAATACTAAATTATATAATCTGCTGCTTATGTAACAAAAAACAAATTGCCCTCTTAAAAAGCTTGAAAGCAGCTTCCCCGACACTGGCGCACAGATCGGCCACATCACGAGGTTTCAGGCTGTGACTGTGCTAGTATGCATACTGCGAGTCAGTGCTCCTCAAACCAACTGTTTCTCGCAGCACTTCCACTACAAAGACAACACAGCTGACAGCGGCGGGAGACCCACCCGAAACACTTCTGAATGATTACAACACGCAAAACGTGGAGCAAAGCTATCGGGGTTTGAGTTTGGAGCTTACTGTGAATGAAGCCAAAAGATGTCGCAAGCACAAGTTAAAATGCTTTGAGGAACGTGTCTCGGCTATATGTGGGTGAAGTCACTGCCATGTCATTCATCATCTGAAACTCCCTGGAACGAGACACTAAGATTCCTAACTACACCGTCATGAGCTCACATACTGTATGAAGTTACACAATGTTAAACAACAGCTGAATAGTGTGGAAAAGCATCTTTAAAAGTTCTGCTTGTGCAATGAAACCTTTCAGAGCTTCTTCATTTGCTTTAATTCGATATACATGGCTATCCTTGAAGTTAGGGATGGGCGATGTCTTATCGTTTGCAATATAACGGTAAAAATTTTCCCCACGATAAGGATTAGTATTCCCGCGATAATAACGATAAAGTCTAGCTGTTGACATATTTCTGTGTGCGACAGTGCCGAGCGATAGTGCTGGGCGGTATGACCAAAAATTTATTTTAATAAAATATTTTTCAAAATGATACCGGTTTCACGGTACATGACGGTATTGTTTTTTCATGCATGACCGGGTGCTAACCATATTTCCTACTGATTGAGAGGAAATACTGCAGTATATTGACTTAAGCCCCGTTCACACCAAGGACGATAACTATAAAGATAACAGTATTAGCGTCCACACCAGCGAACGATATCGTGTTTATTCTAAGCGCACATGCGTCTGCCGCTTTAAATTCTTGAGCTCGTTACAGCAGGATAGATTCTGATTGGCTATCAATTTTTATCGTTCATCAGCAGAAAAAAAATCGTTTTGAAAGTGATCACTAACGTATCTTATTTATATTTTTTTGAATTTTATATATATATTTTAGTTATTTTTTTTTTTAAATCTATTTTTTTTTTTTTAAATTTGGTTTAAAATATATATTTTTGTTAATTATTGGTCCTCTGTATCGTTATCGTACTAGTTGTGGTGTGAACAGGCTATGTTCTTCAATATTGGAGACCCCCCCCCACCACGATTTGTAGAGACTTGTATTATCGGTCATCGTTAGTCTTTTATAGTATCGTGCTGGTGTGAAGGGCCCTTGGAATGCCCTATTTTACTGTCATGATGAGTGAATATTGTCAAAAAATACCACACTAAATAGTGACTAAACACGACCCCTTTTAATACATGTTAACCAGGAGTCACTCTCATTTATAATCACGGCATCGTCTGATAAAATCAACATGCATCTACACTAAAGAGGGGCTATGCGGTTGTTTTGGCTATATTAAATTTTTTGTCTCATGCAGCGCACTGCCACGCAGGCTGAGTAACAAACTAAAAAAAAACAAACAAAAAAGTGCATTTGATATTAACAGATGAACTACGCTCATATTTATAATTCCAAACAATCAGTAAGCGACAGGTGCTAGGAAACGCTGTTTTGTACTCATTTATTGAGGAGTCGGCTGCGGTGCTTCTCTGCCGCTCACTGCACAGAACAGACGCCGAGAGAGGCGACACTTCTCCGGGAAAGTCAGACCTCACGTTCACGGGACAGCACTGGCAAAATCTTCCAAATGAACCATAGCTAAGTTTTATCCAGAAAAGTCGCTAGGTTTGTCAGTATAAATATTCTATGAAAAAAAGCCGTTAAAAGGGTCTGAAAGTTGCTAAATCTAGTGCTAAAGTCGCGTCGTGTCGGTGTGATACGCGGGAGGCTGATGGCGCGGGCGGGGGGGGGCGCACGCTGTTTTTGCTGGATATTTGTGGAGGTCAGTGTGGATATTGTGGATGAGTTCTTCTGTGTCATCACGTTCTATTAGTTCTACAGCTTCAGTTTCTGAACTTTCACGCTTAGTAACACATACAGCTGTTCCCTCACCACAGTGCAACAGTGAAAAGAGACCCCTTTCAAACAGTGTCGCGTTCCCAACGTTGTTTAAACGACATACTGCGTATTGCGGTATTTTAAAAATTAATATCATAAAAAAAATAAACACCGGTATTCGGTATGAACCGGTATACCGCCCAGCACTACCAAGCGACATTGCGGAAGGCGGACGTGAAATTGAGGAGCAGCAGCCTATAATCGCTAAATGAGGAGCTCGAGCTCCTTTTACAATCTGTAAATGGTTTGGTCAGGGCTGTACAGAGCACAAGAAAATCGGTCTGAATAAATGTACTACAGTAGCATGAGTGCGATACAGTTTTGCATGCCTATGAGCCTGTTTACAAACCTGTTGTCCAAAAAAGATATCATTTATTGACATGCTTTCTCTCCAAATTAACTTAATAACATAGTCGAGTGTTTGAAATACTTATTTTTGTGACCAGACGTGGTTTCATATTACAGAATGACATTATAAGTATACTTTCCTTATAAAAATACCCAAGATCGAAGAACACAGATAAACCATATATTTTGTGCAATCGTATGTTTATTTTCCTCAAGTTTCATCAGTTAAAACGTCTATCTCCGTTGTGCGTTTTATTCAGCGATAACTAAATACCTTCCTGGAGCATCGTCAGTAGTATTTCTTCTGCTATGGATATGTGGAGTTTCTGTGCAAGAGCGCCCTCCGGCTTCCAGTATGATTAAACCCCCCCCCCCCACCCCCCCCCCCCCCCCCCCCCCCCCTCCCCCGTCTTTACATTGTGTGTGTATTCATTAATGATCACCCTATTCTGGGTAAAAATAGGAAAGATAATACTTTTCTCTAAAGAAACAGGATTCCCTGAATTATCGCCATTGATATTGTTATTGTAATAAATACCAGAAATATCGTGATATATTTTTAAGTCCATATCGCCTATCCCTACCAATCATTATCAAGCTATTAATTACAATAACGCTCCTATATGATGAATAAAAGCCAATAACCAAGCAGGAATCCTCAAACTAGGGCTGAGCGATATGGCCAAAAAATTATCACAATAATGTTTTTTCATATCAGTTGATATCGATAATTATCACGATAAATGTCAAATTTTTATTTCTTTCAAGTTTAAAGGCAGATTTTTGCTCCTATGTGAAAGTTGTAAACCAGACGGTTTATTGTGGTTTTCAACTAGGGATGTAACGGTATGAAAATTTCTTATCACGATTATAGTGACCAAAATTGTCACGGTTATCGGTATTATCTCGGTATTGTTAAAATGTGCTGGAGATGTTCAAAAAGTACCGACACATAAATCACTCCAAGTTTTATATTTAAAAATCAACAAACAACAAATAAAATGACTTTTTGTTTGCATAATCACTAAAAACAATAACATTAACAATGATGTTCGGATTTTAAATGACAACTTGACTGACAACAGTTTAATAGCATGTTCAAATATCTAATGTAGATGTTCAAATAAAGCTTTGAAAAAGTTTCATAAAAAGGTAAACCTCACATTTCAGCCTTTAAATAAAGAAAAGATATAAGTCAAAATGATAATTGATTAATAAATGATTATATGTATTTTATCTGCTCCATAAATAATTCTAGACAACTTCTGAATTGTTTAAATGTGTAGAATCCACATAAGCTTGTTTTTCATCAACCAGTCAAAATTGACAGCAGGGCATGCAAATTCGGTCCGTTTTTGGCCAGACAGAAACTGCACACAGGCTGAATGTAAATATAGGTCTCTGTAAATCCACTCGCTGACAGCAGGTGGCGCTGATGGAAAAGCAGAATTAGAGCTGTTTCTCGTAACCTCCGTGCACAAAGCAGTATTGTGATTAAGAACACTTCTTTAGGTATTACATGAAGCAAAGATGAAAACAAATTATTGCCGGCCGAATCGTTTCTGAAGACAGTCAGAACTTTCAGAGGTACATTCATATAAATAATTCATTCATATATTAATTTGTAAAATTCCCTTAGCACTCTTTTAAAACCTCCCAGCTTTTCCGCCCCGTTTTCACTCAAAACGAAACTACTCTGAGTGCTGTGCGCACGTGAGACTGTTACCCCCCCCCCCTTATGTATTAAACTGTGCTTTATGCTGGACAGTATTTATTTATCACGAGTTGTTCAAATCACGGTAATCTAATACGGTTTTAATGATAATTAAAAGATGAAACAGTAATACTAACCGTGGGGAATTTGATCATGATTTCATGATTCAAACCAGTAATCGTTACATCCCTGATGGATGACAGCTTCATCCATCAGGCTGTCAGAAAGCTGAACTCCCTCCCGACCTTGCCCAACCTCCCCTCTTTTGCCCCACGCACCAATGAACTCTAACCCTCTGACGGACTCTCCCACTCCCACCTCCCAAATACACACACACACTTTAATCAGTCTGAATAAGCTCTTTTGCACCACAAATCATTTTTTTGCACTACATCACCATATCTGCACTGTTGTTTACTTTACTGGTTTGCACTCTATCCTCCATATGCCTTGTGCTTTATATATATATTTTTACATTTTACCTTATTTGTATAGTTGTATTTAATCTGTATCTATCTGTATGCACCAAGGGTCTGAGAGTAACGCAATTTCCATTCTCTGTGTGTATGTGCTGTACATGTGGAAGAATTGACAATAAAGCAACTTGACTTGACTTGACTTAAAACTATTCTTTATGGTCAGAACACGACAAACAGGTTTGTGTTGCCTGATAATATTAAAATCTAACTTTTTGTCTCTTAGAAATACACATTTAATAGTAAGTTCAGGTGCAGATGTAGATTTATGTTCATTATCAAAATCAGTAATATCTGTAAGTATTGTAGCAACCTCATTTTTATATGGAGAAATGTAATTATTCTGACTGTTTGAGTTGTATTAAAGTTAACCATTGGTCTTCCATAGTTGCACACATTTAGATCATGATAGATCACAGATAACCCAAATAATAGCACCTCAATAACATGAGAAAATGTAATATGTTTTAGGTATTTGTATGACAAACTAGTTAAATAAATTTAGTATAAAGCAATAAACGCAAAAAAATACTGGAATTAAACCAGTACTCCTTCAATACATAAAAACATTCTTCATTAATAATATAAATTCAACACAAAGACCCACATTTATGACAACTACCATGGTGCAGTTAGTGCTTACTACAGTATTCTATGGTAACATTATGGCGATTTGTCGATGAAAAGTCTTCTGACTGTATGTTGTGCACGGGTTTCTGCTAGTGTCGCGCTGTATCACAGGCTGTAACAGAGTTCTTTGGTTATTCGCTGAATGCAAGAGCACTTCACATGGATCTCACAGCATCGCTGAATCGAGATTCATCAGCGAGTACCACTCTGCTTTAGCGGTCCGAGTGACGTGACTCAAATGAAAGTTAAGCGGCTCTTGTTCGCTTTTCGCCATAAACATTATACAACATTATCATTGCTGTAACGTGCGTTTCTGAATTACAGTGGCATAACTAACTGCAGGATTTTTCATGTTACATTTCTGCCGTATGGACACCTCTCACCTGGACAGTCACATGATAAACTAATCTTCAAATGTTACGTAGAAACTTTCAGTTTCTGTAAAGCTGCTTTGAAACAATCATTATTGTATAAAGCGCTATACAAATAAATGTGATTTGAATTGAAAACAAATGCTCCTCTAATGCAAAATATATACGATTTTAGTGCGTTACAAGTGCTCCAGTCCATCATCTTGTGAAGCCAAAAGCTGTGTTTGTGTAAGAAACAAATCAATCAAGGCAATTTTAACTTCAATCCGTTGCTTCTGGCCAAAATACGAGTCTGTACTCCATATAACGATTCCTCCGTTTCTCATGTTGTCTCTCGCATCAAAATCCAGCCCCATATGTGTTTAGAGCTGTTTAAACGATGCTTGATCTGTGCAGATTTATCTCCCGATTCAAACCAAACGACTTTTTCACTGGAGGAAGTGTTATTATGCATTAAGGATATTTTGAGTTAAAGCGTAGAAAAAAAAATGCTGGTTTTGTTTCAGCTTTTGTCTTCTCCAGATGTTAACTGATGGACTGGAGTGCTGTGGATTATTGTGACGTTTTTATCAGCTCTCATTCTGACGGCACCCATTCACGCCAGAGGATCTATTTTTATTTTTACTGAGCTACATTTCGCCAAATCTAAAGAATAAACAAACTCATCTACATTTTTGATGGCCTGAGGGTTCCTTTTCCCATACATTTTCATTTTGGGTAAACTATTCCTTTAAGTGTATCCTAAACACTTCCAATTCATGAATCTGAGAAGGACTCAGTCTCCTGGACTGATATTCTCCACCCATGAACTACGAGGCAGGTCTTGGCAACACATCGGGCGGCATTAAACCGAGTGTGGTTATGTAACGGGAGCAGACTGCCAAGGGAACAGCCGTACTACTAATACTGGGCGAGCAGATATAGGTGCAGTGCTCACACCCCGGCCTGGTTTCTAGTCTGTATAGCAATAAACATGCAGGTGGTGCAATTGGCTGAACTCTGACGAGGTGGAAAAAACAGGGAGAGGCTTCTAAGAAACACAGTTAGCTTTATAGAGTAGCCCACATGAAAAAATATGACTGGCTCGAACACAACGTCAAATGTCAACAACAATAGCCACAAATAGAGCAAAAAAATCAAATGTGGTTCATCAGCGCTTTCCTGTCACTTCTACAGTCTCCAGACAGATTACAGGCATAAAGCCTTAATCATAAAAAACATAACAGTTATCAAACAACACATTCAAGTGCCTTTAATTAGCGATCTGACCACATGAACGAACACCACCCTAGTTTAGATGATGATGCATAATAAATGAATCACAGAGGTTATTTCTAAAAGCAATGCATCTCTGAAAATGATTCAAGGCGTGCATGCTCTGTTCTTTAATGCATCTTAATTCTGAAAATCCATGTTTAGGTGCCTAATGATGACGTATCTCTACTTTACAATGCTAAAAACTAATGCACAAACACAATACAACGCATAAAAATAATATACAAGACCTTTCCAATCACACATCTATTTCACACTACATTGAAACAATCCTAAGAGGACAAACGCATGTTTCTTTGACAGACTTCAATGTATATAAATACAGTCTTGTGTTGAAGTCACTGCTAAATGAAGTCCTCCAGACCCTCTATGATGGACAAATAACCAGATACACATACAACAGACTTCGAAGAACTCATTACGTCTGTATAAGTCAAAGCATCGAGCTAAAATATAAGATGAGCAATGGTGAACTGCTTTGCATGTAAAAATATGGCACAAAACTGAAACCAGCAGTGAGTTACGTAAATACATTAGTTGAACCAAGAATTTGTATTACACTACTGTATACAACAAAACAATATAATCACAGGGTGTTTATTGCAGTTGCTTACAACAGGACTTACAACACAAAACTCTATCTAAATGAGTTTATCGTGTCATGCTATGGAATTATTTTAGTCTATTCAAAAGATGTTTGTGATTACTGCAAAAAAAATTTTTTTATAAAAACTACACTCTCAAAGAGCAATTACATCTGAGCTTGAAATAGAAAAAGATATTAAAGGGGTCATATGATGCGATTTCAAATTTTCCTTTCTCTTTGGAGTGTTACAAACTCTTGGTGCATAAAGAAGATCTGTAAAGTTGCAAAGACTAAAGTCTCAAATCCAAAGAGATATTCTTTATAAAAGTTAAGAGTCAGCCACGCCTACCTAAAACAGCTCGTTCTAACACGCCCCCACATGTCTACCTCACTATGTGGGAAGATTTGCATAACGCCGCCCAAATGTGCACGCAAAGGCGGCGTAACTTTTATTCTCGCTGTAGTATTGTTGCTGCCGCCGCCATGTCGTGAAGATGCTGTGTGTTTCGTTGTGAAAGCGAAACTACTTTGTTTGGTTCTTCCAAAAGAGGACGATACCATTCGTAATGCCTAGAGCTGATCTGTGCTGGTCGATGAGGGAATACATCAACTTTCACCATGGACGAAACGGAATCCAGCCCGGGGTCCGCCACCTGTGGTTGCCGCTCATTCGTCGCATCTCCCCAACGCCTAAGTCAATCTGCACGGCTTCAGTTACAGGCTAAGCCGGGGCGCTTCCCTCACGCTAGGCAGCGGGTGGTTTCTGTTGTCCTGTTATCAAGCCCGCAACTACTTTGGTGGTCTTCCAAAAGAGGACAGACTAGCCAAATCAGTGGTTTAGTTTGACCCTTTACACCACCCACTGTTCCACGAACACCTCTCAACCAAAAAAATATCCAGACGGTGTGCGCTTTACATTGTTATGGAGGGACTGGGTTCCTGATCCTTTCTTTTCCCTTCTTTTCCTTTTTTTTTTTCCCCCCCCCTTCCCCTACCCCCCCGCTTTCTTTTTTTTTCCTGTTTTCTGGGAGAGTAACGTTAGACTAAAATGCGGCAGTTCTGACTCACGTAAGTACGTTTTAATTTAAAGAATTTGCCACTGACAATTAAAACGCGAGTTTTGAGCAGTGTATAGCGCTTGTTGTTTGTCCTTTCTCCGATCACAAATGCAGACAGAGTTTTATGTTTACGCGGGGCGATGCAACGCAACGCGTAAATAAGACAGTATAAGTCATTATAATCCATAATTATGTCCCCACTGGATGCAACGAATGCCTTGTTTATAATGGGTTTTCATGTTTTTGAATCATCGCTCCGGCCGGACAGGGCATCACAGTATGGTGAGGGGCGTAACATTTCCGTCACACGCTTGAGGTATTCGGCCAATCACAACGCACTGGATAGCTGGCCAATCACAGCACACCTCGCTTTTCAGACCGATGAGCTTTGTAACAATCGACGCGTTTCAGAAAGACGAGACATAGATGAGAAACAATAATGTACAGTATGTGTAAAATAATGTGTTTTTTTTTTTAACCTTAAACCGCATAAAACATTTCATTACACCAAATAATGTTCTTTTTAGCAGCATCATATGACCCCTTTAACTAACTTAGTTTCAATTTCTGTCATGTCCAGGTTTTAACGATTATGGGACTCTTATAATAAGTCAAATCTGTGTTTAACGTCACAATGTCAGTTTTATATAACAGTTCGTGTATTTAAAGCACAGAAACCGCGCGTAGGGCTCGGCTGCGTCTCAACACCTAGTGAGCTGCCTATGTAGACTGCATTTCGAACGGCTGCCCAAAATCCTGCTCACAATCACCCCGATTCAAACGTTCCGAAGGCGCCACGGATGTTGTCTAGGTAACAGGACATTCTCTGTGTATTTGAAACACAGCCGTTAATGTCAGTCAGCAGCTAGCGCTCAGCTAACCGTGTTAGCTCGGCTAAACAGATCTAAATACGACCTAGATAGCGGATTAATCAGTCATACGCATACCCATATGCGACATTAATAACACTTTTGAAATGATTTATCTTTCTTATAAGCATATTTCAGTCGTTTCCTGAAACTCACCCTCGAGCAGGCGCTGAATGATGCTGTCTATGTTGAGTTTGTCGATGTCAGCCATGACTCGCCGAATAAAACACCAACAGCGCCGCTCAGAACACGACAAATGAAACGATTTCGATTAAAAAGGAAGAGATTGTTGACAGAAAACTCTAAACAGAAGATTTAAGGTCCGGGCTTTGAGCAGATGCGCGCGCTGCGGCGGAGGCACACACCGGCTCTGCGGAAGGATACACGCATTCAGCAACAGCTGCAGGAAACCGACCGCCGCGCGGATGAATACAGCACAGCTGCACGAATGAGGAAAAATAGGGCGGAGGAAATGGGAGGGAGCGCGGCTGAATTTCACAATAATGCGTGACGCTGAATGTTAACTGGCTGTATAGTTTTTTAATATTACATATTTATTAAAAATATGATTTTACATGATTACTTTCATGACAACTAACCTCCCTTGCTCCTCATTACTTTCATGCAAAAACTAAATCGGCTACTTATTTCATTTGTAAAAGCATTTAAGCATCATGCATTTAATCTATGGTGGTTTTTATTTAAAAATCCCAGTATTTTACTGTAATGAAGAACGTTTATATGACTGAGGGAACATTAAGGGTGGACAGTTTTTGAATTTCCACCTTGTGCAAGGTTTCTTGCCATAAATTAAAAACATCAGCCCAACACATGACACATTTCTGTAATACTGAAGATGTTATCTACTCATTTGAGGAGGAAGCAATGTTATATTATAATGAAAGGATGTGTGACTTACGTTTTTCTGTAAACTGAGCCAAAATAAAAGTGGGTGATTGGGACAGCACGTTTTCATTGATGTAGGGTAGTGTAAGAATATTTACTGAATTGCACAAGTTATAAATTAATATAATTTTATATGCAATATTTCCTTTTCTGTTCATCATCATTAAGAGTCCATGTCTACTTCTTATTGATCACATCATTTTCACATAATTATGAGTGAATTAACAAGTTGCAGATGGATTCAAATACATATATTTTACTAAAAAAGATATTATGTTAGATATATGCATATGTTCAGAGCAGAATTGGCAGTAGAAATATAACTGTGGTGTCCTCTAGTGTTTGTTGTCTGTCATGTGCAGTGACTTTCCTTTGAATTAATTCAGTCCCTTTCTATTGAATTTCAATTCAAAGAAACTAAACACAGACAGTCATGCAACAAAACATAAAAACACCCTGATATGTAGAATATCTCTTGTATAGCACCATGAAATTTCACCTCATTGTTTTCAGACCAATTTTATCAAAGTGAAAAATATATACTAAAATCCAGGTTTGATTATATTGAATATAATATAGTGACTAAATTAGAGCATTCTGGGAAATTAATTACTCTTCCGTCATGGTACAAAAAAACTAATTGAATTTGTTAAATATAGTGCAATATATAAATCAGATACCTGTCATAAAATAAATTAATAATATACAAGTGTTTCTGTAAATAGTCCATATGCTGTGTGGATGAAAACCAGGATTAACTGAAAACTAAAACACTAAAAAATATATTTTTTGTTACTTTAAATTAAATAAATATTCACTGAAATAAAATAAATGTATCCTTTCATATCAGTGTGAACTGAAGTCCTAAAATAATTAAAAGTAAAACTGAAATAAAATAAAAACAATTGTACAGGCTTTTTTTTTTTAATTAATAAAAATGACAATAACACACATCAAAATACTAAAACCAACTAAAATGAAAATGAAAACGGTAAATATAAAAATTCACAACATTTACAAAAACAAATAGCCTGTAAATGAGACTAAAATAACACTGATTGCACTGTCAATTTAATGACAGTAAAAAGGTTTTATGTATGTACATTTTGCAAATACACCATGTTTCAGCCGTAAAACTCCACAAAAGCAGCAGTGTGTGATGAAATCAGTCAGTCAGCAGACGTTTCTTCAGCTCTTCCTCTTTCATACAGGTGTCCTGGAGCTTCAGAAGCTTTAAAATAGACTGAGAAACAGGAGCTCCTGACCCATAATCCTCTGCTGGCCGGCTCCAGGCTGTTACCAACAATACCAGCCCATCCAGACCCTGGATTAACACCACAACGCTGACACAATGACTGGAAGGGGAGCACGTAAGACGCATGAATTGTTTAGTTACATGTTTATGTATCTGTTTAATACAACTGCAAACAACACTAATACAACCTCTTCATCTTTGGCAGTCATGACCCGAGCAGCGGTGCTGAGAGACGATCAGCATCCCGGCAGACATAGTATGGCAAGCCATTTTAACATTAAATCCTTAAAAACATACTAGTATCTATTTTCAGATAATGGCTTTTTTTTTTTTTTTAGCTAATAGTATCTATTACATGAAGAACTAGTACTTATTCATTAATTACTTGCGCTTATTCTTTAGCTACCAGTGCTTATTCTTTAGGTCAGGGGTGGGCAAACTTTTTGACTTCGAGGGCCACATCAAGTTTTCCACATCAAGTGAGGGGCCGCATAGTTAAGACAAATTAAGTTTTTTTTTAAATTAAATTGACCACTACTGTACTGTATGTCTACTTGTACATACATGGCAGTTCTATTCTTCTACCATCTCTGCCTTATTTTTTATGAGCACTTTATTACACAGATAAGTTGCATTGGTATACAAGTCGATTGATATATAAAACACATTTTATCATTTCATTTATAAATAATGTAAAATAAACTAAACGTTTACAAACATTAGACACATGTATATATATTCCCCTCACTCCACAAAAAATCCTGTAAATTTAGCAGTGTTCAGAACAGAAAAAGGAACAAAAATATAAGTAAAAACACACATTATAGTGGCATTCACTACAAACATTTATTAAAAGCGCCCAACCTAAATATTTAAAGAGAAACTGAAACTAGCGCCGTGGTTGCTGGAAAATCCAATCCTAATGTGCGCGCTTTGTGCTTGACCTGATTGTTTTAAATAAGTCGCCTTGGGAAACGCAGCACGTTTCTTCAGATGATTAAAACGTGATTTTTAATCCAGAAAATAACTATATCCATTTTCATAAAAATATGTGTGGAAAACTTAATCTTTGCAAGATAAAACGAAAAATGATTTCCACTACATTTCACTGGCATTTGTTCTCTTACTGGAAGGTCTACAGAGCATAAAGCATTTTTAAAATAGTAGGCTACCAATACAAGGTATTTTTTTAAACAAATGAACATTTTTAAAACAAGTTACAATTATACAGTTTTAAACAGGGTGTAGCCTATATTTGGATTTTTTTGATTTTGTATTTGAGCTGTGCGGCTTGGACGCGGCATCCGTCAAAAATAGACTAGGCACCTATCTATATCTTCTGGGCCACTTCAGAAACGTATAGCACGGTATACGTTTCTAGCATAACACGTCACAAGCATTGACTAGGATGGCTGCGATCAGCTCCGGTGGCCGCATCGGAGCCATAACAGACGCGTGTGGTGTAAATCAGGTGATATATACCGCACTACAGGCTACAGCGCCATCTATTAGATTTTACTGACATTGCATCAAATTAGCCATTTTGGACCACCTCCTTACGGGCCGGATGAAAACTCTCGGCGGGCCATAGTTTGCCCACCTCTGCTTTAGGTACTAGTAACTTTTCAAAGATACTGGTACTTATTCATCAGATACTAGTTCTTATTAGAAACTAATAGTTATTCCAATAGTCAAGTCACCAATATATATATATAGCGCTTTATACAATACAGATAGTGTGTTAAAAGCAGTTAGTGTAAAACAATAAAAGTGACTAGTGTCTTTCTTAAATATTTAACTCGGAAGTATTCATTGATAGTAGTCTTATTTATATAAAAATCCTATTACATTTCATTAGCTACTCGTAATAAATAATAGGAGTTATCATTAGGCACTCGTAATTATTTATAGCAATAGTATCTTTTGAATTGTTACTAATACCAATTCTCCTCTTATTACTCACAATTGCTTGTATCGTTTTGTTCTGACTAGTCAAACAAAGGCACTGTAGAGTTCAATTAAAATTTTACTTCACTCTCAAAAATGCTGGTTTTCAAAAAACTTTGCGGTCAAATATGGACTAACCCAGCCAGGGGTTAATTTAAGTTGGGTTAGTCCATATTTGTCCCAAAGTTGGGTTGATACAACCCAGCATTTTTAGAGTGTAAAAAAAAAGTTTAATAGACATTGGAATAAGTTTAAGGGGTAAGGGTAATAAACGTGTACTAGTATCTATTGAATAGATACTAGTAGCTAATCAATAAGTACTAATATCTAAAGAATAAGTTCTAGTATCTATTTAATAGGTACGAGTATCTAATGAATAAATACTAGTATGTAATAAATAAATACTAGTATTTAATGGTTACAAGAATATCATAAAAGATAGTATCTAATGATCAAGTACTATTATCTAATAATAGCTACTAGTATCTAAAATAATACTACTAATAAAAACTAGTACCTAATGAATAACTACTAGTATATACAAAATATGTACTAGTCACAATGTGTTACTAGTAACAACAGAATCACTACTGAAATAAGTACTAGCATCAAATTAATAAGTACTAGGGTCTATTTAATAGGTACTAGTGTAATGAATAAATAATAGTATATAATTAAGAAGTAGTGTCTATTTAATAGGTACTAGTAAAAAGTGTTAGTTTCTATTGAATAAGTGCTATTATCTAATAAATAAGTACTAGTGTCTATTTAATAGTTAATGAATGGTATCAGTATCTAATAAATAAGATTTAGTATAATGAAAAAAGTACTAGGATTTTTTAAAGGTAGTGCTGTTACCTAAAGAATAACACTAGTAGTCAACAAATAGGCTAAGTACTAGTATATATACGAGTGGATAAAAAATAAGTACTAGTAGCATGAAAATAGATACTAGGGATTAAATGGTAAAACGGCTTGCCATAGTCAGACATCAGACACCCGGAGGTTTCTATGAATCAGACAGCGCTGCTCATTGTCCCGGGCTGCTGCATTAAGACTGTATTAGATTACAGGCTGCACACAGAAATAACAGCACAGGCTTTGACTTTATCCCAGCAGAAAATAAAAGTACTGCCACCTGTTCTGAGAGTCACTGAGGGACAGAAAACACCCGCACAAACACACAGCCAAACTTCAGTGCCTGACTGAATGATAATATTCACTGATGAGCCGGAATGGATCATTCCTGTTACGAAGAACTCTGTAACTATGGCTCTTACTGTTTTAAATTTCTAAACCGCCTATACATACCATCCCCAAAAAAAAAAAAAAAAAAAAAAAAAAAAAAAAAAACACAAATAAAAAAAAAACCTGTTGGCTTCATCTTAATAACTCTCTACACTACAGTCCTCTAGGAACGTATTGCATTTTTATTTCTCATCTCTCAATCAGCAAGGGCATTGGCATTATATGTTTGTACATTTCAATTCTCTCTGAGACATATTGACGAGACTATAATGCTATGTAGATCCATTGTTTATCTGCTCTACTGTTATAAAGATATTAATGATTTACATTACAAGCATTAGAATTTTATCACATAAATATTAGCATCTGCACCAAATTGCATATTTCTGAGTGTGAATAAACATAGAGCTGTTTTTTCTCCATCCTTGGGTCTCTCTCCTTTTACACACAAGAAAATAATTTGCCTACCGATCAGTATGTCATATAAATTTAATTTATTTCCAATTACAATATTTAAGTAAATTTGACAGGTTGCCTGCGAAAGGTGCAAAATTAACACCAAATCCCCATCAACCCAAGAAACACCCTTAGACATCATCATAGGTTTAAAAATCTGACCATTCTCGTTTCAGCAACTACATTGACTTTGAGCTCCGTTTCAAGCCTGTCAATTATAAATAAGTGGGCGGGTACGAACACACAGGGAGCGCTGTGATTGGCTGAGGGCCGAATGAACTACTCCTGGTCCTTCTCCTCTCCGTGAGTGATGATGTGGACCAGATTCCGGTAGTCCAGGTTTCCCGCAGCGTCTGGAGGGAACGCGATGAACATCTGCTCCATCTGAAACAACACGGCAATCAGTGGTGCTGACACTGTATCCACGGCAACCATCAAGCATCAGAGCACATGTGAGACGCGCCTCACCTCCTCTGCAGAAAACCGGTCCGCTTGTGTGGTCAACATCTCAGTAACACTGGAGAAGACACGCATCAAAAAACCACAAATGACAAAATTCACTTCTTATTAAATGTCAACACTATAATGCAGTCGAATGGTATGATATTTACCACATTTAGATATAAGATTATATATATATATATATAATATATATATATATATATATATATATAATGTTATTTATTGCATGTTACCCATGTTTGATTAATAAAAAATAGAGAAATTCTTTGAATTTTCAAACTAAACATGCAACAAAAAAAAAAAAACACAAAAAAAAAAAAAAAAAAAAAAAAAAAAAAAAAAAAAAAAAAAAAAAAAAACAAAATCACCAAACACAAAGTATATGATATGGAATAGTATGTTAAAATTAAATTTATTTATTATTTAATTTAAAAGTATATATATAGAAGTCGTACATTTACTATTTATGATGTTTATGAGAACATATAATCTGAGATTAGCGTATTAAACCCAATGGATTAAATGAAATTTATGAAACTACATATATATTTCTCACAAACACACCAAAACAACATAAAAAACTACTCTGAAAAAATTTCAAAGGAAATACTAAATTTTACTTATTTATTTCCGTCTTCTCATTTTTCATTTAGATTAAATTGACGCACTAAAATACTAAAATGAATTAAACAAAATAAACAAGACATACTATATTAATATAAAACGTAGTATAAATATTATGAAATATAAAAAAAATGTTTTTTCCTAGTATAAATATATTATAAATATAATAAATATGACAACAGCACACAAAAACTAAACACTTTTAAGTTCGAATGAAAATATAAAAATAAAAACGAATTCAAAATATTATCAAAAACTGTAATCATTTATAAATGATGCTTAAATAAATCTGATAAGAACATGATTATGGGTCATTCATACTGAAAATGCAAAGTATTATTTAAAACTAAAAGAATTTGTATTTTTACTTTACTTTCAGATGAAAAAGAGTGATCAGTTTTTCATGCTTCAATGGTTGATCAATAGGTGCACATATTCATGTTTAGCAACAAAATTCAGTCCCAAAAGTATTTTTGACACCTAATGGTACTAAATACAAACCTGAACACAAAACATGGTTATAGCTCTTAAAAATCTCCAATAAAACAACAATAAAAATAAATGATGTGTATTTTGAGGGTCTTTTTGCAAAAGCATTTGCAAAGTTTCGTTCCCTTACGAAACACTGCGCATTCTTTAAAGAATTTTAATATATCTTTTCTGGGTCGAAATGGCCTCGAATGCATTATGAGGGTTAATTTGTTTCACTGATTCATCAGTGCATGTTACTCAAAAGACGAAACATTAAAGGAGACATATTATGCCCCTTTTTACAAAATGTAATAAGTCTCTGGTGTCCCCAGAAGGGTCTGTGAAGTTTCAGCTCCAAATACTCCACAGATCATTTATTATATCATTTTGAAAATGCCTATTTTGAGTGGAAGCAGAAACATGCTGTTTTTCAGGCCGGTGTCTTTAAATGCAAATGAGCTGCTGCTCCCCGCCCCCTTTTCCAGAATAGAGCTGCGCCTTTACAGCTCGTACCTGCTAAAAACATCTGTTTTGGTTCTGATTATCATGTTTATCGTGCTGAAATCATGCGTTTTAAACCATATGAGTTTAAACTTCTGATATACGGTTTTCTGAGAACGCACATCTGAAGCACACGGACAGAAAGCGGCTGTCACAGCATGTGAGTACAAAACTATGTTCTCATTACACAGAAGTTTACCTTAAAAACACACACGAGTTACAAAAACAGATGGTTATGTCTGTGAAGGTAAACAGCTGGGAAATAAATCTCATGTTTATGTTAGATCTGTGTGGCGTCAGCAATATACAGTAATTAAATCAATAAATGCACTGCTCTCTCGTCTCCTCTGAGGCTGGGACTCTAAACAGTGTTCTGTGCTCATCTGTGCAGCCAAACACAGAACAGTTAGCGTGTTCTGCTCAGACTTTCATCATGGCATTAGAGCTGGTACACTGTTGTCACTTGCAAAATCAAAATGACGGCGCAGTTTGTGGAAACTTGCAGATTAAGGGGCGGTCATATTATAATGAGATCCCTTTGCCACGTCACCAAGCGAGTGAAATCAGACGCGCTGGTTTTCTCAGACGCTTGCAGAAAAAGACTTCCCAAAACAAAGTTACTGGGTCAATCTTTTTCACGTTTCCTTGGTTGGTAGATGCACCTGATTATAGCACTTACAACCTGGAAAAGTCAGATTTTCATGATATGTCACCTTTAATGATTGTGTGCATGTTTGTGAAAAGCATGTTTCTGAGCTAAAACAGCTCTGATGATACAGATCAAACACTGAACATCTCACTATTCCTTCTTCAGGATCCCCTTCCCCTCGGGATCGAACACTTTGAAGGCGTTGAGGATGGTTTCCTCTGGATCGGCTCCTGCAATCAAACAAACCTCCATCAGCAGCAACTCTCTCAAGATCACACAGCTCTCGTCTCCAGAAAACCTGCCTTTGAGTTTCTCTCCGAACATTGTGAGGAAGACGGTGAAGTTGATCGGGCCCGAGGCCTCCTTCAGCATCTCATCGATCTCCTCCTGCTTCACATTGAGCCGCCCTGTGACCAGACAGAAGAGGAGCATGATGGGAGATGCGATTCAACACGTGTACTATCAAACCTGACCAGAGTTTTTAAATCAGACTTTTTTTTGTCTTAATGAGTCCCATTTCTGTTTGATGTTTCCTCTAATTTGACTATATAATATCAATAATATATTTGAAATCTTTTAAAAATGTAATAAAATAATATTATGGTATATAACTAAGTATATGATGTATATAAAGTATATAAAAAACAATATATATAAAATAAAGTGGCTATTCAGGCGTTTCAAAATTCGCGTTTTTAACATATATCTGAAAAAAAAGATTAAAAAATTGATGTCATTTCTAAATTTAACTATTTTTAATAAATCTTTAAAAAAATAAATAAATAAAATTATATATATATATATATATATTATATTATATATATTATTAAATTATACAAATTATTCCACTATAATTAAATAAAATAGGCTAAAGTATATAATAAAGGTGTTTTAAATTGAGATTTTACCTATAGTATAAAATGAAAAAAAAAATCTGTAATTTATCCATTTTTAAATACATTTTAAACAAAATCATTATATATCCATATAATAAAATAATAAATTAAAAAATAAAAAATACAACAATGCCTATAATGTCAAATATATATATCTATATATATATATATATAGATTATAACTATCTTTATCTAGATATATATATATATATATATATATATATAATACAATAAAAATAGGAAAATATAACATTAAATTAAGTAGCTCAATAAAAGGGTTTTTAAAGAGTTTTTCTATAATATAAAAATGAAAAAAAAATTCTGTAATGTATCCATTTTTAAAACTATTAAAAATTAAAAATATATAAAAGAAAAAATACTATAAAAGGTTCTTTAATGATATATACTTATTAATTAACAAAAATAAAAATAGGTAAAATATCAAATTAAATAAGGAATTAAAAAAATAATAACACTGTGTTTTGTCTCAATACTGAGTCTGGCTCACCGTGAAGGAATATGTTCATGAACTTAGGATAAGCACATTTTACAGTTATTTTATATGATTTCACTTGCTTATGAAGGTGAACACCATGCCATACTAACCCTACAGCTGCAGACGTGGTCCCTCAGGTGTTGATGGTAAATGAAGCCGTCTCTGTCTGTACATGATGGTGAATGCCTGAGGAATAAACCGAGGGACAGTTTAACCCGAGGAAAGCATCAGCTTCGCCGGGTCTGGAGATGATCTATGATCGTCCGGGTCCGTGTTCATTGAGGAGAAGCGTTCGAGACGTCCTCCACAGACCCTGGCAGAATTCAGTCAACCCGCTGTGTTAAATACATATATCAGCCCTCAATAGGGATCTGACGGGAATATCACACAAACACAAACACAATAGCAGCTGCGCTCTTCAGCTCTGTGAAGGAGCAGTTCATCCCAAAATGAAAATACTGTCATGATTAATGTCAAGATTTTAAATGCACTTTGAAATAATATTCCACTTTGAATACTTAAGATTTGGCATGAAAAAGTGTTTGGACGTATGTGAGAAGAAATTAAGCGTCTTGGTGGACTGATAAATCAGATTGTTTATTTTTTGTGAGTTTTGTATAAAAAAAAAAAATTATATATATATATATATCTATAAAACACACACCAACAAACACAGATCTATCACATAATATATTAAAAAAATATGAATCTAAAATTGTATAAAATGTATAATTCTTTAAAAAAAAAAAACGTATATCTTTTTTTTTAAAGAGAATTATATATATATGGCAATCCATACTTTAAAAATCTTTAAAATGTAAAAAAAGATTTTGAATAAATTCTTTAAAAAAAACTTTATGTGGGGGCAGTTTTTGTTTAATCATTTTGATTTTTACTTTTTAAAATTTGAATCTGCATTTTACAGGTATATATACCCTTATATATAGATATAATTATATATATAAAATCATATTTTTAAAGCTTTTATAAAAGTTGGTTATATAAACAAAATTTTTACGAATTTCTAATCTATCTATTTAAAAAAATCTAAATTCTAATAGAAATAATTCTAATAAAAATTATATTATAGCTAATGATTATATATATATGTTGTAGTTTTATATATAATTGTGATGATAATTAATGGAACTTTAAAGGAGCAGTTCATCAAAAATGAAAATACTGTCATGGTAATGTCAAAATGTTTGGCATACTTAAATTTGGATAAAAAGCTGTTTGGTGTCCTGATAAATATGATTTTATTTTAAAGATTTTATTGTAAAAAAAAAATATATATAGATTATATATTATACCTATATAGATAATAGTGTACCATCAAAATCACACTAATCTATTCAAATATGTAATTTTGATATTTTTGGTTGGTAAAAAATCGTTGTATTCAGCTTTTTATGTTCACACAACTTATATTAAAATGTTTAATTCTTTAAAAATATGTAAATATATAAAATAAAATGTTTATCATATATATATATATTTATAGAATATATATTATATATATATATTATGCAATACGGAATTTTTTTAAAAAAATCTTTAAAAAAAATAAATATATAACATAAACTCTCTGCGTGGCAGTATTTTATGATAATTTAGATTCTTTAATTTATATAATTTGACACATCTGCTGTTTACAGTTATATATAAAAGATATAATTTTTATAAATGTTTAAAAAGTTTGATATATTAAAAGAATTTTTTATGATATAGATAATCTCAAAAAATAAAATTATAGATAAAGATTTAATATTCTAATACAAAATTATATTATAGGCTAATGCCATATGTGTGTAGTTTTTATATACAATTTTGATTTATAATAAACAGAACTTTGATTTTATATATGTGAATAACAACATAAATTTGGGTCTGTTCCTCACACAAAGCATCACAGGACCTGAAATATAACGCAGAGCTCATGTGAAATTTCTTTTATGTGCTAATTTTTTGTCTTTTGGAGTGCGTCTCTGTCATTGTCATATGCAGGTTTGGAAGCACATGAGGGTGAGTACATGATGACAGAATATTAATGTAGGATGAACGGTTCCTGTAAATAATGCTGGTGAAGGTGACGGAGACAGAGATGAAGGTGCGTGATCAGACCTCCTTGAACTCCTGGATCTGAGCCTGTTCAAACACGGAGAAGATGTTGGAGTTCGCTCCTTCTGCCGCCCTCTTCTTCGCTTTCTTTGGTGCCTGCAGAAAACAAACATTCAGGTCATCTTCACATGTCTTGACCAGTTTAAATTGAAGTAACAAAAGCTGCTTTAAAGTTCGATTCACTTCCATTAATCGGTTTAATTGATTCGCTCATCACTCAAAGTTCTTTAAGAAATGGCTGTAAAAATAGGGCCCAATTTGCATGTTAATATGAAAAAATTGTCCAAATTGATATTCTGAATCTCAAATAGTTTTGTGTTGAATTTTAAGATTAAAGTAGGCTAAATGTTTGTAAACTTAACAGAAAATGTACTGCTGATTTATCAGACACACTGATAGAAATTGAATGTAGAAATCATTTTCACTTAGGAATTGCTAGCACATTTCACAATTAATTACAAAGAACTGCCAATTAACAGTGAATTAAACATGACACTTTGACTGAAATAGTTTTTTCTCTCTCTCTTTAAAGCCTCTACTATTAATGCCTCTTAAATGGAAATTGGTCACAGAATTAAATATAAAAAAGACTTCTGAGTTCTGAGTTCAATTCAATTTAGAATTCTGACTTTTTTTATTTCTCTCGCAGTCAAAGACTGAATTTACAACAATGAAAAGAATGTTTTTTAAAATTTGATTTAATTCGATTTTTGCATTTTTCACAACATTCATTTTAGCAAAAAATCTGTAGCTAAATATAGCTGTTTGTTATTATATATTGTTATATTTGGAGCATAAAACAAGAATGATTAAATATGAGTATTCTTAGCAGGTGGAGAAAACAGTGGGATAATCTACCTGGATTATTTTAGATTTTCATTGCTTCAGTTCTTATATTAAATGTAAAAGAAATACTAATTTTAACAGATGGAACAATTAAACTAACTCAATATTTGACTCAAAATTCACTAGAACATTTTGGAGAAAAAAGTACATTATGGATATTATGGAAAACATTATTTTAAGTTACACAAAATGCTCAAATATCATCTCAAAGTGGTCAAATACCAGCCGATTAATGGCGCTGGCCGATATATCGGCCGATCTCTAATGAAAATCTGGCTCAATCCAAATATCCCGGTATGCTCTCCAGCACCGGTGATTCCCGAAGCATCTCTAAATCCTCGGTAAAGCCGCTGTTACTCACCATGAGCGCTGCAGGACAGAGGCGAGAGGAACAGCGAGGGGATCCCGAATGCAGCCGGACAATGGGGCGCGGATGGATGAGCCTTTTGTAGATTAGCCGTGCTGTTGTCTACTGGCCGATATAAATAACACATGCCCTGTTTAGGAAGTGACAGGTAGATGATGATCCTCGTACACAGACACACACGGCTGCAGTCCGAGCTCAAGGTCCATTGTGATGTGGTTTAGAATGACAGAAGAAGCGTTCAGCTGTTTGCTGAAGCCCGTCCCGATCTCTCCTCACCTCTCGTCCTCCGGAGGTTATTTCAGGGGTTCTGGATGAAAGTTAAAGTGGCCTGTGGATGATCGCTGAACTCTACATTACAGCATTCAGTCAGTGCATTCAATTTCTACATTTGTTCCATTTTCTGCTTTCTTTCAAATTGGTCACGGAATTAAATATAAAAGGTTACTCATCTCGCGATTATGAGTTCAATTCAATTTAGAATTCTAACTTTTTTTCTCGCACTTCCGAGTTTACGTCTTGCAAATCTAAATCTTCAAATTGTGAGGAAAAAAGTCATAATTGTGAGATAAGATGTCGCAGTGGACTTATTTTTTATTTCTTCATTTCACATGTGGAAAAGTAATTAACATTTTTTCGAATAAAAAATAGATTTAAATTTGAGTATGAATTACCCACAAACACAAGTTTTCATAGGCCAGACAGACAAACAGACAGACAGACAGACAGACATACAGACAGACAGACAGACGACAGACAAACATACAGACAGACAGACAGACAGATAGCTAGATGACAGACTAGACAGGACAGTAGATAGAAGACAGGACAGGACAGAAAGACAGATAGATAGATTGATAGATAGATAGATGAATAGATAGATAGATAGATAGATAGATAGATAGATAGATAGATGATATATAGATAGATAGACAGACAGACAGATAGATTGAGAGACAGACAGACAGACAGACAGATGACAGACAGACAGACAGACAGACAGACAGAGAGAAGATAGACAGACAGCCAGACAGACAGACATATAGATAGATACAGATACATACAGATAGACTGATGGACAGACCAGACAGACAGATGACAGACGATAGCAGACAGACAGCCGACAGATAGATCGCATAGATAGATAGATAGATAGATAGCTAGGAAGTAGATAGATAGCTAGATGAAAGGCACAGACAGATAAATGACAGCAGACAGAGAGATGACAGACAGACAGCCAGACAGAATAGACAGACACGGACAGAAGACGATAGATAGCTAGAGATAGATAGTAGATAATAGATAGATAGATAGATAGATAGATAGATAGATGACAGACAAACAGACAGATGATAGACAGACAGACAGAAAGAAAATAGAAGATAGACAGACAGACAGACAGATGACAGACAGACAGACAGACAGACGATAGATGGACAGGACAGACAGACAGACGATAGATGGAAAGGACAGGACAGACAGACAGACAGACAGACAGAAGACAGACAGACAGATAGATAGACGTAGAGCGATAGATAGATAGATAGATAGATAGATAGATAGATAGATAGATAGATAGATAGAGATAGATGATCGACAGACAGACAGACAGACAAACAGAAAGACAGACAGATAGATAGATAGATAGATAAGATAGATAGATAGATAGATAGTAGATAGCTAGAAGATAGAGAGAAAGACAGACAGACAGACAGAAAGACAGATGACAGACGATAGATAGATAGACAGATAGACAGACAGACAGATAGGTAGACAGACAGACAGACAGATAGGTAGATAGATAGATCGATAGATAGATAGATAGATAGATCGATAGATAGATAGACAGACAGATATATAGATCAATAGATTTAGTTTTTAGATAGATAGACAGATAGATAGATACTAGATAGATAGATAGACAGACAGACAAAAAGATAGACAGACAGACAGACAGAAGACAGACAGACAGACGACAGACAGGACAGACATGACAGACAGACAGATAGATAGATAGATAGATAGATAGATAGCTAGATAAATAGATAGATAGATAGTAGATATGGGATTAGATGCCAGACAGCCAGACAGAGAGACAGATAGAGAGATGATAGAAGATAGATCGAGATTAGATAGATCGATGATAGTAGATAGATAGGCGGGATAGAGGACAGACAGACAGATGATGATGATAGAGAGATGATAGATAGTAGATAGATAGATAGATAAATAGATCGATAGTAGATGATAGATAGATAGATAGATAGATAGATAGAAGATAAGATAGATAGATTAGCTCGATAGTAGAGGATAGTAGAGACAGAAAGACGACAGACAGACAGACAGACAGACAGACAGGACAGATAGAAGATAG
>JADLZN010000725.1:187500-272500 GCA_018155175.1 Sinocyclocheilus anophthalmus
GGTGTCTCAAATTTTTTTTTTTTTTTTTTATTTTGTAAGTACGTTTGGCTCATAAAAATGTTTGGGAGTCCCTGATCTAGATAAACTAAAACAAAACCCTGTTTTTGGTGCAAAAACTCAAGAAATGAAGTTCAAGGAAAATAATGATTATTGTATGTACTTGTGAGCCATTAAATGCAAATGTATAAAATGCTCTTTAAACTCACACGAAATAAGTGTAAAAAGAATAGATGCAACTCACAAACCTTTGCTTTCTGTCTGTTAACAGGTCTAGAAGCAGACGAGACGGTTTTTCAGAAACCAGAACATTTCAGAATCCAGCCTTTTTTTTATCCAGATTTTTTGTTCATGATTAATTTCAAAATGTAATGAAAAAGTAAACCCTGATTGGCCAAATTGGTCTATATTTTTTCAGTATGGCTGATGAATACTTGCTGGTTGTATATTTGTTTGATAACTACTTATGTAAGCTCATTTATATTCAGTTTGGTTTGGAGACTAAATGGTAAACAATGAAAGTTTGACAATAAATCTAAGTCCCTTTTGGTGACTGATGGTGAAGCTGAAGTCTGAAGTAGAGCCCAGCAAAACTAGGCACTGTCTGCTTTAATACATCATTCAGAACTGTAAAGGGTCTACTTTTATTTGCGTGCACTCACAATATCTACAAAACGTTGTGCTTTTGTAAAATAAAGAAAGCAAACAGAGTGTGCTTTTCTGCCGTCTCGGTCTTGAACAGGAGCTCTTCACAAAAACGAACCGAAACTCAGCGATTACTTGCCTCACAGACATGATACATATATCTATAGAAAGCTTTAAATTACTACTTTAAAACATAATAATTTCAATCTGAAACAAAAACTCTTTCATTACGTAATCCGTAAAGATATGCAATTTTCTCTAAATGCGCGTCCAATGAGGAGATGGCGAGTCAGGATCCTCAACTTCATCTTTGCGACTCTGACTCAGAAAACACTAGTTTATTAATAAATAATTCAAATATCTCCTTACCATTTCCCCCAGACACATTCATGGTAACTGGGGCTTTGCGACAAGCTTTAGCCTAATGCGTGCGCTTGAATGCGGAATAGGCTAGCCTAAATATTAAAGGCTCATTATGGGTTAGAATTGAAGTAATTAATCTCTGGTCAGGGGCAGCCCTAGTTGAAAGCAAATAAGGAGAAGCCTAAAACAAGCCCGAGGCCCGGCCCACGTCTGAGCTACGACGTGAAAATTGGCCCGAAGCCCGCCCTAGGCGCGTAAATAAGTCAGGGCCCGTCGGGCTCGGGCTGAAATGCAGGGCTCTAGTCTGAATCTGATTTTTACTTTCATTATTTGTGTTGGTTTGTTCCAATTATGACGCTGATAAAAGGCTTCTAAATAAGTAAATGTAAATATAAATGTTTTAAATAATAAACAAAGGCATTTTATTAAAATAATCTCCTATATACTGCCAGTGATTTAACTCAAGACCAAAAACAAAACAAAACAAAACATTTACACTTAAGTGAATGGAAATAAGCACAACTATTATACAATTTTTTAATACAATTTTGTTTTACAAAAAAGTTATAAAAATGTTTGTTATGAATTGAAAATCGTGACAGTTGTTTACACACACACACACATTCTCTCTCTCACACACACACTCACTCGCTCACTCTCACACACACACACAACACTCACTCTCACTCTCACAAACACACACACACACACACTCTCTCACTCACTCTCACAAACACACACACACACACTCTCTCACTCACTCACACACACACACTCACTCTCTCACTCACTCACAAACACACTCACTCTCTCACAAACACACACCCTCACACACACACTCTCTCACTCACAAACACACACACACACACTCACTCACTTCTCACAAACACACCACCGCCACTCTCACACACACACCTACACACACACACCTCTACACACACCTCTACACACACACACACATCCACACACACTCACACACACACTCTCACACACACACACACCTCACAAACACACACACTCACCTCTCACAAACACACACACACTTCCTCACTCTCACAAACACAACTCACACCTCCCCACAGCCTCCAACCACACACCATCTCTCACATCACTCGCACAAACCACACTCGTCGTCACCACTCTCTCACACACACACACTCTCTAACACTCAGTCTCACAAACACACACACACTCACACACACACACTATCTCTCTCTCACACTCTCACAAACACTCACTCTCTCACACACACACGCTCTCACACACAAACACTCACGCGCACACACTCACACACACACACAAACACCACAACACTCCTCTTCTCCACTCACAAACACACACACACTCACTTCTCTCTCTCACACACACACACACTCCTCTCTCTCACACACCCACACACACGCGCTCTCACACACACACCCCCTCACGCTCGCGCCACGCTCCCCACGACACTCTCATCTCACCACACTCACCACACCACACCCTCTCTCATCTCTCACACTTCACCTCCCCTCTCAAAACACCACACACACGCACCATCTCTCACACACTCCCTCTCACAACACCTCACTCACTCTCTCACAACACACACACACTCCTCTCCTCTCCTCTCACACACACACACACAGCACAACTCTCTCGCTCACACACCACTAGCTCTGACACACACACACTCTCACTTTCTCTCTCACACACACACACACATTCTCTCTTTCTCTCACACACACACACTCTCTCTCCTTCTCACTCACACACACACTCTCTCTAACACACACACACACAAACACACACTCACATCACACACACATAACCACACACACTCTCCTCTCACACACCCACTCTCTCCACACACACACAACACTCTCTCCGCCGCTCACTCCACACACACACTCTCCTCACTCCACAACACACACGCCTCTCCCCTCACTCCACACACACTCTCTCTCCACACACACGCTCTCTCTCACAACACAACACACTCTCTCTCTCTCACACCCACACACACTCGCCTCTGCCTCACCTCACAACCACCACACACACGCTCGCTCACCACAACACACACACACACACTCTCTATCTCTCGCTCACTCACACACACACACACAACTCGCTCACACACACACACACAACTCGCTCACTCACACACACACACTCTCACACACTCTTCTCTCTCTCTCTCACACACACACCACACACTCTCTCTCTCTCACACACACACTCTCCTTCTCGCCACACATAACACACTCTCTCTCTCACTCCACACAACACACTCTCCTCACTCCCTCACACACACACCTCTCTCTCACACCCACTCACTCTCACACACACACACACAACCACACACACTCTCTCACAAAACACAACACCACGCCTCGCCTCTCACACACACACACACCACCACTCCTCTCTCTCACTGCACCACCACACCACACACTCTCTCATCTCCTCTCTCACCCACCACACTCTCTCTCGCACACACACCACAACGATCTCTCTCCTCTCACTCACACACACACACACACACACTCTCTCTCACTCTCCTCACACACACACTCTTCCTCACACACACTCACTCCACCACACCACATACCACACACACTCGCTCCTCTCTCACACACCCACTCTCATCTCACACACACTCACGCCACACACACATCACACACAGCAGCAGCTCTTCTCGTCCTCACACACCCCACACTGGCTCACAAATCTCTCTCTCACTCCCAAACCACACACCACACACCTCTCGTCTCTCACACACACCACACCCTCTCATCACTCACACGGCCACGACCACACGCCAGGGCTCTCTCGATCTCTCACACCAACACACTTCTCTCGCTCATCAACACAACACACACACGCTCCTCTACACAATCACCTCACGTCCTCGACACACAACACACACACACACACCCCACACACACCCCACACCCACAACACACAAACCAAAAATAATGGCACAAAATAATCTCCCCCCACCTCATCTAAAGCAAAAAAAAACCTTCGTCACATTACGCGCTCGGGGGTGCGTGCTACGGTCATGACGTCCGCGGCGTCAGCATGATGGAGCAGCACCTGCTGAGAGGGGAGCGTCAGGCGGCGTAGGCGGAATTACTCTCAATGTTTTACATTTCGTTACCGTCTCTTTTCTGCTTTTAGCTTTACCGATTTTACCACAACAGCTGCCACTCTCCTGCTCTAACCGCCTGTAACACGTGAGTGTCGGCGCTTGGCAGCGGGAAATTGTTTACAGTCAAGAAGGAATTTTCGCTGTCGCAGGTATCACGCCCACTCCAGGCAGACACCAAAACAACAACAAACACCATAAACAACTCTATGACAGACAATTCGTGTTAACTCTAATAATACGCGGTGATTAGATGGCGAATGCAGGGGCGTGTAGGGTGGTTAGGTTCTGCCAGCGGTCGAGTTTAATGACGCGTCACCCGATTGTGCTGGACTGGCGTAAACCACATTTCTGGCTAGCTAGTGCATCTATCCTAGATAACACGTTGTTTTGCTGTGCTTTTCAGGCATCATCAGCCCGTTCTCTGCAGCTGGGAGTAAAGCTGACAGCCCACTTCTTGCCCAACTGCTTGTACTAGGTATGCAGCTCGCTAGGTTTCTGAATCAACAGCATGTGTCTTATTAGCCTGATTCTTTAAGTCAAAAATTTTTTTTTTATTCGCACTGTTGCCAATAGACAAACGAAAACACAAGAAAGTTCTTTTTTTGTCTGACCTGGCCTTTGCACTTGATATTTGTGAACCATGACTCTTGCAATAAATAGGAACGCACTTTTGAGTACTTTTGCTCCGGCGATAGATTGAGCTGTTGAAATCATTATAACATAATCTTGTCTTTATAACGGGGTTTGTTGAAAGCAAACAGAACTAGTGTCAGTTAAGATTACTTGTCCGGAACCGCAATACCAGGAAGAAGACGGGCACAGAATGAAGAGAAGGGAGAAAAATGTGGGTTAAACCAAAGGGTGGAAAGGGAGAGGAGCAGGCTGACAAAGTGGGAAGGAAATATCGACAAACAGGAGGGGGGAAAGGATAGAATAAGGCGTGGAATGATAGTGTGGATAGTGAATAGTGAAAATGGGAGAAAATGGCGAATAGTGTGGGTGGTGTGTGTGTTTGTGTGTGTGTGTTTGTGTGGTGTGTGTGTGTGGTGTGTGTGTGTGTGTGTAGGGAGTGAGTGAGTGTGTTTGTGTGTGTGTGTGTGTTAGTGTGTGAGAGAGTGGGCGGAGTGTGTGGGTGTGTGTGTGTGAGTGAGAGAGAGAAAGAGTGTGTGTGTGTGTGTGTGTTTGTGTTAACCGTAACGCTGCCCTTCAAAACCGGTTTTATTGTGTAATCAGACCCCTCCTGTGTATTATTGGTTGACTATGATTCTGATCCGGTTGTTAATAGAAGGTGGCAAACATTGATCCTGAACGAGACTAACACACATTTAATCAGGGTTTCTGCAGGTTTTTTTAAAAGGATCTTAATTTGGCCCTTTTACCCACAATTAAGGTCTTTACGAAAGTACTGTAAATCAGGAGCCGCAAAGTCTACATTCATAACATCAATGGCATTAAAATGTTCATGGGGAAAAATCAATAAATAAATATATATATAGGTAGTCGTTCCTCAGAAGTTTTGTTTTTTGGGCTTTCCAATACAATATCTAAACATCTAACCTCACGAGACTCGTGCAATGAGTTTATTGCTTCAAGAATAACAAATATCTGTTAACTAATCAAATAAAAACGAGTTTGTCCTCCCCCCCCCTCCACCTCCCTCCCCTCCTCTTTGAAGTTGACGAAGATATTTCTGAGCCCTTTAGGCAGATATTTGTTATTCTTAAGTCCTAAACTCACTGTCAGTTTGAAATCCGTTGCTCAGAAAGCACGCTACTTGATTGCATGGTAATGTTTGCTTCTCAGTCGGTAACCGTTCGTCGGTTGATTTAAGGAATGATTTCGAAACAATAATTTGCACCCCGAAAAAAACACGACACGCGAGTTAACTGAAGGAAGAACGGGAAGCAGCTGGGTTAGCAGAGTGGGTAGATCCGCCCGAAGATACAGTAAAAAGTTGCATTTCTCTTTTAAATGTGCTTTAAACCAAACTTTACATTGTGGGGGAGTTAAAACCATGTTACACCCAAACCAAAAAAGACAGTATTGCTTTTCAGTTAGAAAACAAAAACCAAAAGAGTATGTTCAATTTTTTTAATTAAGTTGTGTCCCTTCTTAACTTGAGTCTTAAAAAGATCTTCAAAGAGGGTCACCAAATATGGATGCTTGCTTAAAAGACAACATTATTTTGGTTGTAAAGCGGAAAATTGTTTAGTAGGCGGTTTTAAAGGGTTCACAAAAACGAGCATTCATGCGTATATATCCACACAGGACTGCGTACATGTATGTAATTTTCTTACAAAGATATCTTCTTCTATCTCTTCTTCCTCTCTTTCTGTATTCCTTCTCGTTCTTCTGTCTACTTCCCCCCTTGCTGATTTGCTTCCTCTTCTTATCCCGTCTCCTCTATGTCATCCTCTAATCCATTATGTCTCACTCTAAATGTCCGCTCCCTTCTTCTGTCAGTCCAAGCTCTGGGACTCGTATGGGGGTCTCCATTCTGTCGACATTCATTCCTTCGGCGTTTATCTGAAATCGTAAGTCGATTGTGACCAGCTCATCTGTTCTGAAATCGATTTTGCTTGGATTGGCCCCTAATCCAGTTCGGTTGTGTATTTGGACTGCATACCTCAAGGGACTTTGTGACGGGGAAAAAATGGTTCCGCCCCTTCACCATACTGTGAATGCCCTGTCTGGGACGCGCCAAGAGCGACGAGGAAACAAAAACATTAAAACCCCTGTACAACGGGGCAATTGTGATTGCCATCCAGTGGGGAGACATATACTGATTTATAAGACTATAGACCTGTCTTTTTATGCGTTGCGTTGCATCTCGCGCGTAAACATAAAACCATGTCTGCATTTGGGATCTGAGAAATGACAAACAAGCGACTCAACAACGGCCCAAAACTCACGTTTGAATCATCAGTGGCAAATCTGTTAAATATGAAAACGTACTTACAGTGTTTCAACGCCGCATGTAGTCTAAAAAGAACGTTACTCTCCCAGGATCAGGAAACAGTCCTAGCCAGATTGTCATAGCAAAGTCAGAAACACCTCCTCTCCTAGGCTCACGAAACGGTAGTCCATAAAATGCACTGCTGTTCTGTTCTAAGTAATCTTAAAGATTCCTAAATTCATCTACTTCCGGAAGGCCAAATAAAATGCTTTTGCCTAGAAACACACAGCGTATCCCTGACATGCTGCTTCAACACTAACTGCGGTTACTGAAGAACCCCGCCTTCTTTTCTTTTTGCTGACAGTTTGGGCCATTAGCTAATTTTCCAAATGTGATGTAGACATGTGGGGGCGTGTTTGAACTAGGCATTTTAGGAGGGCGTGGAGCAGTCTTAACTTTTATAAAGAATATCTCTTTTGTTTTGAGAGTTTAGTCTTTGCAACTTCAGGATCTTATCTATGCACAATCAGCTTGAACACTCCAAAAAGAAAGGAAAACTTAAAATCGCATCATATGACTCCCTTTAATATTAACTTCTTGTTTAATGAACGGTATTAAATCAATATCACATTTGCAAACTCCCTTAATAATATTTTCAAAAACCCTCCCTTAATAAATCATTAAAGCTGTCACTGCCCTTCACTTCATCTTAGTTTCGAAAATATCAATATGATCTCTCCCCGATCTCACAACTCCATTATATCGAACGAAGCTCCCTATACACTGCACAATGATCTCTTAAATTTACCACCCACCCAACGAAACAACTAAACACCAACACAGCGACCAAACCTACAAACCCCGTCACTCTTGTTTTTGTTTAGATAATGAGTGTACGTCTGTGTAGCATTTCAACGCTGGAGCCGAACACGTACCGTATTTAGAAGAACACTTTGAAGCCTCCCAAGCTCCGTCCCTCAGCGCAAACACAAATAAGTGCTTGATCGGAGGGGGGGAGTCAAGGAATCAGTGCGGCAAAAGAAGAAGGAACAAGGTGCTCCTAAATATTATTTCAAGTCGCGGGAAGCGGAAGGGAAGAGGCACAAATACGGGGAGACAAACAAAGTAACATGTGGGAGGGATGCGCGAAGAAGAGAAGGGAGAGAGAAACCGTAAGGAGAGACCCTGTTCCTGTGGGTGGTTTTGTTTTGGGGTTATATTTTTTTGTTAAAAAAATTTTTTTTTTTTTTTTTTTTTTATTTTTTTTTTTTGGTTTTTATGTTTTTTTGTTTTTTTTGTATTTTTTTTTTTTTTAATTTTTTTTAATTTTTTTTTTTTTTTGGTTTTTTTTTTTTTTTTTTTTTTCGTTGTTTTTTTTTTTGTTTTTAAGTTTTTTTATTTTTTTTTTTTTTTAAAAAATTTTTTTTTTATTTTTTTTTTTTTGGTTTTTTTTTTTGTTTTAAATTTCAAATTTAATTTGTTTTTTTGTAATGTTGGTTATTTTATTTTTTTTTTTTGTTTTTTTTTTTTTTTTTTTTATTTTTTGATTTGTTTTTTGTTTTTTTTTTGTTTTTTGTTTATTTTTTTTTTTTTTTTTTTTTTTTTTTGTTTTTTTTTTTTTTTTTTTTTTTTTTTTTTTTTTTTTTTTTTTATTTTATTTTTTTTTTTTGTCTTTGTTTTTTGGTGTTTATTTTTTCCCGCAAGTCGTTTGCGGATTCAAACGATAAATAAACCTGACGTGTGCATTCATGTTAAGTCACAATAGCTTAAAGTCCGGGGTTATTATGGTGTTAGCCGAGAGGATGACTGTTAGCTTAATAAGTTAATTTTGGTTTTTGTAATGTGCGGATGTAAAAACTCGTTCCTTTTTAAAATTAAACCTACCGCTCTCATTAGTGGCAGAGAGACTTTTCCTATTTCTTTTTTTCTTTCTTGGGTGAGACGTCTTCCTACGACAAACACAGAGCGGAGCCGTCCAGATATCCGACCCATAAGAAGCCAATTCCGTCGTAAGAACCTATCACTTTAAAAAATAACAAAGCGTGTGTCGAGAAATGTTATGGATATGCTGGAGTGATATGAGGATATGCCGTGCAGTGAATTGTTCATGATTAGTGCAAATTGTGTGACACGAAGAACAAGTTTTGCGGTGTCTGTGAGTTAACTTGCTCTTTTGCCTAAACTAACGTATTGAGCTAACCCTTGCTCTTTCTGCTATTGAGATTCCGATTAAATATATTTATTTCCCACCCTTCCGCCCGGTAGTGTTTTCCCGACGGTGTCCCCTGTTATGATACAAGAGCAGATCAAATTAATGAACCGTGTGGGCCCCTTGTAAGACATGACAAAACCCATTGATGATACTATGATGATGAGGGGATTTTGTGGTTGTTATTTGGAAATGGGAAACCTAATGCTTTTCATGCAGTTATATTCATGATGAATTTTTTGCATTAATGAAACGGGCCATCAAACAAAGTAACTGTTTTTATTTCTGTATTTTTTTTCCTTAGGGGGGGGTTCTTTTGTTTTTTTTATTCTTTTTTTTTTTTATTTTCGCAAAATTTAAAATAAAAATATAAAAAAATTTAAAGAAGTAAATTAATTTGAAATTTTTATAAAGATAAAATAATAAGGTAGAATTGCAGTTTATAAGAATCCTCTCTGGTGTATCAGGGGAGCGTGTGGCGAGATCAGTACATGATGACGGCCTGCAAAAATCATGGGTATTCATAAATCTCTGTGTCAGGTCGGGTGTCGTACGGTTGCTTTGGTGACGGATCTCATGAGAAGGTGTCTGTGGTTCTGTCGAGCGGTGTCTATACGAGAGAGGAGAAAAAAAAATATTTATTATTTTGGATTATATAAAAATTAATATATTTAATTGGTAAAAAAGTCAAATGTTTTACATTAATTTCGTTGTCTTGTTGTGCTGATTTAAATGATAAGAACGACAATTGTGTATTTATTTACTGATTTAGTAAAACACGTGTTATTTTAGTATCATTTAGGATGCTGTTATAGTGTTTTAGTTATTAGATTGTGAGTTTACATTTTTAAATATTTCTATTTGAGGTTTTCTTTTTTTTATTTAGATTATTTTAGTATTTAGTTTGTCCTACGGAAATATAACAATCTTAATTTTTTGATTATTAATTTCAATTGCAGAACGAGTCAGTTTTGGACAACTGAATTTAAAAAACAAGAATGATATTTCCCCCAATCTTTGTAGGTTTTTTGCACCCACAACTCTATTCATATTTCACAGATTTGTTCAATGTGTTTATCGAGGACACAGGACGTCAGCCAAATGTTGTTCTTATCCTATCCTACAAACCATCAATAAATGGAAAAGATTTTTTATATTCACTTTCAGATCTCAAGTTTCACCAAATGTGAGCGCCTAATATGAAAGCTGGTTTTTTGTGGCCCAGGTTCACATTTTAGTTGGTTAGAGTATAAGGATACTCTGCTGTTTTTACAGTAATGGAATTTACAAGAACGGGGGTGAATTTGGGAAATTAAATGTGAGATGATGAGCCGATGGAAAATAAGCTTAAATGGTAGTAAAATATGCTCAGTTATTAAATGGTGCCACACATAATAAATAAGTCTCTGGTTTCCCTCGATCTGTAGTGGTTGAAAAATCACAACGGGAGTGCCTGTTAGCTTGAATTCCTTACTGGATTATACTGAGGCTTACGAAAAAACGATCGGCAGATGATTCAGCAAACAGCCAAAAGCAACACCTAACCTCATTGATATATTAATTTTTACAAGTATGAATTATGGACTTATTTCCAATGTGGATATCATCAGGTTCAGTTCTCTGGATTTTAAGTTTTTAAATAATCAAATCGTGTGAATCCAATAGCGTGGTCAGGCAAGAAGCATCTAAATAAGCATAAATTACGCCGACATTATTAAAAAAATGTGAATGAGCCTAGAACGTTAAAAGTAATGGGATTGAAAGCCATGGTAAAGTGATCGTTGAAGTTAGTGCCAGACTAGTGATTATGATTTCATGATTTGGGGTGTGAGTCGTTGTCAGGTGACAAAGAACACGTGTAGGGGGCAACGAGGGAAATAGCGTCAGCTCTCGTGGCTTACTCGTCAATCTGAGGTCGGGTGAGGTTTTGCCATCTGGTGGAAGCTGTGAGATTAATCCCTCTCTGCTGTCTCTGCGCGACCTCAATCACTGTCTGTATGGGGGGGAAGGGGCCGGTGAATAAAAATTCATGATCGGCTCGTCTTGCTGTTTGCTCCCTGCTCTTTCTGCTCGACTCACCGCAAAGGGAATCGATCCCTAGATAGCCGTGATAATCACCTGGGTCAGTGGGAATAAAGAACCACGAGACCCTCTTTAGAAACAACTAAACACGACCTGATACAAACGCTCTCAACTCACATCACCACGAATCCAACCGGCTTGATATGTATGAAGATTGAAGAGGGGCAAGCATAGTTTGGGAAAGGCCACGGGGGACGAAGGAGGCCGAGCCGTTACAACAGAGATGAGCAGAGTTAACAATCCGCAAACAGATCGACAAACACAAAGGCAGGTGCACAAAAAGAGCGAGCTCAAACAGCAAAAGAACACCGTTTTAGGGGACTAATAATCAGTCAGGATATAATTACCATCTGTGCCTATATTCTGATGGGTGTTTTTTGCTTTTATAATTTACTAGAGTTGCAGTATACGTTTTCATATGTTCACAAGAATAGCGGAAGAGTAGGGGAAGGATCACAAATGGCTCTACTTCTGTGGGAATGAGACATTTAGATTATATCTATATAGGTGTGTATGTAAAAGAGCTAATATAAAAATAGCTTTGGTTAGTGAAGGGAGAATATTCACACGACAATAAGGGAGGGTAAACAAACGACCTTTATTGTTAAAACCATAAGAGCTACATAGTGATCTAGTCAATGATGAGCACTAAGTTTGTATTTATTGGGCCCGGGGGCCAAGAAGAAATAAAAAAATGATTGTTCAAGTAAGGATTCCAAAAAAGAAAAGGAGTAGACGAAAAGAAGGGGAGAGGAGGGGGGGGGAAAAAAGGAATTATTCAGTTTGGCGATTAAATTAAGGAATTGCCATTTTAAAAGATTATAATCCAACCTGATGTGAAAGATTAAAAGTTGTGAGATGCCAACTTCCACAAGAGACCATTATTGGTAGGGGGAAGCTGAATTTATTCAGAATTTTCAGCTGTGTATAAAGTCCTCGAATTGGTGATAAAAATTGGCGCACGCGCTTATGAACTAATCGGTTTTTGGGTGACTGAGGAAGGAGTCCCGGGCGACCCATATTGATGGTAATTTAGAGTTTGGGGCTCTGATGGTTATTACCGTGTAGTGTAAAAACGCAAGAGGGGGTTTAAAAGGAGCGATATTGTTCAGGAATCTAATAAAAAAAAAAAAGCAATTTTATTAATTAAAATTAGATGATTCCCCCCGCCGGGGCTTCCTTGGCTCCTGTATAGTGAAAACCCCCAGTACCAAGAAGCCGTGACTCATAAACCGAGGTACGTACCGAACCGTCATGTTTGTGTATATACATATACATTAGCAAAACAGAATTTGGTAAAAAAAAATAAAATGGATTTCATAGGTCCCTAAAAATTAAATTTTTGCTTCATGATTTTAGAATTGTTTTTGTTTGCGTTAACAAATGAATTTTATTTAACCATTAAAACAGAATCCAGAAAAGGTAAAATTGTAAAATAAAGCTGGTTTCACAGTAAAGTGTGTGTGACGCAGGTCCCGTTCCCGCTGCTGCAGGGCGAGTGTGTGGAGCGTGTCGGGAGAGCAGAGGAGTCTGTCATTGCCTTAACCAGCTACCGCCTTCACATCAAGCTGCAGGAGAACCTCATCAATGTGAGTGTTTCTCTCACACACAACCACACCTGAGCGTCTGTGCTGAGATCCCGTGCCAATCACAAATCACAGCCAATCAGAAGAGAGCGTGGGCGGAGCCTCACACTGATTTTAATAATCAAATCAATAAAAATAAAATCATTTTAATATTACTTAATATACAGACTGATACGATCTTTGTCATGCAGTATAATCAATTGTTCACAGTTTCAGCATTCTTGTTTCATTTAATTCAGGTAAGTCATAAGGGTCAATTTTTCAAAAAAAATCATCTGAAAGCTGAATAAATTAGCTTTCCACTGATGTATGGTTTGTTAGGATAGAACAATATTTGAAAATCTGGAATCTGAGGGTGCAAAAAAATCAAAATATTGAGAAATCAGTACGTTTAAAACAGTATGTTCCCACAAGATGAATTTCTGTGAGCAAATGACATTATTACTAATCAAGAATTAAGTTTTGATATATTTACGGTAGGACGTTTACTAAATAGCTTCATAGAACATGATCTTTACTTAATATCCTAATGATTTTTGGCATAAAAGAGAAATGGATAATTTTGACCCATACAATGTATTGTTGGCTATTGCTACAAATATCCCCCAGCGAGTGCTTTTTTTGTAACTTTATTTAATGGCTATTAGAGTCATGCACAATAAATTTTAACCAGTAGAATTACAAAAAGCCCAGTATTTATTAGGGATGCACCGATATGAAAATTTTGGCCGATACTGATTATTCTTTATTTTTGGAAGCCGATAACCGATATGTTGGTCGATAAATCTATATCCAAATTGTTATGTACTTTTTGAGAGCCTGATTACAAAAAGGTCTCATCATTAAAAGCCACATCCCGAACACTTCAACATAAGCAGCCTAGTTTGAACGTTGTACGTTTTAAAAATATTTTTACTCTTCCATTACCAAATTTAGTCATAAAAAAAAGTCTTACAAATAAATAAAATAAAGCATAAATAATGCAAACAAGTCACTGAACATCATTACACGTGTAAAGAATCAAAATAAATGCGACATAGATCAATAAAACGTATTAGCCTCTGCTCGGACAATAATTAAATGATTTTAATTAATAAACCATATTGTTGATGAAAATAATAAAAGAAAAATAAAAGTGGTTGTTATTATTAATAATGTATCAATGATTTAGAAAAAGTAACAAATTAATACCACTGATTTAAAAAATAGTCGAGACCGTGAGAGGACATGCGCGGCTGATAGCGTGAAGAGCTACATAACGACTGTAGCTGAAGCGTGTGTGCTGCAGCTTATTTACTCAAGAATGCACCTTGACTTAAAATTACTGACAACATAAACATATATGACCAACTTATATATGTCAAGATGACCTTATTGCTATGCTATAGTCATAATGTGGGTGTCCCTGGTGATGGCTGCACGTCTCATAGAGTCCCATGGGAGCACGGGGCCCGCTGAAAAACCGGCACTACACCCAAAGAATTCACAAGTTTTATTATCATAATAATGTTCTCATTAGAAGTTATATACCACATTCCCAATCATGTTATTAAGGTGTGCACTGCTGTTTGAGCGGCGTGGCGACTGAGCTAACGACAATCAACCGGGTAACTGAAGCGCTCTTTTTAACCTACCAAAGCATTCTATATGAAATAAATCATATATACAACAATAACCATATTCAACTACAATTGCACAAAGGCTGCAACGAACAGCCGCGCTCGAAGTTCCCCTGAAGGAAATAATGCCATTATTTTATTCGGTTTTTAAGATATCTGCCAATTTTCTTATCAGGCCGTACCGATAACAAAAAAAATGTGCATTAATTATCGGCCGAGTAAACCCGTATGGTGGCCATAATTATCGTGCCTCCCTATAATTATACCTGTTTAATTAGACACATAGTTTGAATTTATTGTTCCCAATTCGTACGTCGCGTACTATAACCATACTCAAAAATATAATCCTGTCACAGATCAGACTTTTAATAGGCGACTCTATTACTAATAAATGCATTTAATTCTTAAAAAGGACCCAAAATGGAAGTTCTGTCATCATACTACTCACTACCTCACGTAGACTTTCTTCTTTCTTTTAGCACAAATGTTGAAATTGAATGCGAGCGAATGCTATTTTAGAAGGACAGCAAATTCAAATCGATACATTTGAAACCGAAACTAAAACGATAAGAAACGTTTGTGTTACTTGAACAAAAACAAATCGCTAAAAATAATACTACATTTAAAAAAAAAAGATTTTTACAAAACCGCAAAGAAAACATTTCAGTTTTAATTAGTGTTTATTTAATGTTCTTTGAATAACTACATTTAAAAAACTGAAATATAAATGAATAAAAACTGTTATTAGAGTTCTAAAAATGACACAAAATTCACATAAAACTTTCAAAATATTAATAAAAACTATATAGTATCTCAGTGACACTAAAATAACTCTAATTAGAGTTTAGAGTCTAATTAGCTCTAATTAGAATAATTGTTCCTCCTCAAGGCCTAAAGACACCGTTTCCTGTGAATGTGTGCAGGTTCCTCTGCAGCTGATTGAAAGTGTGGAGTGTCGGGATCTGACGCAGTTGCATCTCACCTGTAAAGACTGTAAGCTCATCAGGTACGTCTGCTTTGACTAACAAATGCACACAATATCCTCAGTGCTGCATTGTGGAGACTGGCGACATATTATAAAGTCTCAAACGGAAGCCTGTTTCTGGCAATTGTGGCTTTTTATCTCACAATTCAACTTTTTTTTCTCCAACCAGTTGCGAGTTTTATATATCACGTTTCACTATTGTGTCAGATACCCGGTACTTCGGTACCAAGTCGGTACTAAAACAAGCAAACGTTACGGTACCCGGTTCTTGATGCGCGATCCGAAAGGTGCGCAGATGCGCTCTCTATCATAAAAGCACTGAGACGGGCGACCGCAACCGAGGACACACACAAAACTAACAAAACACTTGTTAAAGGGGGGACCGCAACTCCGGATCAGAATGAAACGGTTCAGCAGGGAGTTTCTTTTTACTTTTTTAATATTTTAGATCATGTTTTCCCCATACATTGATTTATTATTGTGGGTTTTATTGGCGGGCGGTGGCGGGTGGCGGAGTGGCTTTGGCGCCTGGCCCGCCACAATATCAGAAGCTCACCCGCCACAAATAGATTTTTTAAAGAAAGAGGAAAGTGTTTTATATCACTGTATCAAATTTAATTTGAGATGTATTTTTCATGTCATCTTGCTTGCCTGTAATGCCTGATAAAGCCAGCATCGTTTTTTTGTACGGTGCGACGCGCTGCTTTGTATTGATTACAACAAGCAACAGCCGTTAAGCGGGTAACCCTCTGTTTCTTTCTTCTTTCTGCTCTAAACAAGCCTCCTCCTCCTCCAGCGGCCTAAAACAAGCACGCGCCGTCCTGCTGGCAGAGAATGGATCTGCATGTATATAATCCGCCACCTCCATACCCCCCCCCCCCGCCACAAATAGAGTGCAAACGTTCTGTGGGAACACCGCTTCTGGTTATGAAATATTACGACAATATTTTAATTTGAATGTCGGATTGAAATGAACATCGCTGTTATTATAGTAGTTAATCGTTAGCATAAGCGCGGCTAACGCTAATATGAGCATTAGAATGAAGTTTCTTTATTTACTATTTAATGCTCCTATAGCTTTTATTAGGGTAAAAAATACAGGAGGACATGACGATATTTACTATTTTTACACACCAGAAGCTTTTAAATGAACTGTGTAACCAAAATATGCCTGTTAGAGAATGTACAAATGGTTAACATTGTTTATGTCATATCAGTCAGAAAAGCAGTTCCGGCCTTTTATTTTTTGATTATAGCTCACCACGTTAGTTATTGTTATTCTGGCTGATTAACACTCCAGTTTTCAAAAGCCTCGTTTTTTTTTCCCATTTCATCATTTCATAATCCAAACTGTGTACATATTTAATGTAGTCTAGTCAAAGTTTTATATAATTATCCTGTTTTTGTGTTTTGACTTTGGTAGCCGAGAACCCGTGGGATTTGCAACTGGTATTGGTACCTGCCATCTGGTACGAAATTGGCAATCCTGACATTTTTTTCTCCAGAATTTTGACTTTGCAGCCAAGCAGGCCACACCTCACAAACTCCGTTTCTCGCATTTTTGTGTTTCTGTCTTCTTCTCACTTCTGGTTGTCAAATCTTTGTCTTCGTGTCTTCATGTCTTCTATTTTTCTGTTCTTTTCTCTGCCATGGAATAAAATAAAAGACTTTTATCTATAATCTGACTTTTCATCCAAAATTGTGAGTTTAATTTATATTTTTTTTGACAATTCTGAGAAATTGGAATAAACTCTACAAAAATTTAAGTATCCCTGCATGGTTTATTTATCCAGACCCGTCCAAAATTCTGACATTTTTTACATGTTCCAGTTCATTATATTTTTCTCCGCGCCTGGATAAAAAATGTTAATTTAATTTTAAAAATGTTACTTTAATTCACAATGTTATTAAGTTATTGTGTACGTTTATTTCTCCCTCACAATTATAGTTTTCATTAAATCTCACAATCTGCTTTATCGTCCTCACTTTTCCTTTTCTGATCTGAACAATTCGAGAAAGATTGTTTTTTGTTTGTTTTTTTTTTTTTGTTTCTTAGGGAAAAAACAAACTCGAATTGCGAGAATAAACTCAGTCACCTTCTTCTCTCGTCTCAAAATTCGGTCGAACTTTTTTTTCTCGTGAATTATTCTGAGTTTAAATCTCGCTATTTTTTTTTGTCTTTTTTTTTCTGCCACAGAAGAATTAACAATTAGGGGTCAGAAAAAGTAAGTAGTTTATTGGGGGGTGTGGTTTTTGCGTTGGTTGACTTTTTTGTCTCGTAATTGGGAGTTGTGGGGGGGTGGGACTTTTTCCTTGGGCGGTCGGTCGTCGGGTGGGGGCTGCTCTCCCCGGTGGGGGCTTGCATTCTCCTCCCTTCTCCTTTTCCTTCTCCCCCCCCCCCTTTTCTCCTTCTCGCTCTTCCTTCCTCGGGGTTTTCAGTTTCTTTTTCCCCGCCCCCCCTCCCCCCCCCCCCCCCCACCCCCCCCCCCGCGTTTAGAGTGCATAATTGCTATAAGTCTTGAAGTTGTGAGTAATGCTGGGCATATAGCGACAAAAAGGGTAATCAACGATAATAAATGTTTCATATCATTGTCATAGTCATATTATCATCATTCGGTATCGATCATTCGTAAAAAAAACAAAAAAAAAAAAAAAAACCATTTTTTTAAAATCAATAGCAATATAATGTTTTTTTTTTTCAAATTTTTTACCTTTACAACCCCTGTCTTTCTAACTTAAACTCAAATATTTATTGAGACAAAACCAACATTTTTTTTTTTTTTTTTTTTGTTTTATTAAACTATCAAACCCCCAAAAAATAAACAATTAACAATATCCTCAACAGATATTGCAGATTAAATAGGTTAAAACTTTTGGCTGTCTCCCGAGGGTGTATGAGTAAACAATGCATTTCAATTAAATTGATCAAACCGCAAAAATGAAAGTAACTCTATAAAAAAACCGCATAACATCTAAATGAACTCACCAAAAATAAATATAATTTTTCATCATACATTGCATAACAAATTATGACAAAACTGCTGATTTCGCTAATCCCACAGCCCAAATCGCACATTCACCCAACACAGATTCCTTAAAAACTTGAGACGCAGTGAAAAGATAAACCATCCACAATTGTGACTTGTTTTCCCTTGACGTTTTAAAAAAGAAAAAAAACAAAAAAAACGTTTTTAACAAACTTTTGCATGGCTTTTTCTAACATCTGCTTCTGTTTCTCTTCTCTTCTGTTGAGATCGTGAGTGCATCCGGTCATATTTGTTTGGTCCTCTAGAAAAAATGGGCTGATACGCGTTCTGGTGTGAAGGCTTGGTTTTCATCTGTTTTCGTTTTTAAACTAATCAGACTCTTCCCTTCCGCATTGATCTCTATATTTTCTCTATAGTTTGGAATCATAACAGAGCTGACTGGCCGGGCGCGGTTGCTCGTTGGGCTAGAACTAACAACATTCAAAAAATGAAACACAAATCACTACCCTCATCAACAGGGAAGATGCACACGCATATCGTGGCTCCATGATGACAGACTCGGCCTTACCCCCGAGTATCCTAACACATTCGAGAAAAGATTGTAGCCTTTTTGCATTCCAATGCAAATGTTTTATTTTAACATTCGCATCTTATTAATTGTCCTCATCACACAGAGGAAAGAGAAAGGCGGCACAGCACTCGTGCTGCAAAAAAAAAAAAATGTTTGGGGTGCTGTCTGCGTCACTCAGAGCACGTGCCTATTCGTGAGCCCTAATAAACAAAATCGGTCTCGAAGTTGTACCGTCGATAAATATCGATACCATTTCATCGCCCAGGCCTAATTGTAAGACAAAAAATGGCTATTACCTTTTTTATTTTTTGTACTGTGGCGGAAACAGGCTTTTGTAATAATATGCATTGCTGAATCGAGCATAACAGCATGTTCATGAGGAAAGTGAATCATCAGGAACCTGCAGGGCTCGTCTGATCTGTGCTCAGGTGTAACTTTCTGTCGGCGGAGCAGTGCCAGGATTGGCTGCGGAGGATCAGCGCAGTCGTTCGACCGCCGGCGCAGCTGGAGGAGCTCTTCGCCTTCGCCTTCCTCTCGTGTAGTGCCAGCGTCTCCGCCGAGGACAGAGAGGTGCATGATGGGATCCTACGGCGGTGCAATGATGGGGGATCCTCTCTGCCGAATGCCGTGCCGGTTACTGGATTGGCTCCTTGGTGAAAAAAAAGGACCACCGTTTGTGTTGTTTTACAGGTTCTCGTTCTTCTTCTTCTCTCTCCTTTTCCTTCTTTCTCCACTTCGGTCCTAAATAAAAACAAAAAAAGTAAAAAAAAAACAAAAAAAAAAAGAAAGAAAAAAAATAAAAAAACTTAAAAAAAAAAAAAAAAAAAATCAAAAAAAAAAAAAAAATAAAAAAAAAACAAATAAAAAAAAAAAAACCGATTTAACACCTGATCTTGCTTTTCGAAATGGTAACTGATAATCATTATTTACACTCAACCCCTCCACACCTCAACAACCCTCGTCACTTGTATCAAACCCTGACCAACCCTGACTTCCTCCTCCTCCTCTTCTCTCCCTGCTGTGGAACATAAGAGATGTTTTAAACATTTCATGCTGTTCTGTCTTATACAGTGAAAGTGAATGAGGACGGATGCTTTAGAGCTCCAAAAATGACAAAAAGCACCATAGAACTTTATTAAAAGTATTGCAACAGTATGACTCGTGTGCTATATTTCATGTCTTCTGAAGTCATGTGATAATGGAGCTTATTATTGTTAGCTAAAACTATTAAAAATATTTTTGTTGATTGAAATAAAGCAAAAATAAAATATAAATATTAGATTTTTCTAATGAAAAATAGAAATGTTGTCTTGGCAACTGACATAAGTTAAAAATAAAAATGAATTCAGAAAATAAATAGAATTAAATGGAATTACTAAACTAGAAAACATCATAAAAACTAAAACGGAAGTTAAAATTAAAACCTAAATCTTATTAATATAAATATAAATATATATATCAGTATATTATATCAAATAATAAAACAATAAAAATGACAAAAGCACTAGCAAAATGCAAAAAATTACTTTAATAAAAACACATTTACTGAAATAAATTAAAATCTTAATTTTTATATAACATAGTAATATTATATATAATATATAATAATAAATATGTAAGAATAATAATACAATATTCTAATATTTATAATATAATAATATAAAATTATTATACTTATTTAGTCTAGTATATAGCGTTGTTATTATTATAAACTTATTTCAATTTCAGCTTGTTGCAAAGAATCAGTTCTTCATCTTCACCTGATTTACTAAAATAACTCAAATTTGTTAATTTTAAAGCAAATAAAAACTGAAATATTAAAATAAGCTGATTTCAAATATTAATGAAAACTATAATTAGTAATAATATATACTAGTATATAGTATGCTGTATATATTATATAAATAATACCTTTCCATGTATTTATGCGTTACAATTACATTTACAATTAATGCATTACAATTGCATTTTTGCATTACAATAACATCTATTATCAGATGGGTTGTATTGAGCATTAACTATTGTGTAGTGCATTGAAAATAAGGATAAATGCACTGTAATTCTGATTATCAAAACAGTCTTTTGCAATGCAGGCATTTATGAAGCAGCGTGTAATGATGCACCGATGTCAGGCTTGATGCAAGATCCACACAAACGAAGTCTGATCTGTAAATCTGGTGTCAATATCCGCATGATTTTAAAGCTTTGGTGTGTGTTTGCAGGAGGACACCAGTGGAGGTTCAAGCGAGAGCTGGAGAGGATGGGCTTCGACAGCCACAGTGCCTGGAGAATCTCCAACATCAACAGCAACTACAGGTGAAACAGCAGAAACACAGCAACACACCAGCAGCCAGAGGAGCTTCATCATGACACGTGTGTGTGTGTGTGTGTGCTTCTGATCCCGCAGGCTTTGTGCCAGTTACCCAGAGCAAATAATGGTGCCTGCTGCGGTCAGCGACCAGGAGCTGGAGAACGTGGCAGCGTTTAGATCGTGGAAGAGGATCCCGGCTGTCGTTTACAGGTGCTTCTCCGTTTGCACTTTGATACAGTGTTGACTTCTGCAGAAAAAGTCAGCGTAATGATTGTGGAGTCCTGTCATGATCATGTGGAGTCAGTAAACACATTAATTACATGCTCAAGGACACTAGAGAGGAATGGCATGACTACCCATAAAGCACTGTTTACATCGAGTAAACTTACTCCGGAATTATGTCAGTAACCAAATATCGTTTAGCTGATTTAAACACTTTACAGCTCAGATAACACACTTTTTTTTTCGTACCGAATAATTAAGTGCTTTAATAAAAATATGAGCTTCGCATTGCTGCTTTTAAACTTATAGGGCCCTATGAAAATCTTTTTTTTTTTGCCAAATTATGTTTTTTTCTGTTTTAATTTTTCTGGATTTTTGTTTTCCATTTAAATTTTTCTAGATTCAGTTTTATTGGTAAAATTAAAATGTAGTCATAAAAAAAGCACGTTAATTGAATAAACTAATTAACTGAAACTATGAAACTGCTACAATTTAACAACTAATTATTAAAAGTTGAACAAAAATGACATTTTCACGGCCCTATAATAAAATTCAGTTTTTTTTTTTCTGTTTTAATTTTTATGGATTTCCTTTTTTTCCCCATTTGAATTTTTCTAGATTTTTTTTGGTTGGTTAAATTAAAAAAATGTTATTGTCCCGAAATTGTGTTTTCCGTTTTGATCTTTCTGGATTCTGTTTTAATGGTTTAATTCAATTCTAATAATCAAAAATCATGTCTAATAAATTGAATTCATAAAAGTTTAACAATTTAACAATTTACTAACATTTTTGCGTTTTCTGTTTTAATTGTTTTGGATTTATGCTTTAATACAAATTGTAATTTTGGCAATCAAATGAAGGCATTAAACAATTTAAAAACAAAAGTCAATTGAATTAATCTTTTAAAATGTCATCAAATTAATATGCAACAATCGCAGAAATCTTAGGACGCTACTTTTAGACTTCCATTGTGCATCACTGCAACCATATATATATATATTTTTTTTTTATATATATTTTCTGATGTAGACTTAACTAATATTGAACCTGGAAGTTTTTTATTTTAACGTCTGTCCAACGTTATCTGTCAGTGAAAATGTGTCACTCACCTTTATCTCAACCTTTGACCCAGACACCAGAGTTCGGGCGCTGTGATTGGTCGATGCGGGCAGCCAGAGGTCAGCTGGTGGGGTTGGCGTAATGCTGACGATGAGCATTTAGTACAAGCCATCGCTAAAGCCTGCGTCACCGATCCGGCTGCAAACGCTGCGCAGGCTAACGGCTCCTGCCTTCACCATCACGGCAGTGGTGCGCTCAGTGACTCTGATCCTCACACGGCCAATGGGAGCGCAGAGGCGGAGCCAAAGACCACGCCCCCTCAGAAGCTGTTAATAATGGACGCGCGCTCGTACGCTGCTGCAGTAGCCAATCGGGCGAAAGGAGGCGGCTGTGAGTGTCCAGGTAATGCTGCAGAGCTTATGTTTTCAATTAAATGCTAGTAGAATAAAACATTTCATCCATGAAACGCCCTCTGTGTTTCCGGCAGAGTATTACCCCGACTGTGAGGTGATGTTCATGGGAATGGCCAACATCCACTCCATCCGGAAGAGCTTCCAGAGTTTGCGGACGCTCTGCGCTCAAGTGCCGGATCCGGTCAAGTGAGTCGACCTGGAAACCACAGCAGCAAACTGCTTAAAGCTGCTAGTTATTTACTGAATGCAGGTTTGGTGACAGAGACAGTTTTGGTTTTATTTAGTAATGCACCGATTTTTTAATTCTGGTAAATCAGTAAACCAATAAATATTGTTATGCTGATAACTAATTAATGTCTGATATTGTGAAGCTATACTGTGTCATATAAATACAATTTTATATATAACAGCTTATATAATTAATGTTAATGTGTAATAAATATTTAATTTCTGTGTAGAATATCCGTATATTGTATGGTATTATTACTACTAAATATAATTATAAATATTTTATGAATGTTTAATTGTAAATATGTTTATAACTGAATATAATAATTTCAGTATTTTAATAGATCATAAAATCTATATTATTATTTTCATTTATTTATATATATATAGTATATATAAAATCTATAATAAACGTGTTTTATACTTTTGATAAAATAATATTAGCTTTTTCAAGGCATTTATAATAATTCAAGGAATTACTTATATTAGTTTTTTTATTATTAATATATTATACTTATATAATTAAAATTATATTCAATATTTATTATTTTAGTATATCAACCATGTATATAGTATAGAGATAATTTTTTATTATATTTTTTACTAGCTTATATTAATATAATACATAATTATAATAAATACACTAATAAATGTCTTATATTATTAAGCTATACATATTATTAAGCTATACTGTTTTATAGCTTAATATCAGACATTAGTATATTTATTAGTATATTATTATTATTGTACACTTTTTGTGAGTGTGGGTGTGTGTATATATACACACAAAAAACTGCAATCAATAATAAATGATTTCTTTCACATTAGTAAAGGTTGAAGTTGCATGACTTTTTCAATTAATGAATATGCATACAGACGCTCGTTTACATGCACTGTTAAAGAGAAAGTGCATCCCATTTCTATGAATTGCGCTCTTAAAAAGTTCAATCTTTGCTTTAACCCCTTAAAGTTAGTGGTGGCGTACGGCAAGGTTTTAAATTATTAGGCAAAAAGGAGCATTCATAATGAAATATTGAATATAAATACATCTCTCTCTCCTTCTGTTCTCTGGTCAGCTGGCTGTCGGCGTTGGAGGGCACTAAATGGCTGCAGCATCTGTCTCTGCTGCTGAAGGCGTCTCTTCTGGTGGTGAACGCGGTGCATCGGGACCGCAGGCCTGTGCTGGTGCACTGCTCCGCTGCTGGGACCGCACGCCTCAGATAGTGCTCTGTCCAAACTCATGCTGTATCCCCTCTACACATTGAGGTCCTTCATCTCTCTCTCTCTCTCTCTCTCTCTCTCTCACTCACACACACACACACACACACACCCCCACCCACACACAAACACACACACACCACACACACACCCACACACACCACACACCCCACCCACAACACACTCTCTCCTCTCTCCCACCACAGAACATACACTCTCTCTCTCTCACTCTCACACACACACACACACTCACTCACTCCGATTCACTCACTCACACAAAACACAAACGTCACTCACACACCACCACCACCTCACAAATCACACCACTTCCTCACAGCCACAGAACTCACTCACACATCCACACATCACTCCTCACTCACTCACTCACACACACAAACTCACTCACACACACACACACTTACACACACACACTTACACACACACACCCACACACACACACCCACACCCACCCGCCACACACCCACACGACACTCACATTCACTCACTCACTCCCTCACACACACCCAACTCACACACACACTCCTCACACACACACTCACCACACACACACACACACACAATCCCCACACACACACACACACACACACTCACACACCACACTCCCTCAGCACACACAACACTCCCACACACAAGCACACAACAACCCACTCACTCACTCACTCACACACACACACACACACACTCTCTCTCTCTCTTTCTCTCTCTCTGTCTCTCTCTCTCTTTCTCACACACACACCCACACACACACACTCTCATCTCTCTCTCTCATCTCCTCTCTCTCTCACCCCACACTCGCTCTCCGCTCAACACCTCTCTCGCGTCTCTCTCTCACACACACCACCACACCCACACCCACACACACGCTCCTCTCCTCTCCATCTCTCCTCTCTCTCTTCTCTCACCACACACAGACACACTCCCTCATGCTCACAGTGGTGCCTTTGACGCTTCCTTTAGAAAAATGCTCTTTATAGCCCGCAGAAGTTGTATAATTTTAGTGCCATTCAGGCTAACCTGACTGGCAAATGCTGTTTAATCGGTCAGCACGTTCCTGGCATTATTGACCCAAGACACTACACCTCTCTTTGGATCTGAGAAATAATAATTTTTTAGGTTTACTTTTACTAAACGAGATTGCCACCAAGTTTGACTAATAATATGCTAAGAAAAAGATCTCAGTACCTTTTGCCGCATTTAGTGGATATGTCACTTGACAACATAAAGTCATGGGTTGCGATTCCCAGAATGCATGACTGACCAAATGTGAAAATTGAAATGCACTGCAGTCCGCTTAAGAGTATAGATAAAAAGTTTCTGCCGTTGCAGAAATGTAAATGTATCATGTCCTCTGCTTTATAGGGTAAACAGTTTAATCACAAAGTAAAACATATTTAATCCCTTCTTTTTTTATGCACCTAATTATACCTACATCATACAAAGAGAGGGCAATATTTACCTACAATCTTCTATTACTAAAACATTTAATAAAAAGCCACAAGAGGGCTCAGTTGGGGGTTCAGTGCCTTGCAATCGGACTCCGTGGTATTGAAGGTGGGAGAGAGCGCTGTACATTCATTCACTCCCCCCACCTACAATCCTGAGACTCGAACCCGCAACCTTTGGGTTATGAGTCCGACTCTGTAACCATTAGGCCACGACTTCCCACATATTGTGCTTAGCCCTTTGTTAACCAACAACAAAGTGTTGAAAAACACAAATGGGTTAAAAGCCCCAAAAAAACCAAGAACAACGACTATTATATACAGTATATATATACAGTGGGTACGAAAGTATTCAGACCCCCTTAAATTTTCACTCTTTGTTATATTGCAGCCCTTTGCTAAAATCATTTAAGTTAATTTTTTTCCCTCATTATGTACACACAGCACCCCATATTGACAAACCACCCGAATTGTTGACAGTTTTGCCGATTATTAAAAAGAAAAACTGGAAAAAAAAAAAAAAAAAAAAAAAAAATATCCCACATGGTCCTAGTACTCACCCTTTGCTCAGTATTTAGTATAAGCACCCTTTTGATCTAATACAGCCATTAGTCTTTTTGGGAAAGATGCAACAATTTTTTCACACCTGGATATGGGGATCCTCTGCCATTCCTCCTTGAAGATCCTCTCCAGTTCTGTCAGGTTGAATAGTAAACGTTGGTGGACAGCCATTTTTTAGGTCTCTCCAGAGATGCTCAATGGTTTAGTCAGGCTCTGGCGGCCATTCAAGAACTGTCACAGAGTGTTTTGTGAGCCCTCCTTCGGGTATTTTAGCTGGTTCTTAGGGTCAGTGTCCTTTTTGGAAGTAACCTTCGGCCCGTCCTGAGTCCCTGACCTCTGGAGAAGTTTTCCGGCCAGGTATATCCCTGTACATTGGCCGCAGTCATCTTTCCCCGTGCAACCATTCGTCCCTGTCCCTGCCGCCGACAACCCCCACCAGCCTGATGCTGCCACTACTATGCTTCACTGTGGACTGTATTGGACCGTGCTGATCATTGCCTGGTTTGCCCCTCCACACATACTGCTTAGAGTTAAGGCCAAAAAGTTCTGTCTTGGTTTCATCAGACCAGAGAATCTTATTTCTCCCCCTCTTGGAGTCCTTCAGGTGTTTTTTTTTTTAGCAAACTCCATGCGGGCTTTCGTGTGTTTTGCACTGAGGAGAGGCTTCCGTCGGCCACTCTGCCATAAAGCCCCGACTGGTGGGGGGCTGCAGTGATGGTTGACTTTCTACAACTTTCTCCAATCTTCCGACTGCATCTCTGGAGCTCAGCCAAAGTGATTTTTGGGTTCTTTTTTACCTCTCTCACCAAGGTTCTTCTCCTCCGATAGCTCAGTTTGGCCAGCTCTAGGCCAGCTCTAGGAAGGGTTCTGGTCGTCCCAAACGTCTTCCATTAAGGATTATGGAGGCCACTGTGCTCTTAGGAACCTTAATTTTTTTTTTAACCTTGGCCAGATGTGTGCCTTGCCACAATTCTGTCTCTGAGCTCTTCAGGCAGTTCCTTTGATTCTCATGATTCTCATTTGCTCTGACATTCACTGTGAGCTGTAAGGTCTTATATATACAGGTGTGTGGCTTTCCTAATCAAGTCCAATCAGTACACAGCTGGACTCAAATGAAGGTGTTGAACCATCTCAAGGATGATCAGAAGACATGGACAGCACCTGAGTTAAATATATAACTCAGGTCACAGCAAAGGGTCTGAATACTTAAGACCATGTGATATTTCAGTTTCTTTTTTAATAAATCTGCAAAAAATGTCAACAATTTTGTGTTTTTCTGTTAATATGGGGTGCTTTGTGTACATTAATGATGAAAAAAAATTTACTTAAATGATTTTCGCAAATGGCTGCAATATAACCAAGAGTGAAAATTTTAAGGGGGTCTGAATACTTTCTGTATCCACTGTATATATATATATATATATATTATCTATGTCTATATGTGTGTGTGTGTGTGAATGTGTAAGTATAATATATATATATCTATATTCTATATATATACAGGATATATATATTATATTATCTTACATGTACACATATATGAAATATCTTTTGTATTTTAATAATAATTAATAATAATAATAATATATAATAATTATAATATTATAATAATAATACATTATGATACATAATATCTAGTTTTGTTTATCTACCTTCTACAATAGTCTCATTCTGCAAAAAACTCTTCTTTTATGGTCAGCATATGAAAGTTATTTTTGAATTGAGGCTCCAACCTTTTTACCCCAGGACAGTTTTCAGTGGACCACTGCTGGGGTGCGTGGAATATGTTTTAGGGGTCGCCGAGATGTGTTTTTCAGGCCGATGAACGATACATTATTACCGATCAGTAGACCGATACCAATATTTGGAACTGATAGATATTCTTGGGTTAAATACATTAATGGTCAAAAATATTACTGTTTTAATGCTATTAATTATATGTAGGCAAATCGGTTTTGAAAATGACTGATACCGATAACCATATGCTTAATATCGTTGGCGATAATCATTGCAATGTGGAACAGGTTTTCTGAATCATGTTGTATTTAACTTTGAGGATAGTGGCTCGTCATAGGCAACATGCACATCAATTCATAGTTTTTCCCTAAATTTCTTGCGAACCCCCGTAGCAGCTTTCCACTCCCGGTATGGGTCTCGACCTCAGCTGATTTCCCGCTTCTACTACTAACTCTTTTTGCCTATTAAAGTTAAATCAATGCCCTGGACTTTTCGAGCCTTTTTTTTAGATTTTAAAGCATAAGGATCCTATTCATAAATTGTTGTTGTATTCGTTTCGGCAGGTTTTCAAGGTCTGGTACGGCTGCGTGTTGGATTACGGTCAAGTTCGCCGACCTCTGCGGTCACGGCGGAACGCGTGCATCTGAACGGCGCTGTCACCGTGGTCCTGCGTGGCGCGACTGCGGTCACCAGCTCCCGAGACAGTTCCCATGCTTCCTCGATTTCAACGAGCCGTTCTGTACTCATCACTATTGGATCAGTCTTGTTCAATTCTACCATTTATTTTTATGGAATAATATAACATAGGCTATGCTTTATAGTAATGGCACAAAATGGTGTTTTTTTTAAACGAAAAAAAACAACAAAGTTATTTCGTCCTTGGTGTCATAATAGCGTGTTAATTTGGTGCATTTATTTATCGATGTTAAAATGAGCAATGGCACACCATGAGTGCTGTTTTTCCTCCTAATTCACCAGTACAAATTTTATTGCTTTAATAGGTCAGTAATAACTATATTGTGTTTACCATTTTCGACACAGTATTGTCTGTTTTTGCTCATTTTCTCAACAAATACGTTCATAGCCCAGCGACTTGGTATGCCTTTCCGAGCAACAGACGCAGATTCGTTAACTTTTGGTGAATCCCCGGGTTTTTGACCCAATCTAGAGTCCACTCATTCAGAAATTCAGCACTGTTTGAAAACGAATCTGTATCACTGATTCATGACTCATTCATAAAGCCACTCACATTGCATAATTTCTGTATGATCAGCATTTTTTACACGGAGTGAGGTCGATTTCGTACTCATTACATAAAGACGTCCTTGCATCATTTCTGAATGATCAGCATTTTTTTAATGATGAATCAAGTGAGTTGATGATTCAGTGACTCATTCATAAATACAGTCACTTGCATAATTTCTGAATGAATCAGCATTTTTAATGAAGTGAATCAAGTGAGTCGATGATTCAGTGACTCACTCATAAAGACAGTCCCTTGGCATCATTTCTGAATTAATCACCCGCATTTTTTTAAACACATCAATTAGTCGAGATTCTGACTCAGTCATAAATACAGTCCATTGCATAATTCTGAATGAGAAGCAGCATTTGTAAACGCATCAAGTGATTCATGATTCATTGATGTCATTCATAAATAGAGCACTTGCATCATTTCTGATGAATCCATTTTTGAACAGAGTGAGTCAATCAGTGACTCATTCATAAGACACTCATTTTCATCCTTGTCTGAATGATCAGCCTGTTTTAAACGAATCCAGTGAGCATCTATGATTCAGTACTCAGTCATAAATTAAAGTCACTTGCATCATTCTTATTGAATCAGCATTTTTGAACGAATCAAGTGAGTCAATGATTCAGTGACTCATTCATAAAGACAGTCACTTGCATCATTTCTGAATGAATCAGCATTTTAAACAAATCACAGTGGTCATGATCATTGACTCATTGCAAATAAGGACTGCATATTTTCGGAGAACAGCATTTTTACAACGATCCGTGATCGATGATTCATGGCCTCTTCATAATAGAGTCACTTGACTCATTTTCTGAATGAATCAGCATTTTTGAACGGAGTGAGTCGATTCAGTGGCTCATTCATAAAGACACTCACTTTCATCATTTCTGAATGAATCAGCATTTTTAAACGAATCAAGTGAGTCGATGATTCAGTGACTCATTCATAAATAGAGTCACTTGCATCATTTCTGATTGAATCAGCATTTTTGAACAGAGTGAGTCAATTCAGTGACTCATTCATAAAGACACTCACTTTCATCATTTCTGAATGAATCAGCATTTTTAAACGAATCAAGTGAGTTGATGATTCAGTGACTCATTCATAAATACAGTCACTTGCATCATTTCTGAATGAATCAGCATTTTTGAGCGAATCAAGTGAGTCAAAGATTAAGTGACTCATTCATAAAGACACTCACTTGCATCATTTCTGAATAAATCAGCCGTTTGAACGAATCGTGAGTGATGATTCAGTGTCTCATTCATAAAGACAGTCACTTGCATCATTTCTGAATGAATCCGCGTTTTGAGCGAATCGAGTGAATCAATGATTAAGTGACTCATTCATAAAGACACTCACTTGCATAATTTCTGAATGAATCAGCATTTTTGAACGGAGTGAGTCGATTCAGTGGCTCATTCATAAAGACACTCACTTTCATCATTTCTGAATGAATCAGCATTTTTAAACAAATCAAGTGAGTCGATGATTCAGTGACTCATTCTAAAGACCTCACTTCCATTCATTTTCGCAGAAATCAGCCGTTTGAACAAATCGGTTGAATGAATGATTAAATGATTCACTCATCAAGACAGGCAGATTTTTCTTTCATATTTAGTATATTTCATGTTTTGTTTTATTTTTTATTATTTCAATAGTTATTTTCAATATTCAGTTTTTAAAAATTAATTAATCGTCACATGTATTAGATAAAAAAATGCAATTGCTTGACAGCCTTATTTAATAATCAATTATTATAGCTGTTCTTTATAATCTGGCTCAAGAAAGTGGACTGCATATAGACATTGAATGCATTGTAGTGACTTGTAATTACTAGATTCTGTTTCTACTCCAATTTGTTTGTTGAAATATAAACATTTAAATGGTGGCTGTAATAAAAACTTGTTTTCATGACAGATTTATTGAAAACTCATATATCATGACAGCGGCTGTGTTTGTTACTGCAGGTGAAGTTAGTGCAGCACACGTACTCGTGTCTGTTTGGGACGTTCCTGTGTAACAGCGTGAAGGAGCGCGAGGAGCAGCGCGTTCAGGAGAAGACGTGCTCCGTTTGGTCTCTGCTGCGGCCTGCCAACACTTCCTTCCACAACATCCTATACTCGCTGCGATCCGAGAAGGTACCGCACACACGTGACATCTGAAATCATGTCTGCTCTTCTGTGTGATCAAATATATTACAGCCTGGGTTATTATAATTAACTTAAACCATAAAAATCTTTAGTTACCTGCCTTAAATAAACTTTAATATATATATATATATCGAAACTGAGCTGTTCTGTAACCATGGCTTCACGTGTCTACTGCTTTATAAAACGGTTGTTCCATATACGTAGTAAGGTTTCACAAAATAAAACAGAGCAAATAAAGTGTAATGATATTAATAAAAACAGCATTCTTCCACCAAACAATGTAGCTCCTCAAAATCAGTTGTGGTTGCAACAAAGTGGTTACAGAGCAACACACAGACATAACAAGTGTGTGTTACTTTTGTAGCGTCATGTCGCAACAGCTTCTACACTGCTCAGCCCACGACTCAGCACCGAACCTAATCTGTTTTAATTATATTATATAATTAATATTATATATTTAATTATATATATTTCGTATCAGATTATATATAAAATGAAAAATAATGAAACTAATCCAATGCAAACATAAACATAATTGACCACTTTTCTAAATTAATAAAAACCTAAACACTAATTCAAAACCCGGTTATTCTGTTATCTAAATAATTATTTGTTACTTGAATAAAATCAACGTAATTTTTAAAAAAAAAAAAAAAAAAAAAATATCAACTAGTTGCCAAATATTAAACTGGAAATAAAATGGAATAAAACTACATATGAAAAACCCAAAGCTACTAAATGCCCAAACACTATATACTACAATTAAATGAAAATATAAAGAAAAATATCACAAAATGATAAAACGGTAATAGTCTCTTCTGCTTGTAAAGTACCTGCAGCACATGCAGTTTCGCACTGGAAGAATAATAAATGTTTCTGATTCGCAGATGACCTGATTCTGAAGATCATGTGACACTGAAGACTGGAGGAATGATGCTGAAAATACAGCTGCGCATCACAGAAATACACTACATTTCACACATATTCCTCATAGACCACCGCTATTTATTCTAATAATATTTATATATCTGCAAATTTTTAACTGTATTTTTGATCAAATAAATGCAGCCTTGGTGAGCAGAAGTGACTTTTCCCCACAAAAACATAAAAAATATATATATTTTCAATTGTAGTGCCTGCTCTGAATTCTATCTAGGCAGCTCACTAGGTTTTGAGACGCAGCCTGAATCTCTCCATCAGGTTTTGCACCCGGTGTGTCACGTGAGGAATCTGATGCTATGGATTGCCGTCTACCTGCCTAACTCCGCCCCCTCCACGCCTTCAGACGAGTCATGTGTGCCACACTCCGCCCCCTCAGCCTCGCCCGAGGACACACCTGTGAGCAGGTAAACGAGACGTGATGTATGTGCTTCTGTGTGCTGCAGTTCCTTTTTCCAAACCCATTTCTGAACCATGTTTACATGCATCAGGTTAATGCGGTCACATGATGCATACTAAATATGAACATTTATGCATTAAACACTCTTTTATTCAAAACAACTTAAAATGACATTTAAGGTAATCACTGAGATATACATATTTCAGTATACATTTTTTTTAAACTCAATTAATACCCATTTATTTTATTTCACATAACAAAATTTTATTTTCTGTTTTAGGTTTAGTTGACTATAATGACCCAGATCTAAGGTTTACATTTTTATCAGTTTATGCATTTCCTGGAAATCCAACCCTTGACTTTTCCATTGCTAGTCACACGTTCTACTGTTCGAGCTACAGAAATGCCAACGTAAAATGCTTACGTGAAATATTTATGTAAGAAATTAATATTGGAACATTCTAGTGCATGTAAACATGATCATTAACTCTTTCCCCGCCAGCATTTTTTTTAAAGTTGCAGCCAACGCCAGTGATTTTGACTAATTTGATGGCCTCCAGTATATTTTGCTGTAGGAATATTTGAATATGCAATACCCCAAAATAAAGATCAGAGCCTCTACTTTTAAACAAAAAAGTTTAAAGCATTATTTTTTATCAACACTTGAGTATAGGTATGTTTCATAAAAATGCATAATTCTGAGGATAAAGGTGAGAAAATCAAATTTTTATCAAAAACTTCATCTGGATAATATTCAGTCCGATTATCAAAGCATAAATCCAGTAAATCGCTTCCATCAACACCTCCTAAGCTAGCACAGACACATACCACTTCCCAGATCAACATTTTACTCCGTAACATTAGGCAGTTGTCATTTATATGCTGTCTATTGCTGATAATCGCATTATTTTTCATATGCATAAGCTTACATACGAGATCGCCATCGTTTAGCTTCCGCTGTCACAGCCGTTTTTTGTTCGGGAGTTTCTATCATTTCTCTTTCGAATGCGTATCTCGCCCCCGAGTGTAATAACAGTGAAACACGGAAAGCGTAAAACTGTGCTGTTGGCGGGAAGCTTTTTCCCCTTGTAAAAGACAGATACCCCGTCCTGGCGGGGAAAGCGTTAAAGGTGCAGTAAGCGATTTCTGAGAATGTGGTTGATATTTGAAATCACTAAAATAAACACGCCCCTACCCCAAAATGGTCTTGCCCCTATTTTGATAGCTCCCCCCACACATACGTACGCAACCCAGGCAACGATAGTTCTGTGAAACAAAGCAAAACCAATGTTACACCGTGTCTACACCAGACGCGAGTGGCGCGCACGACAAAATACTATAGAACTCATAATAATCAGTAATGCTGTCTACACCATAGATATACATACATATCTATGGTCTACACTGGATGTGGCACGGCACGACAAATCCCCAACAGAAAACTACTGCTGCGTTCTATTCATGACGTATTAACACAAATTTCAAATGATTTTCAGCGTCGCTTTGTCGTCGTCCAGTGTACAGACAACTTCAGCGTTGCGCGCCGACAACTTTTACTCAACGCTATCGCGAATAACAAGCTCCTCGGCGTTCGATCGCTGGCCCCCCGCGCCTGAGTTCTCATCCGCGCTGAGCTAATCCGATTTTCCACGGGTCCTACTTCTTGCCTTAAGCCTTCTTTTGTTCCGCAGACGTTTTCCTCTTTTGTGTTTTATCCGCCATCTCTATCTTTCTGTCGCTTGCTCCTAATGTCCTCCCTTCACTGACTGCTCTCTCCTCCACATCAGAGTAGACACGCCCCTTACTGCTGATTGCTACAAGTTTGTTTTGCTACTCGGCCAGAATCAGTTTTCTAAAGCGTTTTTGAAGAATCTCTTACCCCACCTTTAAAGGTTCCTCTCTGATTGTGAATGTGATGGTTTTTCAGGTTACCAAAGACACGGTCGTACAACGACCTGCCCACATCCTGTGAAGGTTTGACCCCGAACCGCCGCAGCAGCGACCCAAACCTGAATGAGAAATGGCATGACCGCCTTCTCGCCCTGGAGATCAGCGTGACGACAGAAGCCTGCGGAAACCACACGCAGACGTCAGAACACGGCGGCCTGAATCAGAGACTTGGCTTAAACACAGACGATTCTGAAGCATCAAACACAGATCGTCCAGGAAACGGGGCGGAGCCTTCTGTGAATGACGGCCAATTGCTAAACACCTCACAAGAAGTGAGAGAAGACGACGACAGGATGCTGGATCTTCTAAATAACACGCCTGCCTTCAGTATCCCAGCGGAATCAGCTCTAAATGCCAGTAACAGTGAGGACCAAACGTTTGAGCTTGAAGAAAAACGCCTGCCTGCATCCCAGCATCCTTTGCCCACCAATGAAAACAGTGAATTAACACCAAACACCGACAATGACGCACCTTATAAAATCACCCATGATCCTTCAGAATCTAGTAGCCAATCCTCCATGGAAAGTTCTTCCAGTCCAAACCACACAACTCAGACTCTTAACAGCGTATGCTCACCTTCACAGCATCCCGTTCGTCCTCTTTTTCCATCGGCCAATCAGGACGCAGCGGGAGACGCGTCTCCTACGTCGCCCCACAAGCGTTCGCTGGGAGTTTCCGGGCGATTAGGACACCTGGATAAGGACGGCTTGAGTCTGCACAGCGATGCCGTACAGGTACGTCTGCGGCAGATGGAGGCGGGGCATCAGCTGCAGGTGGAGACGCTGAAGAAACAGGTGCAGGAGCTCTGGAGCCGGCTGCACGTCAACGGGAAGCTGGTGAGGAACAAACATGCCTTACGCTCCGTAAATAACTTCATTTACAATTTATAATTTCATTAAGGTCTGTTCACACCAAGGACGATAACTATAACCGTCGTAATAATAATCGTTCGAGCTCTGACAGAGACTACAACTATAACGATAACAAAACGGAGGAATGATTTTGTAAAGATGTCCCTTTCAGAGCAATCTTTCCCCTGTTGATGAACAGTGTAGTACAAGCATATACTAGAGTTACGTAATCAGATTACTTTTTTCAAGTAACTAGTAAAGTAGCGCATTACTTTTTAATTGACGAGAATATCCGAGTTACCTTTATTCCCAAATAGAGTAAACGCAAGTTACTTTTTCCCCCCAATGTATTGACCGACAGCTCTGCGTCTAAGTTGGAGGATGACAGAAACAGATGTACTGTATTAGTTCTAAAAATGAAATGATGATATGCTTCATTCATCTCATCACAAAACAGATCAGTATCTCAAACTGCATAGAAAATAAAAGAACTCCGGGGAATATGACGCAAATTGCACTAATAAACTTAAAACACAATTTGCTTTATGTATTTAATCCTTCTTATTTAGACTTCGAAGCTCGTGAGACAGTTCAAAGCGTACTAATAAAGGCACAAATTCTCTAGAGAACATTATGTGTGTTGTAGGTGACAGTGTTAATCTTCGGGTGTGTATGAATCTAACGTGTACGGACGTACATCTACTGTTCCCTTCAGCATGAGCACTCATTTTAACTTGAGGTGTGAAAGTTTAATCTTTGCCAACAATAGCAAGAAATAGATAGTAACCACGCAAGCCTTGCAGCACAGATTAATAGAAGGAAACATGTGAACGCGCGAAAGTAACGGAACGCATTAGGTGCCGATAAAAGTAACGTAAGGTCAGGTTACCTTTTTTATGAGATAACGGCAATATTGTAATGCTATTACTTTACAAAGTAACGTTTCCCCAACAATGCTGAACCTGATGAAGAAAACACTGAAGCCACTCAGAAGCGAGTCTTTAAAGGGCGAGACAACAAAACTGCAGTGGGCGATATAGGAATAAACAGAATGTTAGCATCATATAGTTATCGCTATTGTATGGTCACCATATAGTAGTATAGTGTATCAGTTGCAGGTGTGGATATTATCATAGAGTAGTTATAATTATGGTTTTAGATCATTAGTTATCTTCATAGTTATAGTTAAGAGATTCAGAAGTTAGCGCTATAGTTATTAATGCACATGTATTGTTATAGATCATTATAGTTCCGTTAGTTACTGCTATATTAGCATTATTATGTTATGGCTACAGTTTATCGTTTAAGCTATGTATTATATTTATTGTTATGTTTCTTTCTTCGGCATAGAATGGTTAGTATTACAGTTAGTATATAGTTATTGTATGTTGGAGTTCAAATATTGTAGAGTTAGCATTTATTGATAAATATAGTTATAGTTACATTATTTTATAATTATAGTTATGTTATCATTGATAGTTTAGTATATCAAAGTTATGTTATGATCTCGTATAGTTAGTATTTTGTATCATAGATTGGAGCTATCATTATACTTGTTGTATAAATAGTATTTTAGTATGGGAAAACGAGATAGTTATCGTATAGGTAGTTATTCTTGATAGGCTATTCTAGCTATGGTTGAACATGGTTATAGTATTAATATAATTATTGTAGAAATATATTTTATTAGGTTAAATTATAGGTACCTTATTAGAAGTATTATAAGTATAGATATTATTTTAGGAAATTATGGTTAACGTTATCGCTCGGGTGTTTTGTTGGTGAACGGAACTTTAATCTCATCAATCGACGATGTGACGTTGTGCAGGCTGTAAATCTCAGACTTAGTGTTCACTGTGTGGCCGCAGAGTCTAATGCGGACGGAGGGAGAATAGACTGGGAACCCCGATGCTCCTGTCCGAGTCCAGCGGGAACAGATCGAACAACAGGACGCAGAGGTGAGCAGATCAGACGATGTGCTTCAGCTGCGTTCTGCCTTCACGACACAGGTTAAAAGAACAAACCCGGCTGTAGAATGTGTAACAACCTCAACTCTGCATGAGACCAGATTCAGTTCAGAAGAGCAGTGACTCCGTATTTGGCCTTCATGTGGTTAGTGTTTCTAATGCTTGTTGTGTTTGTGGTTATGTGACGCAGGTGGTTCTCCGGATCACCGGCGTCCCGAATGCTAAGGGGGCCGACCGAGGACGTTCTGGCTGGCGGCGAGGAAGCATCACTGCAGGTGATCAGTGTCTGAGTGTGTGTGTGTGTGTGTCGTTACCCTCCTCTGTCCTGAATCTCACCCGCTACTGATCCTAAAACACACAGTGCACATTAATCCACAGCATTTGTTAAACACTAAAATACTCACTAGTACAGCTACAGGACATAAACAATATGCTTTACAGCTCAAATAATAGAGTTTTTTACCAGTAGAGTTAATGTACTGCTTCACAGTTCTGCCTCATTCACCTTCATTTGTAAGTGCTTCGCTGTATTCTCAATTTTGCTATTTTTTTTTTTTTAAGTGAACAAGGGACAAATGTATTGATTTTTGTAGTAATCGGCATTATGGCACAAAAGCTGTCAATTGAGCTGAACCCGAAATATTCCTTTAAGATTTTCACTCTGCACTTAACGTCTAGTAAACCTCGGGTTAAGCAACACTTAAAAGGAGGTTAGAGTCATTTTAGTTGTGAATCGAGTCTTGTGCACGTCACATGATGAGCGCTATTTAATTTAATTATTTTAAAGGTTTTATTAATTAAAATAATCTAAATTAAAATGCTCAAAAATGTAATGAAAAAACGAACTGCAATGATATTTCGACTTAAAATTTTCCCATCAACAAATTTATTGAAGAACATCGAGTTCTTGAACTTCTGGAGTCACAAAATAAACTGGTTTATTAATTGAATATATTAAGATATATTCATAAAATTTATTAATTTGAATTTAATTAATGATTCCATTTAATAATATTAGTAACGTTTTGTATTCAAAGTACTCTAACTGAATTTAAAATGATAAAAAAAAGCAAAGTAAAAAACAAAACTTCAAATTGTCTGCTTTATTCCCAACAACTTTTGTATTGGTATTGAAGAACGAGTTTTGAATTTGGAGTCACAAAATGAACTGTGGTTGATTCATTTCATATATATTCACATAAAAATAGTATTTATGTTCAAATATCTAATCTGATTTAATTAATAATAAAAAGATGTATAAAAGATCGAAATAAATTAAAAGTGCTTAAAAAAATAATAAATAGAATAGTTCGTGAACTTAGAATCGCCCACCATATTTAAAACAATATGATTAAAGATAGATATATAATTAAAAAGCGAAAAACGAACGGCACATTATTTATTGTAATATTTTGGTAATTTTTTTCCAGTATTTTCTTCCGATAACACAACTGTTTTAAATTGTCATATGTAGAGATAAAGATCAACTATTTAATTTTATAGCGATTCATAAAAAAACGAGATGGACAATGTTAGAAAACTAGCTTAAATAGTGAGTGTCGAAAAATGGAGAGGTTCGAGCAGCTGGGCGACTGGTTGAGGGACGTGGTCTCTCTCGCGTCGCTTGCATGCAGCAGAGAGCCGCGTGAGGCTGGTGAGAGCTCTTCCTTTTCCTCATCATGCCAAGACATGATCAATCCATCCTAAGTGCCGTTCTCTCCACCAAAACCAGGCCGGTTCGTGTGCTCAAATCACACCTCCAGCAGAGCCAGGTGTGTTCCAGTAGTGGCTGGGTCGGGGTCAGAGTACCCGGTTCTCCATATGCATATCGCGCGAGATATATTTTATGTATATGATCTGAGATTTTTTAAAAATACGCCCTATACTGGTGTATATCGCTAAACCACGGTGGGAGCTGCTGACACGTTGTGAAAGGGGTCTCTTTACACTGTGCACACACGGTGGTGAGGGAAGAAGCAGCTGCAGTGTATACTAAGAGTGCACGTCAGAAACATGAAGCCGGAGTAGACGATACTAGCAGCGGTAGCTGCGAGCAAGAGAAGCTCGTCACCCCAAACAAAAATCAACAAGCCTGACCTCCACAAAAATCCACGCAACACTGCCATCATGCGTCACCGACGTCTCAACACAACACAACCAGGCGACTTTCGCACTTAGATTTAGCCAAAACTGTTTCAGACCCCGGTTAGCGGCTCTTTTTTCTAGAATAGCATGTAATGGAGAAACCTAGTGATTTTCGTCGGATAATGAGGCTTAGGCTATGGGATTCAGTTGGGTCGTTTTCCGGAGATAGAAGGTGTTCATCTACTCGGGGTGTGTTCTGGGTGCAGTGAGCGGAAGACCGCCCGCCAGCCGATCTGCACGCAATTAACTGAGTACAGCCGACAGCGGTTTCTAGCACACCTGCGCTTACGATTGTTGGAATTAATAGAATATGCGGTTAGGTTTCGTTGCGTAAATACTCTACAGCATTTTTTAGTTTGTTACTAGACGCAGCAGTGCGCGGCAGGAGACGTGTTTCCCGAGAGCAGAAGAAGGGTGCAGCAACGACGCGGTAGTGATAAAGGTAGAGGCCTCGAGGACTGGAGAGGAGTGTAATCGCCTGTATTCACAGCAGAGAGGGGGTCGTGTTATGTGGAGACCATCAGCCAGTAAGATAGGTAATTCTGAGTCAAGATATGCAGTATTTCCTCTCTCAATCAGTAGAAAACAGGGTTAACACCCGGTCATGCATGAAAAAAAATCATTGTACCGTGAAACCGGTATAATTTTGCGTATATAAAATATCGTGAAATATTTTTTTGGTCATACCGCCCAGCACTATTTCACACTAGAGCTTTTGGTACAAACCCAGTGTAAAAGCTGTTTTCTGAACTCAGATTCAAAGCAGTCAGTCAGAGTCAAGTCCAGGAGAAAATGCTGGTCTGGAATATCATTCAATCACAGTTAGGATGAAAGAAATTTGGCACAATTTGTGGAAATGAACTGCCATTGATTACTGTAGAGAAGAAAAAATCATTGAGACCACTTGAAAATTCTCAGTTTGTCTGGATTTATGAGTCTTTGAGTAAAAAAAATGTTGTTTTATTCTGTAAACTACTGACGACATTTCTTCCAAATTTTAAATAACATTGTCATTTAAGGTCAAAATTATGTTTAAATTCATTTTTAGACCACACGATACCAATCTTTGAACTTCAGAAGAGTTCAGAAATCAATATTTGGTGGAATAACCCTGATTTTCACTCACAACAAATGAAAACATTTGTTATTTTGACCAATTAAAAAAGAAGAGCTTTAAAGGACATATATATAATAATATATATATACAGTTAAACCAAACATGATTCAGAGACCAGATATAATTTTTAATTTTTTTTTTACTAGTGGGTGCAGAACACTACAGTATAGTTAATTTATGTAAGTGAGTATAGCAAAATGAAGTAAACTGTGACAAATTATACCCACAATTTCTTCATACAGTGGACTACCAGAAAAACTGATACAAATTTGGGACCAAAAATTATTCAGACATTATATATATATTATATTGTGACAATCAAGTGAATTTGTTCGACACAGTTTACTTGAGGTATTGTCATATTTTTTCTATGACATTTTCAAACTATAGCGAATAAATGATATTGTTGAGATGTTGAAGGTGCAGGTGTCTGACATAAATTTTGGTTTGACTTATATGTAATGTGTGTGTATAAAGCGTTAACGGCCATTAATTATGTATAATTAGGCTTATCTTATATTAGCGGTCAAACATTTATCACATTAGAAGTTTTGTCACATAATGCATGTGTGTGTACTGTGAATAGTTTCTTATGTAATTTAAATACAAAACACATGCTGTGTAATGATTTAAGAAAAAAGGGTTATGTTTATATATTAAATATGATATATAAGAATATAAAGGGATATACAGTACAATGTTCAAAATATATACTGTATGTGTGTGTATTTATATATACATACTAAATATACACAGTACACATACATAATGTAAATAAAAACGTTTATTTTGGATGCGATTGATCGTTTGACAGCACTAGATATATATATATATATACACGTACAGTAGATAAATAGGTAGGTCTAATTCTAGAAACAGCATTAGTTCGGTGAGTTTGATGAAGGGCAACTTCTCTCTCGGTCCTGTAGGAACTGTGGGAATGTTTTCTGCACTAGCTGCTGCGACCAGAAGGTGGCGGTGTCGAGTCAGAAGCACGTGTGTCAGGCGTGTTACGCTCACCTGCGGCCCTCCGCCGTCCCTCCGGCGCTCCCCCCCGCCGAGCTGGAGCTGGAGAAACCCCTCACCGCCAGCTCCAACTGAACAAACCCGCTCGACCGAAACGAGCTTACTCGCTCAGAACGACTGGCTTCTGTGCAACACTAAACCAGATGTTTAGCATCTGGGCTCGGAGTCAAATTTCTTATTTCTTTAACTATTTTCTTAAGAACCTCTTATTTTTTTCTTAAGGGGAGACACTGCGGGGCAAAAGCACTGGGTTTTTTTCACGCACCTGTCAATTTTCAGATCTTATAGTGTTTTTTCAGACTAGCGGAAAGAAAACATGTTAAGTGTTTCTTTTATAGCACTTGATCTATTTCTGTCAATACATATTTTTAAAGGCCGTTTTCTTAAAAATGAGTTTTTCTCCCACACGGAGCCATGAATCTGCACTTCAGCAGCACTTACACACACCAAGCGTTACATTTTTATCCTATAATCTATATCCTGAAGGTTTTTACAGAGGGATCTGGTCATATATCATTTGCTTGCTAATATACAACCCCCAAAATGTTTTGTTATAATGATGAAGGAAAAGGAACAAACTAGGGGAAGTGTTGACATGGGTGCGTTCAAAGTAGCCTATTCGGAAGGTGGGAGTGGAGTGTAGCAAAAACGGCAAGATGAAAAGAAAACAATTGCAGCGCGGAAAGCTCTGGAGAAAACCCATTTGGACTTTCAGTCCAATTTAGTGTTCGGTTTTACGGTGATGTACTAGAAAGGGTAGAGCAAAAGTTAGCGCGCATATTTCAATTAAATAGAAGCAATCATTTGCAGGATTTAAAGACAGAAACATTATTAGAAGAGGCTTGACTACAATAAAACTGTGGGCAAAATTGAATCAAGAATCGAATCAGCGGGGAGGGAGATAGTAAGGGATACGTAGGAGAGTTCAGATCTTGACCCTATTCACCAGCAGGTCTCGCTGAGCAGAGAAAAACAAGCTTCATTTGTTATTTTCAGATTGCATGACCTTTCTTGCCAAAAACACCTCGTGCAACACTGTTTTCACTCGGATTCGGCCGGATTCATGAAAACATGCTTAGGAAAGAAGTTCAAACGTTTAAGATCGATTCCAAGAAGTTCGGAAGAGTCACAAAAACCTTCTTAAGAGAGAAGTTAAGTCATTAGCGTTTCCAATACGTTTGTACGATTCACGGAAATCGCTAGCGCTTTATTTTACAGTCCTGTTCCACGTGTACATGCTAATTATACAATTACATAATAACTAGGTGCTAACCCTGAACCTAAACTTAAACCATGCAAGTACACGGAGTTTACACACATTTAAGACCTTTCAAGTGCATACAGTTCACGCAGATATCCTTAAGATGAATTTCAACAAGTTTGTAAGATTCGTGAAAATCCTCTTTAAAAGATGAGTTTGAGATATTTGAACTCCGAGAAGCTCGTGAGATTCACAATAATCCCGAGTTAAGATATTTCATAAAAATGCTCTTAAATGCAGTTCTCAGATATTTTCTAAATCTCTTTTTCTTTCTAAAGAAGAAAATGACGGATGCAATCTGCAAGTGTTAATTGGATCGTATGGCGGTTCTTGCAAAAATCCTAAAAAGTTGAGACATTTCATAATATAGTCATAATATGAATCCCGAGTACGTTTGTAAGATTCATGAAAATCTTCACTGTCGTTTAGATAAAACTTGGTACGCTGTATTTAAGGCATTTCTTGAATTAATGGAATATAGACGTTTTTTTAATATTTATAAATCATCTGTCTCAAAGACTGAGATGAATCATTCTTTATATTGCGTTTCTGCAAATAGCGCTAGAATTGCTTGCGAAAATGATCAAATTAAAATTGTATTCGTTATAAAATAAAAAATAACGGTGTAGGGTTGGGGTCCCTAATTGAGTTATCCCATTTTGAATTGCCGCACATCCCTTTTGGGCAAGAACATAGTGGAGGTTATTCTTTTAGATTACAGAACTGTGTGCTATTTATTGTCACTTTTACATGATTATAAGATGATTTTCAGGAAGGTTCAGAGTCGTTCAGAAAATAACATATAGTTATTATTTTAAGAGAATGACACGCTTATTTATTAGTTTGAGAAGATGCGGAGGACGAAAAAGAATGTTGGTTAAGGAACTTTAACTCTTAAGACTATCGTGAATCCGGCCTGGGCTTCTGTGTGTGTTCTTGGGGGGATCGTGTGTGACACGAGGGGGCATCGAAAGAGACAGTCATAAGGGTCAAAGATGGTCTGATCTATGAGCTGTATGGAATCTCTGAAGCTGAATAAACGAAGCTTCCCATGCAAAAGTAAGCGAATTTGTATAGGGAAAGTACCGGCGGACAATATTGAAACATCTGGCGAAGCTGAGGGTGCACAAAAACCTCTACATTATTGAGGAACTCTCTTTACAGTTGGTCAAAGGAAGTTGCTGAGCAATGCATATAAATCCAACATTAAAGTTCTATAATACTCTTGGTAGGCTAGGGAAGAAGACAGCGTATACTAAGAGATCATTCAGGGGAAGCCTAATCGTATACTAAAGTACGGCGGGGTGGAGAAATGATTAAGGAGTTATCCTAATGATTTTTGGCACAAAAGAAAAATTTTATAATTTTGACCCATACCATGTATTGTTGGCTACTGCTACAAATCCCCCAGCGAATTAAACTGATTTTTGTGCCTGCAGGACACATATGGTCAAATAGTGCACACGTTCGCTTAAGGTAAATTGTAAATGAGTTGAATTCGGATCACCGTCCTTCCGTTGCACGGGAAAAGCAGGAAGACTCAGATGTTCTTCAGACGGGTTGCAACTGAAGAAAGAAAAACTCTGACGTAATCGACGGGGGGGGTACGTAAACAGAATGACAGATCTGCATATAGGAACACCACTCGTATCATGCTCTCCTGAATCCTGATCGATCGGTCTAGGAGCACACTGGATACTGTGAATAGCTCTGGATGATATTATGTCACGGTACAGCAATGCAATGAAGCTTGACGGACTGAATGGATGAAACTCCAAAGCATATTGACGGATCTTAAGCGGGAAGATCTGGGGTGATCTGCTGTCGCTCGTGAGGAAATCTCCAGACCAATGCTGCTGTGTTGGACAGAGCGTGCTGCCGCGCTAATGGAAGGCGTTGGGTGAATGAAATTTTAAAGGGCACAAACACATGCAAGCCCTGATCCCCGGCGAGTCTGATTTTTGTCATGATCATATTCGATCCATCAAGACGTTTATGGCTCATATGGTCTGATACAGTGAGATCGGGAGGAAACAATGGAGCAAAAACATGCAATTTATATGATGAAATTCTGATGCTTGTAATGTAAATCAATGAGATCGTATAAACAGTACCGCAGGATTTCTCAGTCGTTGCTCTATATCTCCAATAATGTGTCTTAAGATGAGATTGAAATGCTCCAAACATATAATTCAGTGATTGAGAGCTGAAGAAATAAACATTAATCATTAAGAGCCTGATGAAAAACATGACAACAACAATCCGCTTAATATTAAATACCTAATATATATGATTTAACTGCAATGTTATCAATCCACTTCCCATGTGTGGTGGATCTATATAACACAAAAATACATTTTGTAAATAAATTAAGCATTTCCCGGACCCTCCTAAAACGATTTACACTTCAGTCCGCCAATGTTCAAACCTAATTAGGGTTATTATAATTCAACCAAAACATTCAGGGGAAAAAAAAATAAAGTTACTTGAAACGTCAACTGAATTAAAATGTTTTAAAAAATTGCTTTGGCAAAACAAAAAACTTTCAACATTTCATAATTTTTTAGCAACATTTCTCATTTTCATTTAACTGAAGAATATTAAATGAAATAAAAACGATATTGACAGTTAAAATGAGTAAAATTGAAAATATAAAAACTGATTCAAAATATCAGTAAAAATATAATAGCATCTCAATGATTCTAAAATAACACTGAACCAATTCTAGGCCCTCGTGTAGAAATGAAAATCTGTAAATCTCGAAATTCTCTTAACTTGGACATCTATATGAGTTCTTATGGTAATATTTGTAGTGCCATATCGATGAATGTGGCTTTAGGATAATGGGTCATTCCCTGTCAACTCAACCAGAGGTCCCCGGCTCAAGTTATTTATATTTTAAGATTGATTTGTTAGCCAGCTGCATCATGTCATTTTTACACAGAGACAGGTAGGTCTATTAATAAAATCTGTTGACTGTTTAATAATCTTTGTTGCATTTCGGGCCAATGGTGACAAAAAGGCACTTTCAAGTTTTTTCTCCTGTTTGCATGCCTGTTAACTCCATCAATATTTTAATGCTCTTTTAGATAGTGGGTCCTAAACTTTCCTTTTGGCATCTTCATGTTTAAGGCTCTTTATGGTTCAGAGATATTGCAATTTTAAGTTGCACACATTTTCAGTGGCCAAAAACCAAATGGCAGTCAGCTGATACTTTTCTTCTTTTAAAGAGGAATGTCTGGAGAATAAATAATGTTGAAACTAGAAATGTATCTTGTTTCCTTCTCTTTTCTTTTGAGATCTTCATTTTCAAAGCCCTGCTTCATTGGCTCCAGAGATATGAGGATCTCGATGCGGCTCCTGTAGTATTAAAACTAGAGCAGACTCAACATGAAATCGAAACGGACTCTTTAGTTTCTTAATAAGCGCTCCTGGTCTCATTGTTAATGATTCAACCCATTACAAAGTTCATCCTCGTGATCTTTCATCAAAACCTAATAACTTGCTCCACTTCAGAAACCATCTCATCCTACATTTATGAAAGCACAGAAAAACTCAACAAAGATGCAGAGGCTCAGATAAAGATAAACTTTAGTTTATTAGTGGCTATAGATAATGCTATCGGACCATAATCATAAAAAATGAGAAAAGAAGAAAGGCTACATCATCTCTGGTTAAACATCAGCGTCAGGTTACAGGGAACGGAGATGAGAAGCAGGAACAGAACAAACCCGTCACAACATCTCCATGCGACAGAACGAGACGTCAGCGAGCGGATGAGGCCAAACCATCGCCAGCTTGATTCCAGCTACATGAGCCACTTTGAAGCAGTTTCGGACGATTTCAATGAGTTTCTCACATTCTGTATTTTTTTGCTTAACAAAAATAGACCCGCCTCATTATTCGCTTCTTATAAAAAACATCACGTGGGCGTATTTACAAGATTAGCGTGACATTTTGGAGGTTTACGAAGATTCCCTTTCCGTCGAGACGGACGCTACGCTGTCGCCGGGGATTGTGGGAAAGAGCGGGAAGGAAGAGGAGGAGACAGAGGGAAGGACAGGAAAATGGAGACGACGAAGGCAGAAACTTTGTGGTGTGAGAGAGAGAGAGTGTGTGAGTGTGTGTGTGAGTGAGTGTGTGTGTGTATGTATGTATGTATGTGAGTGAGTGTGTGTGTGTGTGTGTGTGAGAGAGAGAGAGTGTGTGTGTGAGAGGTGAGTGTGTGTGTGTGTGTATGTATGTATGTATGTATGTGAGTGAGTGAGTGTGTGTGGTGTGAAGAGAGGAGGAGGTGGGTGTGAGTGAGTGTGTGTGTTTGTATGTTGTATGTATGTCTGTTATGTGGGAGGAGGGGTGTGTGGGTGGTGGTGAGAGGCGAGAGTGTGTATGTGTGTGAGTGGTGTGTATGTGAGTGGAATGTGTGTTGATCGAGAGGTGTGTTGTAGTGAGGAGTGTGTTTATGTGTATGGAGAGATGAGAGAGGTGTGGGTGGTGTGTGAGTGTGGTGTACGGGTGAGTGGAGTGTGTGTGTGCGTGTGTGTGGGAGTGAGTGTGTGGAGTGGAGGTGAGTGGGTGTGTATAAGAGAGGAGGTGTGTGTGTTGGGTAGCTGTGATGGGTGTGTGTTTTGTGTGTGTGTATGAGAGGAGGGTGTGTGATGAAGAGAGGAGGTGTGATAGGAGTGTGTGTGGTGTGTTGTATGTATGTGGCGTGAGTGTGTTGTGTGTGTGTGTGTTAATGAGATGAGGAGCGTGTGTATGTGATGGAGGTGAGTGTGTGTAGTATGTGGTGAGTGTGTTTGTGTGTGGTGTGTATGACTGTATGTGAGTGACGTGTGTGTATGGAAGTGAGTGAGTGTGGTATGTATGTGAGTGATGTGAGTGAGGGGGGAGGAGTGTGTGTGTGTATGAGCGGGAGTGAGGAGTGTTTGTGTGTGTGTGTAGGTGAGTAGTGACGGAGTGTGGTGTGTGTATGTAGTGAGTGACGTGAAAGAGAGTGTGTGTGTGTGTGGTGTGTGGGGGGTGTGTGTGTGTGTGGTGAGTGAGTGGGTGTGTAGTGTGTATGTGCGTTGTGTGTGAGTGGGAGTGTGTGGTTAGTAAACTCTGGCGGATCGGGGTGTGATGGTCTGTGTTGTAAAGGCATTGGGGAGCAGGACGTTGTGCGAGGAGTTCCTACATTCAGACGGCGATCGGATCGGTTCTCACTGATGACTCTTACACGAGCGAATGACCCACACCTGCTGAGACACACAAACACAACCATGCATCCAAAACCGGGTCGCACACAATTACTTGATTCCTTCTGTCTTGATTGATAGTTAGAGTTTTTAATCAAGTCACAAAAAAAAGCTTCAATCAGAATGGAGTGATGCATTAGATGTTTGGATCCAATTCTCTATAATTGTACCGGACTATACCAGAGATATAGTGATGATGATATTTATGGCAGTATACAACTGCCGTTTTAAAGTCTGGGATCAGTAAGATGTTAAAGGATAAGGGATAATGTACATCCAGCGGTTGTTATGAAGGGGAAACCAGCCCTCAGAATTCAAGTAATTCCACAGAGCCGGTGGTAAATGATCATTTTTGAAAGAAGTCTCTGTCGGCTCACTAGGCTGCATTGATTTGATCAAAAATACTAAACAGTAAAATTATGAAATATTACTACAATTTAAAACAACTCTTTTCTATGTGAATATCTGTTAAAATATAATGTATTTCTGTGAGACGCAGATGTATTTTCAGCATAATTTCCCCAGTCTTCAGTGTCACATGATCTCCAGAAATCAGTATAATATTCTGATTTTCTGCTCAAGAAACATTCTGATTATTGGTAAGGTTGAAACAGAAAAGAAATCTGAAAAAAAGTATCACAGGTTCCAAAAAAATATTATGCAGCAAAAACTGTTTCCAGCATTGATAATAATCAGCATATTATACTGATTTCTAAAGATCATGTGACACTGAAGACTGGAGGAATGATGCTGAAAATACAGCTGCGCATCACAGAAATAAATTCTATGACAATATATTCACATAGAAAACGCGTTTTACATTGCAATAATATGTCACATATTAAATTTTTTGTATAGGATCAAATTAAATGCAGCTCGTTGCGAGCAGAGAGACTGATTAAAAACCATTACAAGTCTTTGACGGCAGTGTCAGTGTTGCGGTATGTTATAGAACGATTCACATTGATTTACATTAAAAAAAAATAAATAAATTAAAAAGACTCCATTGCAAGCATCAGATTTTCATCATATAAATATCAGCATCTGCACAAGATTCATATTTTTGCTCAATCGGGACTCTTAATTAAAATGAGCTGTTTTTTTTTCTCCAATAGAATTTATAATATAAAACTGTTCCACTGAAAGGGAAGTCATTGATCATGTTTACACTGGTGTTTTTGATGAATCAGAGTCACTCTGAATTTCAAACATTAGACAGCTGCTAAACGTCTCAAATGAGCCTTTAATGCATCATCGTTAGTGTGTGTGTGTGTGAGCGTGTGAGAGAGTGTGTGTGAGAGAGAATGTGTGCGTGAGCATGTGTCTGAGAGTGTGTGTGTGTGGGCGTGTGGGTATGTTGCGTGTGATGAGTGTGTGTGCGGGGTGAGGGTGTGAGTGTGGGTGATGAGTGAGTGTTGCGAAGTGTTTTGTTGGTGTGTATGAGTGGTTGGCGTATGAGTTGTGTGTGTGCGGCCGCGTCTGAGTGTGTGTGAGGTGAGTTGCGGGTGAGGCTGCCGTGCAGTGGTGAGTGTGTGGTGTGAGCGAGTGGGTGGTGTGTGAAAGGTGGTGTGGCGTGTGTGTGAGAGAAGAGGAGTGTGGGAGTGACGTGTGTGAGAGGTGTATGTGTGAGGCGTGGTGTGTTGGGTGCGTGTGTGTTTGAGTGGGTGTGTGAGTGAATTGAGGGGGGGGTTGGTTTGTCTTGTGTGGATGAGTGTGTGTGCGTCGTGATGGATGTGCGTGTGAGTGACGTGACGTGCGTGTGTGTGTGTGTTGGGTCGTGTGTGTTCGTGCGCGCGTGTGTGGGATGTGTGGGTGTGTGTGTGGTGTGAGTGCATGTGTTTTGAGTGTGTGGTGTGGGTGTGTGTGTGTGAGTGTGAGTGTGAGTGTGTGGGTGTGTGTGTGTGTGTGGGTGTGTTGGGAGGGAGTGTAGGGTGTTAGTGAGCGTTGCGGTGTTGTGAGGTTTTGAGGTGTGTTGTTGTGATCAGTGTGTGTGGGTGTGTGAGACGCGTGAGTGTGTGTGTGTGTGTTTTGAGTGTGTGTGGTGTGTGAGGATGTGTGTATCGTTTGGAGGTGTGTGGTGGGGGCGTGGTGAGTGAGTGCGGCGTGTGAGTGAGTGTGGTTTGTGCGTGTGTGTTTGTATTGGAGTATGGTGTGTTTGAGTGTGTTGGTATGTGAGTGCGGTGTGTGTGTGACTGTAGTTAGGATGAGTGTGTGTGAGTGTTGAGTGTGTGTTTGAGTGAGTGGTGTGTCGTGAGTGAGTGGTGTGTTTTGAGCTGATGTTGCGTCTGTGTGTATGAGTGTGTGTGTGTGTTTATGAGTGTGTGTGTGTGAGTGTGTTTGTGTGTGTGTGTGTGTGGGAGTGTGTGTGGTTGTGTGTGGTGTGTGTGTGTGTGTGTGTGTGTGCGCGCGTGTGTGTGTTTTTGTGTGTGTGTGTTTGTGTTTGTGTGAGAGAGAGAGTGTGTTTGTGTGTGATGGGGGTGGGTGATGTGAGTGTAGAGTGTTGTGTGTGTGTGGGGTTGAGTGGGGGTGTGTGGTGGATGTGAGTGCGTTGTGGTGTGAGCGTTGTGTGTGGTGTGGAGTATATTGTGTTTGTGTGTGTGTGCGTGTGTGAGTGTGCGCATTTTTGTGACAAATGAGGACAAAATTTTTTATAATGACAAAGGTATGACATAGGTATTACAAGGATAAGGTGACTTTTCAGGACATTACCCCTGGCCCCCATTTTCAAAACACTTATAAATCACACAGAATGGAGTGTATTGAAAATCTGAAATAGCACAAAATCTCCTGTGAGGGGTAGGTTTAGGTGTAAGGTTGGTGTAGGGCGATAGAAAATACAGTTTGTACAGAATAAAAACCATTACGCCTATGGGATGTCCCTACTTTTCACAAAAACAAACCTGTGTGTGTTTTGAGTGTGTGCATGTGTACGTGTGTGTGAGTGAGTGTGTGTTTAGTCGTCCTGACCTTGTTAACAGTGTGGATGGGGGTTCGAGCGATCACGTGTTGCAGTCTTGGGCGAGGCTCCTCAAACGCTGGCGGAAGGGTGACCTCTCCCTGCGCAGGTCCATGACTCGTCCCGGCGAGCGGTCCAGCCGAGGGTCCATCATCCTGCCAGGGGACCGCTCCAGCCGGCCCGGGGACTTCTCTCTGTCCAGGGGCCGCGCGGGAGACTTGTCCCGCCTGAACTCGGTGCGAGCCTCGCGGTAGCGGTGGGGCGTCCCGGGCTGGTGGAGGCCTTCTTGTACATCGGGCATAGCAGCCAGACGCTTGGAGATGTGCTCGTTGTAGGTGGGAGGGCCGCGCTTGTTTGGGCTGCCAGAGACCGGCAAGAAAGAGTCAAAGTCAGTCGCCTATTTTACAATAATGTACCATATATGTTGTATATACATTTAATGTTACAACTGTATACATGAGTGAGTAGTAAGAAATGCAGATGTTATTTGAAATATGAATAAAACTCACACAAATACAGTAGTTTGGGGTCAGTAAGATATTTTTCTGAAAGAAATTAGTACTTTTATTCATCAAGGACACATTAAATTGATCAAAAGTGACAGTAAAGATATTTATAATGTCACAAAAGATTTCTACTTCAAATAAACTCTGTTTTGAACTTTCTATACATCTGTGAATCCTGAAAAATAAAATGCATCACAGTGCATCAACTGTTTTCAGCACTGATAATAAATCAGCATATTATACTGATTTCTGAAGATCATGTGACACTGAAGACTGGAGTAATGATGATGGAATTTCAGCTGCACATCACAGAAATACATTACAGTTTATTCACATAGAAATCAATTATTTTGAATATTAAAAATATTTCAAAAAATAAGGTTTTTTGATCAAATAAATGCAACCTTGAGGACCATAAGTGACTTTCAAAAACGTTTTAAAAATCTTACAGACCCCAAACTTCTGAAAGCTAGTGTACAGTATATTCAATATATAATGTGATATATAGAGTTGTCAGCGATTCCGAATTGAACAGAACTATAGAATAACATGGAAGAACTGAATTTAATGTCCATAGCAAACTGAGGGCTTACACACACACACACAGAAGAGAGTTCACCGGTGAGAAGAGATGAAATATATTTCTAAAGTTATGAATGTGACCCGTCCAGAGCTCATAATAAACCACTCGCCCATCAGACCAGTGAAGGTTCAGATTCATGTGCTACTGAACCGGTTAAATCACATGACTAGTTACTTACCCTCTAACAGCACACTTCCAACACATTTATGCTTTCAAATAACAAGCTAAAAGGAGAGCAAGTCAAATTAAGTACAAGAGCTTCCCTAAACACCTGATTATAATGTTCACATCTAGTCACACACTCAGTGGTTCAGAATATTCTCCTTAAAAACACTTTATTCATCACTCAGTTCACAGGTTAAAACCTTTCACACAAATAAAGAAAGCGCTTTTTTTCCAGGAAAGAAGAGAAACACAGTCAGAAACCCGGACCAATCACAGCCAGACTTCAGGTCACATGATCTTCAGAAATCAGTATAATATGCTGATTTATTATCAGTGCTGAAACTGTTGTATATTTGGAACCTGTGATACTTTTTTCAGGATTCTTTGATGAATAAACAGTTAAAAAGAACAGCGTTTATTCAAAATGGATATATTTTCTAACAATATACACTACCGGTCAAAACTTTAGGGTCAGTATTTTTTTTTCTTTCTTTGAAAGAAATGCTTTTATTCAGCAAGGATGTGTTAAATTGATAAAAAGTGACAGTAAATACATTTATGTTATAAAATATTTATATTTCAAATAAATGCTTTTGTTTTAAACTTTTTCATCAAAGAATCCTGAAAAAAAGATCACAGTTTCAACAAAAAAAAAATATTAAGAAGCAAAAAACTTTCCAGCACTGATAATAAATCGGCATATTATACTGATTTCTGAAGATCATGTGACACTGAAGACTGGAGTAATGATGCTGAAAATACAGCTGCGCATCACAGAAATAAATTAGATTTTAAAGTATATTAAAATAGAAAACAGTCATTTAAATTGCAATAATATTTCACAATAATACAGTTTTTTCAGTCAAATAAATGCAGGCTTGTGAGCAGAAGAGACTTCTTTAAAACACATTACAAGTCTCACTGATCCCAAACTTTTCTACATTTTGAAAGCGCAACACATGTCAACTATCTTCCAAATTTGTAACGAGAATAATTGATAAATCAACAAAACAGAAGCTTTAAGATCTCCCTGCAGTTTTCCTCTAAAACAAAAGCTCTATGATTTAACATTTGAATGGGTTATGAAACACTAAACCACACTTGCTTGTGTTGCACATTATGAAAGACAAAGTTAGCATCGGCTTTGCATCCCCTGTAACGGGGAAGTCGTGGCCTAATGGTTAGATCGGAACAGGAGGTTGTGGGTTCGAGTCTCGTACCGGCAGGGATTGTTGGTGGGGGGAGTGAATGTACAGCGGTCTTTTCCACCTTCAATACCATGACTGAGGGGCCCTTGAGCAAGGCACTGAACCCCCAACTGCTCCCCGGGCGCCACAGCATAAATGGCTGCCCACTGCTCAGGGTGTGTGTTCACGGTGTGTGTGTGTTCACGGTGTGTGTGTGCACTTTGGATGGGATAAATGCAGAGCACTAATTCCGAGTATGGGTCACCATACTTGGCCACATGTCACGTCACTCACTTTAATTGTAGGAGAAAACTGGTTAATTTGGAGCATTTTTTGCGCCATATTCCTCTTCCGGGTTTAAAATGTACAAATCTACTATTTGTGATGCGGCAAATGACTACAGTCCTGCATCAGTGTCAGGTAATTATTCATGAGATTGCATGTTCTTATCCTAAGAGAAAACGCTTCACTTAATCATGAACGACTGCACGAGTCGAGTTCCTGACAGACTGTGAGATCACACACAGTGAGAGACGAAGAGGAGTGTTTGCTTTTGCTCTGTAAGAGTTTCTGCGTGGCATTAACACACATACATATACCCTGAGTCTTTGACACAAACAAGAGTCACCGCAAAACAAGCTTTAAAAGTTATTAAAGACGCAACTGCGTGTTCATTTATGCTTTCGATGCAGGGTACAAATGCAAATGTCTGTGCTTTTATTTGTGCATTAAATTCTAGCGGTCACGGGGTATATGAGTGTGCTTGTGTAATGTACGCTGAGCTTACAAAACCATGTAGAATATATATATAATGGTTAACTGCAGCATGCATTTGTGGGAAGCTTTGATGCTTTGAACTCAATGGGAGTGAGATAGGAAATCAGCATTTTTCCCATATTGTCAGCCCTCCAAAGAATCAGTCTGCTCCTAGTGAAGCTTCCTCCAGTGAAATGAGATGCATGAGTGACGTTAGGCTCACACTGACCTGCGTGTGGAGCCGTTTCTCTGCGCTTCTGCTGCCGATACCTCCTGACTCAGGTTGCCTTTGCAGCAGATCACACGCAGCTTGTTCTGGAAGGACGAGGCCAGATACACAGCGCCGGATGAGATGGCCGGACCCAGGTAACGCGGGTTAGGAATGTCCAGATGAGCGTAAGCGTGAGGCCTGAACACACACACAGGTTTGTTTTTGTGAATTGTGGGGACATTCTAATGGTGTAATGTACAAACCGTATTTTCTATTGCCCTACACCTAAACCTACCCCTTACAGGAGACTTTCTGCATTTTTACATTCTCAAAAAAACTAATTCTTTAAAAGCCTTTTGAAATATGGGGACACTCAATGTCCTCATAAATCACCTTCTTGTTGTAATACCCATGTCATTATACAAATTTGTGTCCTCATAAATCACAAAAATGCACACACACACACACACACACACACACAGACACACACACACACGGACACAGACACAGACACAGACACACACCACACACACAGAAAAACACAAGCACACACACACACACAGACCAAAACACAAGCACAACAGACACAGGACACAAAGAACGCACGCACGCACGCATCGCACGCACGCACAACACACACACACACATACAGACAAACGCAAGCACACACAGACACAGACACACACACACACACAAACACACACACACACACACACACACACACACACACACACAGACAAACGCAAGCACACACACACACACAGACAAACACAAACACAAACACACACACAAGCACACACAGACACAGACACACACACAAAAACGCTAACACACACAGACACAGACACACACACACACACACACACGCACGCACACACACACACACACACACACTCAAACAAACACACACAAACACACACACAAAAACAAAAACACACAAACACACACAAACACACAAAAACACACAAACAAACACACACACACACGCACACACACACACACACACCACACACACACAACACAACACACACACAACACAACACAACACAACACAGTGGTCTCTAACAAACATCAGGAACAAAACCACACAATCCAGTGGACGGCAGCTTTACCCGAGCGCAGAGTGACTCTGAACCTCAATGACGTCCAGAGAGTTGAAGTAGGTCACAAACAGGTACGGCTCTCGGTACGCTGTGCAGAAACACACAGGACGGTGTAAAGTGTGTTTCATATCAGAACTAGATATTAACTCTCACTTAACTATTTCCATTTTAGATTACAACAACATTGATTCTTTATAATGGTATGCACTGATGAGTCGCTCACAATAAGACCAGAAACATGAATTAATTCAGTAAATATTTTAATTGATTTCATCTGTCTTTGTGGAAGTACAAATCTTGACATGAAACAAGATTTTAAATTGAAACAACTGTGCTTAAAAACAAGTCTGTTTTTGCAGACGCGCATCTAAGCAGGTAAATAGGGATAGGGCCTGGGAGCGAGTAATGCACTTTTATTTGAATCTTGAATCTTTGCTTTCAACAATTATGAAAATATACAATCAAGACAAAATTCCATGCAATCTTTACATAAATATTTTTAATATGCAACATAAAATGCCACAAACAACACGCACACACCTATATAATATATATTATATATATACACATTATAATACATTTATATTTTTCCTTTTTTGTTTTTCAAGTTTAACATTATTATTTTAATTCACCCAAATATTCTAACCACTCTGTATATCAAGATTATATCCACCAGATTTAATATATTATACAATTTGTAGTTTATAACTATTTACGAATAACGATTATCTATAATAAATTAAGTTATTAATTTAATATTTAAATTATTCTAATATTATTAATATATTTTATATTTATTCATGTATTATTTTCAGTTGAATTATATTTATAGTTCAAAGGAAAAAACATGTTTTTTTCTAAAGGTAAATAAATGGATGATGTTTACAAAGTCAGCGAGTAATTATGTTAAATTATTGTGATTAAAAGATTTTTGCCATAATCGAGTAGGCCTAATATGTATCATGATATGGATCGTTGTTTGCGTTTAAACGTGAATGACTGGAGTGTGTTTTGGCTTGTTGGTTTTTATAAATGCTTTCCTTTATGATTTGCTTTGCTTTCCCATGTCACACCTGAATCGCACAGCTCTAAACTATCAAATTAATCCATCGTCAGCTCTCTATAGACTTACAGCTGATGAATAAATCTAGGTTTTACCGAAGGACAGCGGCAGGCGGCTCCATTTGATGTCATCGCTGCGACTCCTGCGGCCGTACGCGTCCACAAACACACCGAACTCTGCAAACAACGACACACACACACACCAGTGAAACACAGACTCTCACACACACCTTCAGCGTCTAGTACAGTTCACACACGCACCGTGGAGCAGAGCAGGTACTCGAACTTCGCGGCGCGCTGGACCCATGGATGATGGAGAGGGGAAGCTGTTGAGACGAGCGCGCGAACCAGGATGAGGCCCAGGGTCACGTCGTCTTATCCAGAACTCTGAACACACACACACACACACACACAAGTTCAGCTGATCAGCAGCAGCGCAGCGGTGTGTGTGTGAGAGTGTGTGTGTCTGTCTGTGTGTGTGTGAGTGTGTGTGTGTTGTGTGTGTGTGTGTGTGTGAGTGAGTGAGTGTGTGTGTGTGAGTGTGTGTGAGTGAGTGAGTGAGTGTGTGTGGTTGTGTGTGTGTGTTTGTGTGTTTGTGTGAGAGAGTGTGTGAGAGAGAGTGTGTGTGAGTGTGTGTGTGTGTGTGTGTGTGAGTGGTGAGTGTGTGTGTGTGTGTGTAAGTGAGAGAGTGTGTGTGTGTGTGTGTGAGGTGGGTGTGTGTGTGTGTGTGAGTGGTGTGTGTGTGTGTGAGTGAGTGAGTGTGGTGTGAGTGATGGAGGGGTTTGTGTGAGGAGTGAGGAGTGTGTGGGTGTGTGTGTGGTGTGAGTGAGTGAGTGAGTGGGGTGTGAGGGAAGTGATTGAGTGTGGTGTGGAGTGAGTGACCCCCCGGAGTGTGTGTGTGTGTGTGTGAGGGAGTGTGTGTGAGTGATGTGAGTGTGTGTGTGGGTGAGGTGAGTGAGTGGTGTGTGTGTGTGTGTGTGCGTGTTGTGTGTGTGTGTGTGTGTGAGGTGAGTGAGTGAGTGAGTGTGTGTGGGTGTGTGTGAGTGAGTAGTGAGGTGTTGTGTTTGAGTGAAGGGAGTGAGTGGTGTGGAGTGAAGTGAGTAGTGTGTGTGTGTGTTGTGAGGGAGTGAGTGTGTGTGTGAGTGAAGTGAGGGAGTGTGTGTGTGTGGGTGGCCTGAGTGAGGAGTGTGTGTGTGTGAGGAGTGTGTGTGTGTGTGTGTTTGTGTGTGTGTTTTGTGTGTGTGTGTGAGTGTGTGAGAGTTTGTGTGTGTGTGTGAGTGGGGTGAGTGTGTGTGTGTGTGTGAGAGTGTTGAGTGTGTGTGTGTGTGTGTGTGTTGTGAGTGTGTGTGTTTGTGTGTGTGTGTGTGGGGGTGTGAGTGAGTGTGTGAGTGTGTGACTGACTGAGTGTGTGTGTGACTGAGTGTGTGTGTGTGTGTGTGCGTGTCTGTGTGAGTGTGTGTGAGTGTGCTGTGAGTGAGTGAGTGAGAGTGGAGTGTCGGGTGCGAGTGAGTGAGTGACGGAGTGAGTGAGTGAGTGAGTGAGTGAGTGAGTGTGTGTTGTGTGTGAGTGAGGGAGTGTGTGTGTGAGGGTGTATGTGAGGTGAGTGGTGAATGACTGCGTGACGGAGTGGGTGGGGTGTGTGTTGTGGTGTGTGTGTGTGGTGGTCTGTGTGTGTGTGTGTGTGTGTGTGTGTGTTTGTGTGTGTGTGTGTGATATCTCAACTGGACAGCACGTACTGCTTCATCTCGATCTCGTAGAACTTGTTGGTGCCGATGATGATGCTGTATCCGGTGAAGTGGATGCAGCTGCAGGGTTCAGACGTCTCGATCTCCTGCGGAAGAGCAGCGGACACACACGCGTGAAGGGAGGAATGAACACGCGTGTGTGACATGCATGAGGAGCTTCTTATGCGTCACCTTTCTGATGCAGAACTTGTTGAGCGTGTCGTTGAAGCGCAGGATGGTGATTTTATTGGGCATCGCGGCACAGATACACATGCTCGTGTCGATCTGAAACACACACACACTCTTCAGTCTTCAGTAAACCGATAATCAGACGTACACGTGTCCTCATTATTAACTATTAAAAAATGTTTTTCATTATAATAGAGTGAAATGAAGTAAAAATATTAGATGAAAAACAAAAAAAGTACATAAAAGCACAACAAACTTACTAAAAATCAAACTAAAATATTTGTAAACTGTTGTTAAAGTACTAAAATGACAAATGTAGACTTGTACAAAAAAAAATTGTACTGAAAAAAATTCAACTAAAAATAAGAAAAATAGAAGCTAATTCAAAACACTGATAAAAACAATATTTATTGTTATTGAATAATTATCAACGATAATTGTTAATTGATATAAAGCTGAAATAAAATAAAATATAGATATTAGTTGAACAACTTGCACTTAAAAACTAATTATAATTAGCAACTAATTGAAATAAAATAAGTTGAAGTACTAAAATAACTAAAAACAAAACTGTACAAAAAAGTTACAAAATTGTACTAAAATTAAAATAAAATTTAAATGAAAACTGAAAATATAAAAATAAAGCTACCTCAAAATATTAATAAAAACCATAATGGAATATAATAAATAAAAAATCTAAATATTAAATAAAAACTAACTAAACGAAAATGTGAAATTTTCTTGGCAGCCTAACGGAGGAAAAAAAAGCTGCAACTAAAAAAAAAAAAAAAAAAACTAATTCCAAAATATATAAAATAGTATAGAATTAATACTAATAACACTGTTAACACCATTCTGTTAACGGGGTGTTTTTGTTAAATTAATTTAAATTGAAATAAAATAAAATATAGATAAAAAAACTAACAAAAATGAGAAATGTTGCCTTCACAACTAACTGAAATACAATAAGTTGAAGCTGAGAATAAGTTAAAGTTGTAACTAAAATGACTAACGTAATTAAATTGTACTAAAATGTAAAATAAAAAATAAACTGAAAAAAATAGCTAATTCAAAATATTATAAAAACCGAATAGTATCTATATAAAAAAAATACTAAAATAACACTAGCAATTAGTGTCTAACAAGCTTTTGTTCATCATCACCAGCCACGATCATGACAAGCTACAGGACATTTATTCAGTCACTGGGATACACTATACATTCACAGATCTACAACGGAAGCTTCCAGGTTCAATACAAGTCACAGTTTGAAACCCATTTCACTTCAATAATGAGATGTATTTCTGAGTACATGAGGAGATTCCATTCACTTATAACTAGAGCATCAAACACAGGGCCTCTATTAGACTGGGTCACAGGAAGAGCATCAGATGGACTGTTGATGGTCACTTTACCTTTCCGGAAGCAAAGAGGTGGCAGCCTTTCACCGCCTCAAAGACATAGGGACTGAGATCAGGCTGCGCCGGCAGATGAGACTGAGCCAGAGACTGCTTGACCCGTTTAATGTCCACCAGACACAGAGCGCGCTCCTCACCTGACACACACACACACACACACGCGGTTAACTAACCCGACTCAAACCACCTAGACTGATGTATTCTGCTATTACAGCACACTATCACCTGTCAATAAGGCACACACATGTGAATGAGAGTCGGACACTGACCGGTGATCATGAGCAGCTTGTCGAGCTCCTTCAGGATCTGGATCTGGAACACAGAGTCGAGTCCTGGGATGTGTGTGAGAGAGTTCTTGATGACGTTCAGAGCGTACAGACCCTCCTCTGAGCCCACCAGCACGATCTGAAACACACACACAGACACGCCTACACACACACACACACACACACACACACACACACACACACACAACCCACAGACACAGACACAGACAACACAGAGGCACCACACACACAAAACACACAGCCATTCAAGGTTGGGATAAGTAAATAAGTAAGATTTTTAATGTTTTTTAAAGAAGTATCTTCTGCTCATCAAGGCTGCATTTATATGCTCAAAAATACAGGATATGAACAGTAATAGTGTGAAATATTGTTAGAATTTAAAGCAGCTGTTTTCTATGAGAATATGTGTTAAGCTGTAATGTATTCCATTGATCAAAGCTTGATCTCAGCATCATTCCTCCAGTCTTCAGTGTCACATGATCTTCAGAAATCAGTATAATATGCTGATTTATTATCAGTGCTGGAAAGTTTTTTGCTTTCTATAATTTTTTGGAAACTGTGATACTTTTTTAAAGGAGTCTTTGATGAATGAAAAATTTTAAAACAACAGCATTTATTCAAAATAGAAATCCTTTCTAACAATAAAAGTCTTTACTATCACTTTTTATCAATTTAACAAGAGCCCGACCGATATGGGTTTTTTGGGGCCGATACCGATACTAGGGGGTTTTAAAAAGGCCGCTACCGATATATCGGCCGATATTCTTTGTGTATATTATAGTACAGTACCAGTAAAAAGTTTGGATACTTTCCCATTCGTGTCCAAACTTTTGACTGGTACTGTATATATAATACAGTATTTACATAAACAGAATATATATACATAAAAAATTTTTTGCAATGATCACGCAAATGTGGTGATCCAACACTTATAATGACGACACGAGATATGTAATGGAGGCAGGGCATTTAACAATTTAACAATTAACTTTATTATCCAAAATGAGTCTGAAATCAGTGCACTGAACAGTAAAGTTGAAATTTATTCAACTTTAATTCAATTCAATTCCATTCAACTTTATTCCGTTGAAGTTTATTTCACTTCGGAACATTCATTCACGGATTTGCGCTACTGTCTTCACACACAGACAAAACTTACTAGAGAAGTGTGAAGTGTGACAATATAATATAGGGGAGCACGATGCACAAACGGGGGGGGGCGGCTAGTTGTAACACACGCGGTTTGAATATTTATTTTACCAAAGTAAAATTAAAATTCTGGCTTAAGAAAATTTTTCATCTCCGTTTTTATTATTCATTTAAAATTAGAAAAATCTGCTATTATTTTAATCTCCAAACTGTTATTTATCAGTTCAGATAGTTTTTTAATGCTTTGATTACTAGCAGAAGACACTAACCAGTTTGAAATTCCAGTTGCGCAGATGGGGCACTGCGTTACAATGTGCTCTTCTATGACATTAGCGATGTAATTTACACTATTTACTTTAATTTTAATGAGAAACCACGAGAAACAGGTGAATAAAGACTGACAGTCAATGTTTAATGTTTAGAAATTATTATTTCAAGACATGTAAAGCATTTTTGCGCGTTTATATGGGCCATCCCAAGCATGGTTGCAATGTGTTCATTGTCAAAATCCAAAATCAGCATATTTTAATATTAACCAAACGCAATTCTTATAAAAAAAAAAAAAATATAGATATATATATATATATTATATATATATATATATATTATTTTTGTATTAACAAAATATGTTAGTTTGTCTTGTATATTTTTTTCATTGATCAGATAAGATTTTAAGCTGTCATATGGCCAAGTTACAACGTGCCCCTCAGATGTTACAAAGTGTTCCACCTACGGGGCATGTTGTCAAATTTCACATTTTTTTAGGGTAAATAAAGAAAAACATATACACTGGAAGTATGAAACAAAGCGACATATTTGTACTAGACAAGTGTAAAATTACCGTGGATTAAAAAATATATATATATTCTGAACCCCATGTAGATTTACACAAACTGAGAAAGTCAAAAAATGTTACTTTGTGCCCGCTCTCCCCTACCTCTGTAAATAAATACAATATAAATTCACGTCTCGCGCATTTTAATGCCCTTTGAATGTAACGTGTATGTTCCTTTGGAACTGGAATCATGGCGGAATTTCAAGTCCACTTCACAGGGCACTTATGGTAGAATAAGACAACGCTTGAATGCTGCCTGAACAAGAGACCTCCTTACTGAAGTGAGAGTGTTGACTGATGACACTATCTCGCGAACGTGCCGGCAAATCCGCACCAAATTCGGGGGGTCCCTTCAGCTCGAGGAGCCCTCTCGAACGCCACCTCCGCGCCCCCCGGGATCGCTAGATCGGTCGGCGCTGGACCGCGAATTTAACCATCCGTAACTCCCGAACCCAGGGGGCTATAGATGCGGGGGTGGTCTCATTCGAAAGCGGGCCTCTAGATGTACACTCGATCAAGAGGTTCTTAGCGGAGGATCCCCGAATTTGGTGCAGATTCGCCACGCCATTACGGAGATATGGCCGTTCAAAGTTTCAATGGTTTTCCATTGACTTAAGCTCTAAAGCGTTTCATCCAGGTCGCCAGTAACAAACAATGGAGCGCGCTCTGCTGGACAAACTAAGTAATTATACCATTTCAAGCATTTTATCTGCATAATATGTTCTGTAAAAAAAAAATTCATATCGGCGGCATATTCGCCGATACCGATATATCGGCGACAGGCTCATATCAGCCGATAATATCGGCAAAACGATATATCGGTCGGGCTCTAAATTTAACACATCCTTGATGAATAAAAGTATTAATTTCTTTCAGAAAAAAAACACACTGACCCCAAACTTTTGAATGGTAGTGTATAATGTTACAAAAGACTTTTATTTGTAATAAATTCTGTATAGGCGGTGGGTGTTTTTTATTTTTTTTAACAATGTTGAATAATGTAAAGGCTGTGGGTTTTACTTTTATGAATCACTGTTATTATTTGTGTTACTGTGCTACTAGTAACCCTGTGTTACTTCATTGTGTTGAGTGTTACTGTGCTGTACCTGGTCAGTCAGAGGTAAAGTACAGTTTATATCCAGCCGATCGTCTCCCTCCAGCTTCAGCAAAGAGTTTCCCAGCAGCTTCTGCTCACAGAACAGAAGACAGACACAGCAGAGCGATTAAAACACAGGAGTCACGCAGTTCACTGTGTAAAGCAGCATTTATTAACACTGAAGCCAAGCACATTTGTTCAAGACAGATGTAGCCGCGTTTGCGTTCAGGATCCGCCAGTGTTTCCTACAGGAGTGTGTGCTGATTCAGTTCGAGTCAGACATGAACAAACAAAGCAATTCTGAATTCATGTCATAATGTTTGATGTATTTCGTGTCAAATGTTAAAAAAACAAACGAGCAAAAAACAATGAACGAGCACTTCAGCTTGCTGCGTGAACGAAGCCTGAGTGATTCATTTCAAATGAACTGATTCATAAGAGTCATTTGTTTGTGAATCAGACTACACTGGTCGTGCTATTTATGTTGTGTTATTTTGAAGTGCAGGAGACACTGGTGTCTGCGGACGATGTACAGCGAGGTTCATTCAGAGGAACGCAGAGATGAGAATGTGACCTCACGGTCTGATGATGCAAGCGACACAGGCACCAGACAGAAGAGCATGCTGGGTAACACACACACACACACACACACACACACACACGAGAGCGAGTGCGTGCGTGCGATGAGCTTCCCTCAATCATCTGATTACCTGAACCAGCGGCGAGAGAGTCTTCGGACGTTTAACGCCGGCCTACAGCGTTCACAACACAATCACACTCACAGCGTTAGACAGTCATCACACAGAATCACCTGAGATCTGAATAAACCCTCTTCTGCTGGGATCTGGTGTGGATCAGATCGGTTTATTTTGGTGTCGTTTAAACACCGTCATTACTCTGTCCCACTGATGCGCATAAATATGACAGATGAGCAAAAGTGAACTAGTAGAAGTTGAAAAAATAACATTAAACGTGCACGAAGAAAATGTCCAGTATTGTTCTTGTTAACTAAAACTAGAACTAAAAAACGTCATTTTTGTTAACTGAAATAAAGAAAAACAAATATAACTAACACAAAAAAACTGTGACAAAAAAAAAAAAAAAAGCTAAACTGAACTGAAATCAAATAAAATATTAATATTAGATGACAAACTTGCCTTGGCAACTAATTGAAATAACTCGCCTTAAGGTTAAAGTAGTTAAAATTAATCAAATCAAAACAGAAATAAAAATAAAATAGAATAAAAGCTGAAAAAAATTAAACTAGAAATATAAAAAAATTCAAAACTATAAAGGCACATCTTTAAAATTAAGATGAAAACCCCCAAAAATTAAATAGTACGCAAATGTAAATATATTAATAAATACTTAATAGTATATAAATATACTAAAATATTACTTTTGTCACATGGGGTTTTTGTTAATTGAAATAAGCTGAAAAAATAAAATTCTAAATACGACGTGAAAAACTTGAATGTTGTTGGAACTAATTGAAATAAAGGCAATTTAAGTGAAGTACTAAAACTTCATTTGTTAATTACTAATGCACTCAAACTTGAAACACACTAAATAAAAATTACATAAATCTAAAAAAACTCTTAACAACATGTAAATATATTAGATAAACTGACAATAAAATTACTAAAAACTCAAACCTGAAATAAATGAAAACAAATAAAATAAAATAAAATAAAAAAAACTACATTAATTATCAACTCCTTATTAATATTATATTATCATCATAAATAATCTAATAACAGTGTTAACACCATTGACTCACAGGGGCTTCTGTTGTACAGCGATAGGCAACGTTACTCAACTTTTGCCTAGGAAACATTAAAACCAAAGCTGCGGATACAAAGAATGAGCCTTCAGTCTCTCTGGAACCTGATCAGTCAAAACGTTCATGAGGTCATAAAGAGTCAGACCTGAAGCGAACACAGGAGATAATTATCTACTGACAGGATTTCATTACAAGCAGAGGGACCTGAAGGAAAAACTTTGACCCTCACAGAGTCCGACCTTTCCTTTTCTCTCGGGGATCCTCTGCTGCAGCCAACTACTGACTCAAGAACGCCACCCAGCGCTGCTATCTGGGAAAACTAGGAGCCATGAGTACAGCGACTGACCCGGTCCAACACGTGTGGTGAGGATGAGACTCCAGCTCAGCACGTACGGGATCATCTGAGACACACACAGCAACCACAGACCAGACACAACACATACACAGACCCACACCACACAAACACACACACACACGAACAGAAACCACACATAGCAGACAGACAGACAGGAACACAGGCAGACAAACACACAAACCACCACACACACACAGACAGAGACACAACACACAACACAACAGAGACAGAACAAAGACACTAGAAAGCGACCACACACACAAACAACACCACACCACCCACAACCCACCCGACAGACCACACACACACACATGACAGACAGACACACACGCACAGACACACAAAGCACAACGAGCCACAGCACACAAAGTGACAACAAACAGAACACTCGACAGACACAACCCCACACACACAAACAAACACACGCCTACACACAAACGCACACAAGGCACCCACCAAACCCACCAAACACACACACCGAGAGACACACATTTAACGACAAGATTCTGGTCCGATCTGAGATAAAGACTCAATATCAGACACTTTTAAAAGTTGAATGCATTAACCATGTTGACAAATACATGCGTCAACGGAATATTTCTATAATCACATCAGGAAGACAAATAAGAGGCAGCAAAACTATTAAATATGAAGTTAATTAGTATTCCTTTAAACAAAGCTAATGATAATTACTAAAGATGAGGGCTGCATGAAAACTGGACACTTTTCACAAAATTCAATGCAGACTGTGGGCGAAAATCTGCTAAATGTATTTGAATACAGTAAATATGACATACTGATTAAGCAGAAAAGTGTGAATCAAGGTTATTATAATTAACTAAATTAAAACATTAATTGCTTGAAATAAAAAACTTTAACTGAAATAAAATAAACAAAAAATATTAAACTTAATTTATTTAGTTAGTTGCAAAGGCAACATTTCTAATTTTTAGTTAGTTTCACTTGATGTTCTAAAATAACTAAATTGGAAATAAAAATGTTATAAAAAAATAAATATAAATATATATATACTGTATATATAATTATATACTATTATATACAATAAAAAACTTATAAAACATGACAACACAAACAAAATTGAAAAACTTAGCTAAATTTAAAATAAAACAGAAATATAAAAAATTAACTAAACCTAAAATACTAATAAAATAATAATACTTTCTCACTGATACTAAAATTAGACTGGAGTGAATATGAGACAAAAAACGCTCAGTGGATCCTATAGTGTGAGGGCAGCCGTTATCGGGCACTAAAATAAAACCCTACAAAAAAAGCTGTTCACTTGAATAAATAAAAATTAACAATCTATACAAAAATATTTGTATTTCAGCTAGTTGACAAGGCAACAATTTCATTCAGTTGAAACTTCATGTATTAAATAACAAAACTAAACGCAAATAACAACTGACCTAACAAAACTATATACCGACATATTTTTAAACAAATCCAATACAAAGGAAAAACACGCAACAAAATTACTAAAAACTTTCAAATAAAATGGAAATAATATAAAAATCTAATAACCTGAAATAAAAACTAAATAAAGATTCAAAACATAAAACATCATGATACTTTTGGACCTGTTCTTCTACAACCAATATGTGCCCAGGGAGCACAAAAGCAGTCTAAGTCAAAAATACATTTTTGTACTTTTTTTTATGCAACAAAAAATCATTTAGGAATTAAGTAAAAGATCCTGTTCCATGAAGAATTTGTACAATTTCCTAACGTCAAATATTTAAAAGGGTCATACGATGCGATTTCATTTTTTCCTTTCTATTTGGAGTGTTACAAGCACTTGGTGCATAAAGAAGGTCTGTGAAGTTGCAAAGACTAAAGTCTTTAAACCAAAGAGATATTCTTTATCAAAAGTTAAGACTCTGCCACGCCCCCCAAAACGGCTCGTTTAAATACGCCCCCACATATCTACATTACTATGTGGGTAGATTTGCATAACGCCGCCAAATGTTCACGCAAAGAAAGAAAGCGTAAATTTATTTCGCTGTAGTATTGTTGCTGCCGCCGCCGCCATTTCGTGAAGACCGCTGGGGGTTCGTTGCTGAAAGTGAAACTTAGTCCATGCCTGGAGCTGACCGTGCCTGGCGATGAGGGGAATAAAACAACTTTGCGCTGTGGTCAGCGGATCGGCCGGGGGCTTTTTCACGCGGCAGAAGCGGAGTCACAGCACGGGGTCGTACATGTGTTTGCGCAAACTCCTGAGTTGAATAGGCGGCCGCCTGCCGTTCTCAAGCCCGCCCGCCCGATCCTCTGACAGCCTCCGAATACTATAGTCCCGCCGGTGTGTGACCGAATGGGTTTCGTTGTGCAAAAGGCGAAACTACTTTGTCTTGTCTTCCAAAAGAGGACACAGACTTAGAAATCAGGGTTTACGTTCGCTATCTTCACAACACTGTTCAAGACACACCTCTTCAACCCAATATCAGATGTGGCAGCGGCATTTATGCAGGACTGTTTCCTGACCCTGGGAGGTAACGTTAGAATAAAATGCGGCTGTTCTGGGTGGGACCAAGACTCACGTAAGTACGTTTTCATTAAAAGGATTTGACGCTGACGATTCAAACGTGAGGTTTGAGCAGTGTAGAGTAGCACTTGTAATTTCTCCGATCACAAATGCAAAATTGGTTTTATGTTAACACGGCGCGATGCAACGCAACGAGTAAAAAGACAATATAAGTCATTATAAACCGTAATTATGTCCACACTGGATGCAACGAATGCCGAGTTTATAATGGGTTTTAATGTTTTTGTCTCGTCGTCGCTCCGGCCTGACAGGGCATCAAACAGTATGTGAGGGGTGTAACATTTCCGTTTCACGCTTGAGGTATTCGGCCAGTCATAACGTACTGGATAGCTGGCCAATCAGCGCACACTTTGCTTTTCAGAATGATGAGCTTTGTAACAATCGACGCGTTTCAAAAAGGCGGGGAAAAGAGGAGAAACAATAATGTACAGTTGTGGAAAATAATGTGTTTTTTGAAAACCGTAAACCGCCATACAAGACAGCATAAAACACCATTTATTACACCAAATACACAAAATAATCATATGACCCCTTTAAAACTTAATGTTTGATTAGTAATATGCATTGCTAAGAACTTCATTTGGACAACTTTAAAGATGATTTTCTCAATATTTAGATTTTTTTTGCACCCTCAGATTCCAAATAGTTGTATCTCGGCCAAATACCCAATGTCCTATCCTAACAAACCATACATCAATGGAAAGCTGGACATGTATTCAGCTTTCAGATGATGTATAAATCTCAATTTCAAAAAATTGACACTTATGACTGATTTTGTGGTCCAGGGTCTCATATGCATGTATAAAATTATTTCATAATTCTAAAACAGTCATTCAAAGTCAGTTTGTATGGCAGTGTTTTTCCCTGTTCTGACCTGATTTGGCCGTGTTGATGAGCTCAGAGGCTCCGACGGCTCCGTGTACCGTAACCTCACCGTCCAGCAAACACAACTCAAACTCCTCCAGTGGCTTCACCGAGTCTGAAACACACACATATTTATATGAGTTCAGGACACACAGCAAAGCAGAGCTCACAGGACCCACGGACCCCCCACCCCCCCCCCACCCCCACACCCTGTGATCGTCTATCATTCTGCTGGCTCGGACTCGTAGATTGATAATTTCGTCCCGTCCAGCACCACATACTTCCTCTCCCAGCCCTGCTGCCCTCTCTTTCCATTCCTACAAAACACACCAAAAACAGCCGCTCAATGACAGGACGTTTGATATGATCTACTGCACTGTGTGTATTATGATGATAATCTGGGTAAGACTTTCTGGTGTTAGCGGATTCGATATAATCCAGCGAAAAATAATCCCACGATGAAAACCAAACCAACAAAAACCAGCTGAAACCGTAAAACCTTTAATGTTAACAGAAAAATTTAACATGAGAGCATATGATTTTTAAAACAGTCTTTAAGAAATGTTTTTTTAAACATTGGTCAACTTTGCAAACAGAAGTGTGGAAAAGCACTTTTTCTGTCTGCTTTCCTGAAGCTCAAACAGTAGAAGCATCGCAGGGTCAATTCTTAGTATGTATAAACTGATAAAAATATATTACATCAATGCATTTTATATATATTAGATAAAAGTACATGTAGTTGAGAAATATATAGAATAGTAATATCTACCAGGGTACCGACAAAAGTATTCAGACCCCCTTAAATTTTTCACTCTGTTATATTGCAGCCATTTGCTAAAATCATTTAAGTAACATTTTTTCCTTATTAATGTACACACAGCACACCATATTGACAGAACAACACAGAATTGTTGACATTTTTGCAGATTTATTAAAAAGGAAAAACTGAAAATCACATGGTCCTCAGTATCAGACCCTTTGCTGTGACCCCTCCCCATATATTTAACTCAGGTGACTTTCATTGCTCTGATCACTCTTGAGATGGTTCTACACTTCATTTGAGTCCAGCTGTGTTTGATTATACTGATTGGATTTTATTAGGAAAGCCACACACCTGTCTATTATAAGACCTTACAGCTCACAGTGCATGTCAGAGCAAATGAGATTTATGAGGTCAAAGGAACTGCCTGAAGGGCTCAGAGACAGAATTGTGGAAAGGCATAGATCTGGCCAAGGTTACAAAAAAATAAGGTTCCTAAGAGCACAGTGGCCTCCATACTCCTTAAATGAAAGATGTTTGGGACGACCAGAAACCTTCCTAAAGCTGGCCGTCCGGCCAAACTGAACTATCGGGGGAGAAAAGCCTTAGTGAGAGAGGTAAAGAAGAACCCAAAAAAATCACTGTGGCTGAGCTCCAGAGATGAAGTCGGGAGATGGGAGAAAGTTGTAGAAAGTCAACCATCACTGCAGCCCTCCACCAGTCGGGCTTTATGACAGAGTGGCCCGACGGAAGCCTCTCCTCAGTGCAAGACACATGAAATCCCGCATGGAGGACTCCAAGATGGTGAGAAATAAGATTCTCTTGTCGGATGAGGCCAAGATAGAACTTTGTGGCCTTAATTCTAAGCGGTATGTGTGGAGAAAACAAGGCACTGCTCATCACCTGTCCACTACAGTCCCAAAAGTGAAAGCATGGTGGTGCAGCATCATGCTGTGGGGGTGTTTCAGCTGCAGGGACAGGACGACCGGTTGCAATCAAGGGAAAGATGAATGAATGTGGCCAAGTAAAGGGATATCCTGAACGAAAACCTTCTCCAGAATGCTCAGGACCTCAGACTGGGCCGAAGGTTTACCTTCCAAACAGACAATGACCCTAAGCACACAGCTAAAAAAAACGAAGGAGTGGCTTCACAACAACTCTGCTGGAAGTGACTGACGGTCCAGCCAGAGCCCTGACTTAAACCCAATTTGAGCATCTCTGGAGAGACCTAAAATGTCTGTCCACCAACGTTTACCATCCAACTGACAGAACTGGAGAGGATCTGCAAAAAGGAATGGCAGAGGATCCCCAAATCCAAAAATCCAAAAAAGGTGTGAAAAACTTGTTGCATCTTTAACAAAAAGACTCATGGCTGTATTAGATCAAAAGGGTGCTTCTACTAAATACTGAACAAAGGGTCTGAATACTTAGGACCATGTGATATACACTGTATATATATATTTTTTTTTATAAAAGTACATGTAGTTGAGAAACTGATATAAAATACCTAAAAACAAACAAAAACATTTGCTGTGCCGCTGCATTTAACCCAGTTATTTTAATATTATTGATATACTACCATAGTTCTTTTGTCAGTATTTTCACTTAGTTTTATTTTATATTTGTTTTCATTTTTAGTCGTTTTAGTAAATATAATGTTGTCATTTTTAGTTTTTTTTAATGCCCTATATTAGTTTAGTTAATAAAACTTACTCGAGAATAGCAACGCTGTCTTCGCAGCAAGAATGTTGTGGCTGTTTTAGTTAACCGCACAAACATCATCGCGTTATCGCACCCTTTGGATTCCACATTTTGGAGCCCTCATGCACGGCCCAGCCCGCCTTCGACCAACCTTTGCGACCCTCATGACCGTCATAACGCCTAGTAGAGAAGACCTGGACCCTTCAAGCAAATGATCTAATGTTTCCTCAGCTCCCACACCAGTTCAGGTTCTGACGGCAACAATCTACCACCAGACACACCCACATGTAGTCGCCACCTCTTGGGCTGCGTTCTCGCAGCACACGCTGCACCAGACGGCCCGCTGAATCCCAGGAACTGTAGCGCGGGCCGTGGTTTGGGAGGCTGTGAGCGGCGAGCCCACTGGACGATTTGGATTCCCGACCACAACGCCCGCCCCACCCCACGTCGAGATGAGAGTGAGAAGGCGTATCAGGGCAGCCGGAACCGCTGAGTGGCGAGAACCGGCAGTGTCGCCGGGCAGGAGCCATCGGTGGACACTCACTGTGGGGGGGCCAGAGCCGTATGACACCCCAAGGCGTGATCAGACGAGAGAAAAAAGCCGAGAAAGGTGATTGAACAACTAGATTCGTTCAGAAGACACGCAGCGGTTGAGGATATGAAGAGAGAAAACGAGGAGCTGTTGGGAGGAGGAGAGAAAAACAGACAACACGGCTGAAAATAGTGATGGGATGGAGAGAAGGGAGTAGACTGAGAAAAAAAAAAGCAAGTTTTTATAAGTTGAAATTCTTTTAACTTGAGCACTGCATATTTAGGTGCCATTTTAGGGTCTGTTGACAAAATTCATAATTCAAATAATGCTGTTCTTTGAGCTTTCTACTCATCGGTGAATCCTGAAAAATTACAATGTATCAATGCTCCCGACACTAAGCACCCTGGAGTAATGGTGCATGAAAATCTAAGCTTGGATCACAGAGACAATACTAGTCATTGAAAGATTAATTCCCATAGAAAAAGAACACGCTGTTTTATAATCATAATAATATGTAAAACTTTTACTGGTATTTTTGATCACAATAAATGCAGACAATTGATTGAGCAGAAAAAAACATCTCATTAAACACATATGTATCTGCTTGAACGGTGTGTAGGGTGCTATGCTAAATACCCTTTTTATATGCGAACACATTACTCTATAGTTCGTATTCTTAATTGTTATTAATAAAATTTTTCTGTATTTCGATCCAATAAATGCAGCCTTGGTGAGCATTTAAAATCTTACCAAACCCGGACTTTTGAATGGTGGCCTGTATGAACCAATTATTAGTACCATTTTTTTATACAGAAAGTGATGCTAACAAACTGGACCCAAAACCTCCTTATGGGGAATTAAGGGTCATATGTGGATATGGTGTTTTTGTTACCAGAAATGTGGCAGCCTGTCGGGGCCGAAGTGGACACGTTGTCCCAGACAGATGGCACATTTCGCATCTCATGGTTCCCAGCGCCCACCGTGACAGCGATGCGGTGATGTGGTGATGAATTCTCTCATTCACGCGTCGACCCGTACTCTAACAGACAGCACGAGACAGGCAGCGTTAGCTGGATTAGTATAAATAGCCTCTTGCGCATCTCAATGCTGTGAAGATGACAATCAGCCTAAAATTAATCAATCATCCAGTCCACCAGCAGCAGAAGCAACGGCTTCATCGACCACACCAACAACCGTGCATGAGTCCCGTCTCTTTTGAGCAAACAAGCATCGCGGCGTCAAATGCAGGTACTGTGCGCGCAAACACAGGAGGTACGACAGAACCCGTCGGAGAACGCGATCGGGGACTGACGTGAGACTGCGACAGACCAAAAGGATAAGACGACGAGAGTGACCAGGGTGACAACAAAGGTGCCAAATCTTACAGGACACAACCAAATTGCGCAGAAACCGAGACAAGACTGGACAGAGAACTACGAGAAAGGCAGAGGATCAGAGCAGCTAAGAGACAGCCGGATGCCGCGACGGCTGCCAGAACTCACAGTGTTGTCTTTGTTTTCAGAACACATCTCCTAAAGACTTCTTAAATCAAAGGCATTTACTTAGAAGCACAGTACTAAATAAGAGAAGTCTTGTTTTATGAGAAGCTGCCTTAATCCACTACTCAAAGGTGGCGATCAGTAAGATTTAATGTTTTTTAAGACAGTTCTCTTGCCTCATAAGCCTGTATTTATTTGATAAACAAAAAACAACAGACAAAAAACAGTAATATTGTTACAAATTTAACATAGCGTTTCTTCTATTTTAATAGAATTTTGAAATATCATTTAGTCCAGTGTTGTGCACACCATCTGGATTTTTTTTATCAGACATTACGTCAGTCTTCACTGTCCTCTTCCGAAATCCTTCAGATGTTTATACAATATTTGGATCTATTATCAAATGTCGCAAGCAGTCTTTGATGAAATAATAAAAACAGATTTAAAAAAAATATAAAATTAGCCTATACAAAAAAATAAACTAAAAAATAGAAAATAACAATAAAATATGATATAAAAAAAGCATTTATTCAAATATAACTATTCGTACTAATCGAACTATAAGTCTTTAATATAATTTCTTGCTGAATAAAAGTCTAAATTCATTTAAAATAGAAAAACGAAAATGGTACTGCCACCCAGAACCTTTGAAAATCAGCTTTTGCATCAGCCCATCTATATTAAAAGATTCACATTCCAATTTAAAATTGCCTATATTTCCCCCCAAAATATGACATTTATCGAGTGTTTGCGATCATAACATAAATTAAGCCTTGATGAGCAGAAGATATCTTTAAAAAAAACATTCAAAAAATATTAAGCAACTTTTTATTTAACAACCTTTAGGTCAAAAGGCAATTACAATTGTACTAATTAAAAGGTTCTCAAACCACCATTCAAACCAAAGGCTAAGTGGTTGTGGGCGGTGCCAGGCTTGCTATGTGGTTGTTAGGGGCCGTTCACACAGAATGTGTTTTTCGACTCCCAAATTGCGCTACTTTCCCGTTGTTTTTCTATATAAATGCGCTAGAGGGCGTGATTCTCCGAGCGGTTGTGTTTGCGTCTTTGCAGCAACACGGCGTCCTAAAAACACAGAGCTCAAGTTAGAACAGGTTCAACTTTTTTAAATAAATGCGTCTTCAGACCCCTTGCGCTTTTTAAACTTGACTGCGTCTCGCTGGTTTTCAAAAGTCAAAAAGCTGTGCTTCTGTGTGAACGGCCCATGTGGCTGTTGTGTGTGTGTTTTCTCTCCATCAGCGCACGGCCCTCAACTACATGCTGATCTCAGAGCGACAGAAACAGAGACGGAGGGAAAGAGAGACACTTACTTTCAAACGTCACCCTCCTCTTCTCTGAAAGAGCAGAAGAGAAACAGCTCTCAGATTTGACGGAGCAGGACGCAGAAAGAAAGCAAGAGTGCAGGAGGACAGCGACAGAAACATGAGGAGAGACAGAAGCAGCCACAGAGAGAGAAAACGACTGAAATATTCCTCATCTACAGACCACACGAGCTTCATTCATCTGAGACTGAAAAACTATGCTCAAAGGAATCTCAGAAAAACTTTTATTTCACCCCAAAACCAGAAGAAATAAGAACACATATGTACATATATATACAGTGGGGAAAAAAAGTAATTAGTCAGCCACCAATTGTGCAAGTTTCATCCACTTAAAATATAGCCCATGACGACGAGGCCCTGTAATTGCTCATAATTGGTAGCCCTTCAATTCGATGTTATCTGAGACAAAATGCGAATAAAAAATTCCCAGAAAATAAATGTAGGATTTTTAAAGAATTCATTTGCAAATTATGGTGGAAAATAAGAATTTGGTAATAACAAAATTTCATCTCAATACTTTGTTATATACCTGGTGGCAATGACAGAGGTCAAACTGTTTTCTGTAAGTCTTCAGCAAAGGTTTCACCACTGTGGCTGGTATTTCCCATTCCTCCATGCAGATCTCCTCTTGAGCAGTAATGTTTTGGGGCTGTCGCCGGGCAACACGGATTTTCAACTCCCTCAAAAGATTTTCTATGGGGTTGAGATCTAGAGACTGTCTAGGCCACTCCAGGACCTTGAAATGCTTCTTACGAAGCCAATCCTTCGTTGCCCGGGCGGTGTGTTTGGGATCATTTTCATGCTGAAAGACCCAGCCACATTTTCATCTTCAATGCCCTTGCTGATGTAAGGAGGTTTTCACTCAAAATCTCACGATCCATGGCCCCATTCATTCTTTCGTTTAAACGGATCAGTCTTCCTGGCCCCTTTGCAGAACAGAAACACACAGCCAAAAGCATGCTGTTTCCACCCCCATGCCTTCACAGTAGGTTTTATTGAGTGTTCCCCTTTGGACGGCACCTCCGGCATTTTCTCATCCCAAACAACGGGAAAAGTGAGTTTTACTAAAAGTCATTTTGTTTCATTGAACAGATGACATTCTCCAAACATCCTACTTCTGGTAATCCAACATGCATCTCTAGCAAACTGCAGACGGGCTGAAATGGAATGGAGTAAGTAGGAGGGACACCGTTGGCACGGCAGGATTTGAGTCCCCTGGCGGCGCAGGTGTTACTGATGGTAGACTTTGGTTACATTTGGTCCAAGCTCCTCTGCAGCAGGTAATTAATAGGCCTCCCCCCGCCTGGGAGTTCCTGGGATGTTTCCTAACAGTTCTTGTGATAACTCTTGACCCACGGGGGTCGAGATTCGCGTTGGTAGCCCCAGGATCGAGGAGATTATCAGTGGGTCTTGTAGTCTTCCATTTCTAATAACTGGCTCCCCAGTTGATCTTCTTCACACCAAGCGCCCTTACTATATTGAAATATTCAGTCTTCCAGCCTGGTGCGGTCTACAATTGGTTTCTGGTGTCCTTTGGAAAGCTCTTTGGTCTTCGGCCCATGGTGGGTTGGAGTGCGGACTGTTTGAGGTTGTGGACCAGGCTGTCTTTTATACTGATAACGACGTTAAAAAAGATGCCAATTAATACAGGTCACGAGTGGAGGAACCGAGGAGCCTGTTTAAAGAGAAGTTACAGGTTGTGAGAGACCAGAAATCCCCCTTGCTTGTTTGTAGGTGACCAAATACTTATTTTACCGAGGAATTTACAATTAATTCTTTTAAAATCCTACAATATGATTTTCTGGATTTATTTTTCTCATTTTGTCTCTAATAGTTGAGGTATACCTATGATGAAAATCAGGCCTCTCTCATCTTTTTAAGTGGTAGAACTTGCACAATTTGTGGCTGACTATATACTTTTTTGCCCCACTGTATATGGTTTAATAATTATTTATGCAATTTTAATTTAATAACTGAATATATATGATATATGATTTTTATGTTAATTCTTACAATTGTTTCTATACATGTATTTACACATATATAAATAATTGTAAGAATTTGTATACTTATGTATATATCTTTTACACACACTTACTTCATTACCATTTCTGAATAACGCTAATGAGAATTTTAGATTAAATGCGTTTAATATTCATGAAAATGTCACAATGCAAAAACGTTCTTCATTTAATTTCTTATATATTTTTTTTTTATTTAGGAGTAAAATATGATCTGGATTCTGTTATGCTTGGATTAATGTGTTCTGATGAACTGTTCACAATAAGTTCAGCATAATGCATCATTTTTTCTTTAAATAATAACCACTATACGGTCTGATATAACCAACAAATCAGCTGAAGACTTTATCTGTATTATGAAAAACAGCCACAGTAAGTGTAAAGACTGACCCTCCGGCGTGGAGCTCTCTTTGCGGCGGGCCGAGCTGGAAGTGTTCAGGAGGCTGCTGGGATTGGGCTGGCGCTCCGGAGATTTCACGATGGCCGACATGATATGCCTTGACAAGCACACGGGCCGAGGCCGGCGTGGACGGAGCCATGTGCTCCTGCACTTTAAAATGAGCCGCTGAGAGACACAGAGAAGATCCTCAACAACATTCACATGGTCACATGGAGAGACGAGGCCCACACTGAAGACTCAGACTCACCCTCCTCTCGTAAGGAGCGCAGCTCGATCCTCATCTTCTGCAGCGCCTCCTCCAGCTCTGAGCAGCGCACTCGCTCCTTCTCCAGCGCTGCTTTCATGTCGCCGTACTGCAGGGGAACGGTGGGTTGAGACGAGACCGCGGCGCGCTGTTTAGCCGTGACACCCACCTCCTCACAGCCGCCGCCCGAAATACCCTAAACACACCACACCACACACCACCACAACAGCACACACACACACACATGTACATGACACACAACCGCTGATCACCGAGATCACATTATGACAGATTACCAATATTATTCATCTGTGCTGTTTCTTTGCTAGCTATATTTAATCTGTTTAAAGTTTAATTTATTTGTTTTATTTCAAATAAAATATGTGACCCTGCAGCACAAAAGCAGTGTTAAGTCGCTGGGGGATATTTGTAGCAATAGCCAAAAAAAAACATTGTATGGGTCAAAATAATTGATTTTTCTTTTATGTCAAAAATCATTAGATGTAGTAAAGCTCAGGTTCCACACGAGATATTTTGTGAATGTCCTACTGTAAATATATCAAAACTTAATGTTTGAATAGTAATATGCATTGCTAAGAACAACATTTGGACAGCTTTAAAGATGATTTTCTCAATATTTAGATGTTTTTGCACCCTCAGATTCCAGATTTTGTATCTCGGCCAAATATTATCCTATCCTAACAAACCATACATCAATGGAAAGCTTATGTATTCAGCTTTCAGATGATTTATTAATCTCAATTTCGAAAAATTGACCCCTTATGACTTGGTTTTGTGCTCCAGGGTCACATTTATCATATTTTTTAGTAAGTGTTTCACTTTGATTGTTTTTACTTTAAAATAACTAATTTCTTTATATCCCATTTGTTTCTTTTTAACACCGTGCCAGCTTCTTCTATTTTCATGGAAAAACCAGGTTTAAGTTATTAAAAATAAGAACAGAATTAAATAACATATTTAAGATTCTTTTTTTTTTATCCCTCCTAAAAATCCGAAAACTAAAAATAGAAATAACTTGGCAGTTGTGATAAGGATTGTTAGAAATCTCGCAGACAAAGTAATTTACAAATAAAATTTGGGATATTTATTATTTTTTTATGTTTTTGAAAGAAGTCTCTTTTTGCTCACCAAGACTGCATTGATTTGATCAAAAAATACAGTAAAAACTATAATATTGTGAAATATTATTACTATTTCAAATGACTGTTTCATAGGTTGAACCTAGTAAAATAGGTATTTTCTGTGATGCGCAGCTGTATTTTCAGCATCATTCCTCCAGTCTTCAGTGTCGCATGATCTTCAGAAATCAGTATAATATGCTGATTTGGTTCATATCATTATCAGTTATTATTGGTGCTCAGTTATTAATAATGGTTTTTATGGACTATAGACCATAAAAACCATGTCCATGACATCCAAGCCTGGATTTCCTGATATTCCCAGGTTTTCCAGAACTGTGGGAGCCGTTTTATTCTCTTTAATAAAGCTAGTTCTGGATTAACTGGTTTCCACAGGCAGGCGGATTCAACAGCAGGAGCAGTAAAACTCAGAAACCGTTCATAAAGCGCCTGCGGTTCAGTGAGAAACACTCAATCCCACAAATCAAACACACTGAGATTCACACAGACTGTAACGAGATGAACGCTGAGACTCCCTGAGGCCTCATTAGCAACCTCCTGTCTCTCTCTCTCTCACTTCCTGTCTCTCTCTCTCACTTCCTGTCTCTCTCTCTCACTTCCTGTCTCTCTCTCTCACTTCCTGTCTCTCTCTCTCACTTCCTGTCTCTCTCTCTCACTTCCTGTCTCTCTCTCACACTTCCTGTCTCTCATTAGCATCCTCCTGTCTCTCTCTCTCACTTCCTGTCTCTCTCTCTCACTTCCTGTCTCTCTCTCTCACTTCCTGTCTCTCTCTCTCACTTCCTGTCTCTCTCTCTCACTTCCTGTCTCTCTCTCTCACTTCCTGTCTCTCTCTCTCACTTCCTGTCTCTCTCTCTCACTTCCTGTCTCTCATTAGCATCCTCCTGTCTCTCTCTCTCTCACTTCATGTCTCTCATTAGCATCCTCCTGTCTCTCTCTCTCTCACTTCATGTCTCTCATTAGCATCCTCCTGTCTCTCTCTCTCTCACTTCATGTCTCTCATTAGCATCCTCCTGTCTCTCTCTCTCACTTCCCGTCTCTCATTAGCATCCTCCTGTCTCTCTCTCTCTCTCACTTCCTGTCTCTCTCTCTCACTTCCTGTCTCTCATTAGCATCCTCCTGTCTCTCTCTCTCACTTCCTGTCTCTCATTAGCATCCTCCTGTCTCTCTCTCTCACTTCCTGTCTCTCATTAGCATCCTCCTGTCTCTCTCTCTCTCACTTCATGTCTCTCATTAGCATCCTCCTGTCTCTCTCTCTCTCACTTCATGTCTCTCATTAGCATCCTCCTGTCTCTCTCTCTCTCACTTCATGTCTCTCATTAGCATCCTCCTGTCTCTCTCTCTCTCACTTCATGTCTCTCATTAGCATCCTCCTGTCTCTCTCTCTCTCACTTCATGTCTCTCATTAGCATCCTCCTGTCTCTCTCTCTCTCACTTCATGTCTCTCATTAGCATCCTCCTGTCTCTCTCTCTCTCACTTCATGTCTCTCATTAGCATCCTCCTGTCTCTCTCTCTCTCACTTCATGTCTCTCATTAGCATCCTCCTGTCTCTCTCTCTCTCACTTCATGTCTCTCATTAGCATCCTCCTGTCTCTCTCTCTCACTTCCTGTCTCTCTCTCACACTTCCTGTCTCTCATTAGCATCCTCCTGTCTCTCTTTCTCTCACTTCCTGTCTCTCATTAGCATCCTCCTGTCTCTCTCTCTCTCACTTCATGTCTCTCATTAGCATCCTCCTGTCTCTCTCTCTCTCACTTCATGTCTCTCATTAGCATCCTCCTGTCTCTCTCTCACACTTCCTGTCTCTCATTAGCATCCTCCTATCTCTCTCTCTGACTTCCTGTCTCTCATCAGCATCCTCCTGTCTCTCTCTCACTTCCTGTCTCTCATTAGCATCCTCCTGTCTCTCTCTCTCACTTCCTGTCTCTCATTAGCATCCTCCTGTCTCTCTCTCTCTCTCACTTCCTGTCTCTCATTAGCATCCTCCTGTCTCTCTCTCTCTCACTTCATGTCTCTCATTAGCATCCTCCTGTCTCTCTCTCTCTCACTTCATGTCTCTCATTAGCATCCTCCTGTCTCTCTTTCTCTCACTTCCTGTCTCTCATTAGCATCCTCCTGTCTCTCTCTCTCTCACTTCATGTCTCTCATTAGCATCCTCCTGTCTCTCTCTCTCACTTCCCGTCTCTCATTAGCATCCTCCTGTCTCTCTCTCTCTCACTTCATGTCTCTCATTAGCATCCTCCTGTCTCTCTCTCTCTCACTTCCTGTCTCTCATTAGCATCCTCCTGTCTCTCTCTCTCTCTCACACTTCATGTCTCTCATTAGCATCCTCCTGTCTCTCTCTCTCTCACTTCATGTCTCTCATTAGCATCCTCCTGTCTCTCTCTCTCTCACTTCATGTCTCTCATTAGCATCCTCCTGTCTCTCTCTCTCCCTTCCTGTCTCTCATTAGCATCCTCCTGTCTCTCTTTCTCTCACTTCCTGTCTCTCATTAGCATCCTCCTGTCTCTCTCTCTCTCACTTCCTGTCTCTCATTAGCATCCTCCTGTCTCTCTCTCTCTCACTTCATGTCTCTCATTAGCATCCTCCTGTCTCTCTCTCTCTCACTTCCTGTCTCTCATTAGCATCCTCCTGTCTCTCTCTCTGACTTCCTGTCTCTCATTAGCATCCTCCTGTCTCTCTCTCTCTCACTTCCTGTCTCTCATTAGCATCCTCCTGTCTCTCTTTCTCTCACTTCCTGTCTCTCATTAGCATCCTCCTGTCTCTCTCTCTGACTTCCTGTCTCTCATCAGCATCCTCCTGTCTCTCTCTCACTTCCTGTCTCTCATTAGCCTCCTCCTGTCTCTCTCTCTCACTTCCGGTCTCTCATTAGCATCCTCCTGTCTCTCTCTCTCTCACTTCATGTCTCTCATTAGCATCCTCCTGTCTCTCTCTCTCTCACTTCATGTCTCTCATTAGCATCCTCCTGTCTCTCTCTCTCTCACTTCCTGTCTCTCATTAGCCTCCTCCTGTCTCTCTCTCTCACTTCCGGTCTCTCATTAGCATCCTCCTGTCTCTCTCTCTCTCACTTCCTGTCTCTCATTAGCATCCTCCTGTCTCTCTCTCTCTCTCACTTCCTGTCTCTCATTAGCATCCTCCTGTCTCTCTCTCTCACTTCCTGTCTCTCATTAGCATCCTCCTGTCTCTCTCTCTCACTTCCTGTCTCTCATTAGCATCCTCCTGTCTCTCTCTCTCACTTCCTGTCTCTCATTAGCATCCTCCTGTCTCTCTTTCTCTCACTTCCTGTCTCTCATTAGCATCCTCCTATCTCTCTCTCTGACTTCCTGTCTCTCATCAGCATCCTCCTGTCTCTCTCTCACTTCCTGTCTCTCATTAGCATCCTCCTGTCTCTCTCTCACACTTCCTGTCTCTCATTAGCATCCTCCTGTCTCTCTCTCTCTCCCTTCCTTGTCTCGCATGAGCTCCCTGCCTGGCTCTCTCTCTGACTTCCCGTCTCTCATTGCATCCTCCGTGTCTCTCTCTCCTCACTTCCCTGTCTCTCATCAGCATCCTCCCTGTCTCTCTCCTCACTTCCTGTCTCTCATTAGATCCTCCTGTCTCCTCTCCCCCTCTTCTCACTTCCTGTCTCTCATTAGCTCCTCCTGTCTCTCTCTCTCACTTTTCCTGTCTGTCTCGCATACCTTCTTCTTCTGGTGGGCTTGGTCCATCTTGGCCTGCAGAAGTCATGAGTTTGGTCCTGCTGTGAAATATGGTTTCCCCTCCATTTTCACTTTCTCCCTCGTGTGAGTAAGACGGCCTTATGGAGATACCTAGGAGTAACGACAGGAAAGACCAGATGAGTCTCATTCTCATGCCCACTAATATAACAACAGTATTTGTTCTCTTTCAATACGAGTTAGTATTGTTAATAGCCTTAAAATAATTAATTACTTGTTACATTACAAATAAAATTTAAAACAAATATTATATGTATTTGAATTTCAGCCAGTTGCCAGGGCAATTCCTTTCTCATTTTCATTGATTTTACTTGATGTTCTAAACTCAACAAATAAAAATGATAAAAAAAAGCTTATAGATACTTTAGTATAGTAGTACTGCCAGCTAACAGGCTATTTTTATTTCGACTTCGATTAATCTCTCGACTAATTTATCGATTAATCGATTAATCTAAATGATTAATTTCCCACCAAAAAATCAACAATTTTAAAGAGCATTTTATTAAACTTGCAACTTTGCCATTCAGTAGTGTACCATAAAAAGTATAAATGTAAACAAGACGTTGACGAAATGTAAAAATGTAAACAAACCTAATAAAAAGAAAATAATGACAAAAGTCTGAGAAAGTCAGCATGTTCTTGATGTCTGTATATTCACATGTTCTGGGCTTCTGTTCATTAGAGCTGTGAGTGCAACTACAAAGGGGGAAAAAATATGAACCAACCAACAGTTGGGTTTTCACATTAAATGCAATGTTTAGAGCCCTCTAGAATCAAGTATTACAATTGTATTATTAAAAGTTATTATTATTAAACATTTTAAGTATTAAAAGTACTCTTAGAAATGTGTAAACAGCAGATTTAAACAGACATCTCCAGCATGATGAAAAAAATGAACAGAGGGCTTCAGTCGTGAAACTCCAAATTAAATCCAAATTTCTATGAAATCCTTTTTTTTTTTTAAAGCAAAAGTAAAGTGCAACAGAGTTCAAGAAGCAAGTGTCCATCTCACAGTCCAAACCACTGAAACCAGAGTTCAGTGTTATAGTGTACGAATGACAACATGTCCACGTGTTATAGTCTACTAATAATTAATTGTTGTGGTAATAAAAATAGATGTAGGTTAAGTGAACAATAGCCTTTAAATTTACTTAAAATACATATATAGCAATAATAATTAGTTCAAATAAAGTATCAAAAGCAAGAAATCACATGGTTTTATTGAACAAAACTGTTAAAATACTGTATTATAATGTAATGGAGCCACTGATCTATATATAATTATAAAATAATATAATCTCTATTATAGATTAGTGAATAGAGCTAATGTACAGTACGCATTACAACGAAGGCCTGCAGGGGGCGCCAACGGCCTGACGATTGTTTTTACACATTACTGTGCGATCTAATCCTTGTTTAATATTGACCAAGCACCATTTCATTCAAATGTCCACTTAATCGTTAACATTTGGCCATTTCTTTAGGACAGAAATGCTAAAGCCGCTGTAGTTTAATGAATATGTGGACATCGAAACGTGTAAACTCAGAGTGAGGGTTTGAGCTTTATTTGGAAACCGCGATATAATGATGTATTCTCCTGCGTTTGCGTGGATTTATAAATGATTTATCTTACAAATCTGATGAAATGGCGCACGTTGCGTTCCCAGATGAAGGTTATAATAAACCCAAACTCACAACAACATGCAGAGATGGAGTTTGAGCCGCTCTGCACACACGTATGTAAATGATAACAGTTCCTGTAGAACAGCGTTTACTGTGAACGGAGCCGCTGTGTGACGCACGTACGTAACCTACACGCCTGTAACTGCATCACATATAATTATTTAATTAAATCGTAGCTTTTGTGAATTCATAGTTATGCTTAATTATGATTTTTAAACAGGTTTAATATATCACGAGGCCTTGGAAAACAGACTAATAATTAGTCGATGCGAGCAAAATAAAGTCGAGGATTTTTTTTTTAATCGAATAGTCGAATAGAATCGACAAATCGCGGTAGCCCTAATTAATTGAATTTATAAGGAATGCAGACAATATAAAAATTAAAGCTAATTCAAAATATTAATAAATCTATAATAGCATATCAATGATACTATTATACTACTATATGATACAATGGCGCAGTAAAATAAACAATATCACTGAATGTTGTGTGTCTTTTAAACATTTTAGAGCTCAGAATAACTAGAAACATTTATATTTATTATAGAAATTCTCATGACTGCCCAT